>JAZKJV010006707.1:0-545351 GCA_037367405.1 Ottelia alismoides | reverse complement strand
TCTATCTTCCTGTCATTTTCCTTTTTCTTTTCCTTATTCTTTTTGCACTTATTGCATAAGTGTTTGCTAGGGACTAGCAAAGGCAAGTATAGGGGGGTGATGAATCTCCATTTCATCACCTTTATTCTATCATTTTGGCCTTAAAAACCCCAGCAAATGCATGTAAATGGCATTAATTTGTTCATATTAGCATCCATTATTTATTGTACTAATTATACATAAAATAAGGTTTTTAATGCCAAAATTATAGAATAAAGGGAAGAAAAGAAAAAGGAATAAAATATTTCAAATATTTTATGACCCTAACCCCGAGACCAAGGCCAGCATGGACTTGGTCGACAAGGAATAAAGTAGGGGGAGATAAGGGCCAATTATACAATAAATATCTCATCTATTAATTCATTCATTTATGCATTTTTGGCACCTATTTTGTACATAAATATTTATTCATCAAATAAAGAAACTTTGTTCATAAAAGTTGTGGATAATAATATAAATAAAAATACAAAATTAAGTTTGTGTAAAAATAATACTCATTGTACATTTTATACACAAAATAAAAACCAAAAATCTCAACTTCACAGACCCATATCTTACAAATAAAAACTCCAAATCACCCAAACTCACCTTTAATTGTATATAGCATTTCATAAACTATTTTCTAAAAATTGGTTTCATAATTTTTGGAGTCCATCTGTGGAAGTTAGGTTTTTGGCCCACATTGTATATAGGGCTGATTAAAATATTCATTTTATTCAATATTCATTATTTTTCTAAATTTATATTTTTAGTGTCTTGTAAATAATGTATATAATTCATGTACATATTAAAATTAGAAGAAAACTAAAAAGAAGTTGTGAAATAAAAAGAGCCTATATAATACATAGGCAAAATACCAATGCAAAGTATGTATATAAATAAAAGGGGATCTTGATTCTTTTATTCTTTACTCATCTATATTTTTTATAAACATGTAAATATTACACATAACTTATTAAAAATACAAGTTCAAAATAAAAACAAATAAAATTCATTAAATAAATTAAATGAATATAATATATAGGTAAAGTACCTATAAGGATACATACATACACATACATCTATTTATTTAAAAATATAAATAAACTCATAAAAATAAAATAAAAATATACTTATACTCACAAAAATAAGTTATAAAATTATAAAATAAGAAACTAAAATAATAAAATAAAATAAATAAATTAAAATATACAAAAATACATGTAGATATACACATATACACATTATTCAATTAAAACCGTAATAAAATAATTCATAAAAATAAAATAAAAATCGTATTAAAATACTACATACAATAATAAAGATTTTTTATTTTATACTTGAAAAATAATAAAATCGGTTATTAGCTTAAATAATTCATTCTTTGAGACTCCAGCCTATTTTGTCTTCTAGCGGCCCCCGTGGACCAACCACAGGCCGGCAAAAGTTGACCTCGGGTCAACTCTTCTGACTCAAGGATGGCCCCTCTGACAAGTCACGAGAGGTCCCTCTTCCTCGATTTTTCACGCCGATTGTGTTGCTCGAGGGCGATAAGACCCTTTATGAGATTTGTTCCTCGAACATCCACGAATCACGCCGCATCCCATGATTCCTTGTACAGCATCTAGATTCACCAAGATCTGCCGGCCAATAAGGGCGCAAACTTTGCTTATAAATAAACCCTCCGACCTCCTCATCCATTTTGGCCTCCCTTTCCGTCGTCTTCCACCGTCTATTCCAGTCCTCTGAGGTTCCTTGTGACAGGAGGGTCCTCCTGGAAGCTTCAGGCAGTTGGAGGAGTCGAAGGAGCGCCCACGGCCGCCGCGTCGCCGGAGGTCCTGCTCCCTGGTCGCACACCAGGTATAAGAGCTGCTTTCTTTCCGTTTTTAGCTTAGTTTTAGTCGTTACTTCGTAGTTTAGCTTTTAGATCAGTCCGTAGAGCCTCAGTTGCTCGATTAGCTTAAGATCGAAGTTCGCCGGAGTTTAGCTCCGGCGAACCTCTCTACTCTGATCAGCACGCTATCTGACCCTTCGCCCCACCTCATCGCCTTCCCTTACGTATTCTCCACGCACCCACGCTCCAAGATCAACCAGAGCTCGCCCAGCTCTGCGAATCGAAGCTCCTCCACCACCCTTCGCCGGAGCTTCGTCGCCCACCACCATCCGCTTGCTCACAGCTTCAAAACCCCTGGTCGAGGAAGACGCCCTCGAGCCACTCTTTCTTCCTGTGCAGGTTAGGTGCGAAATAGAGCACCTGGAGTCGATTTACAAGCCGGCGGAGGTATCTGGAGCCGTAACCCTACTTCGAGCTCGTTGCAGCGTTCCGGTGTACCTCTGGCCGATCCGAGACCTCCAGACGTTAGAGGACACCTCCAGGAAGCTTCTTGGACCTTCAGGAGCGAAGAAGACCGGCGGGAGAGCGAGATCCGAGCGGAGGAAGCTCGCCTCGGCGAGGCTTCCTCCCTGTTCTTCCTCGCAGCTCCTCCGCCGTTGGATGAAGACGAAGGCCCAGATTGAAGACCAGCCGTCCGATGGAGCACCGCCTCGACCGTCGGATCATCTCGGAGGATCTAATCCTAGCGATCCATCGACGAACCGTCATCGGCGCACGTGGAGGCGCCACGTGTCAAGTGAACGAAGATCAGCCGTCCATCAGCGCGCCTTTTGGGGGTAATTTTCACATTCGACCCCCGCCTTTTTTGTCTTTTATTTTCAGTCCTGTAAATAAATAAGCACGTTATAATTAATGTGGATATTTTGCATGAGACCCCCTGTACTGTTTTGATACTACTTTTGGGTCCAGTCCACGTCACCTCACGTGTCGTCCCACGTGAGGTGGGCTTTTTGCATAAGACCCCCCTGTATGTTTGTAAATTTGAATTTAGTCCAGTAAATAAAATATTCAGTATATTATTTTTATGAAAAATTGCAACCAGGACCCTGAACTTTCTGATATTGCATTTTGGTCCCTGTGGGTGCGGATCACGTGTAGTCCCACGTGGAGGTTAAATTGCAAGGGGGCCCTGGCGGGTTTCTTTATTTGTTCTTAGTCCCTAAAATCACAGAACACGTTTTAACTTTCTGGTATTTTGCACATGTGCCCCTGGATGTTATTTTATTTGCAAAAATACCCCTGCCAGGCTTAATTATTTTTGTGTCTTTATCCATTTATTAAAAATACCTATTAGGCTTCTAAAAATCCACAAAAATTAGGATAGGTGCTCTATGCCATGCTTGTTCACGCACATATTTTAGTTTGCATTTTTCGCATTTTTTCTAATTATTAAAAATGAAAAAGAAGCCCTTTTTGTACTGTTTAAATTAGAAAATACAAAAAAATTAGAAAATGTGTTTGAAAAACTCAAAAAATTGATATATGATATATTTATATATATATTGAGTCCAGAAAAGGAAAAAACCTAAAAATATGAAAAAGAAAATAAAAAAATCCTAAAACCCCAAAAGCAACATAAAAATTAGAAAAACTCTTTAAAACCCCAAAAAAAAAAATACATTTTTCTCTTTTATAATTATCTATATATTATTATTCATATGTAAAAATTAATTTGGGCAATTTTGGGTATTATTTGATATTTTTAAAACCCAAATCATATACGGCTATTTATTTAGTCCTATATTATGGACATTTTTGAATTAAAAAAAATACATAAAAATTAGAAATATAAAAAAAAATATAAAAAAAGGGTTAAAAATATAAGTCTATATATTAAGTTTTTATGCTTATATATATATATATTCTATATTACTTCTCTCTCCCTCTTCCTATATATATATATATCTCTTTATATATATATATAGTATATAGATTTATATAATTAATAATATAAAAAAAGTATAAAATATAAAATCAAAATAAAAATTATAAAAACAAAAAAAAAATACAAAAAAAAATAATAATAATAAAAAAGAGAGACCCACTTCACTCAAGAATGACTGGTATGCACATATAGGCTCATGCATTTTTGTATTGCTCTCTGTGGTTCGACCTCTACATGCTTGTTCCCTATACATTTTATGGTAGAGTAAATAAAGATTGATTCACCCTTTCTTTGAGCTTGATTGTTTTATTCTTTGATTGTGGGTCAATTGTTGATCACTCGCCTTTTATTGAGGGTCGCCACGACGACATATTCAGACCCTTGATAAAAAGCGCGTTCATCAGTTAGGTATCCCCAAAATGATGATATCAAACGGGGGTAGCCACTTTGTGAATCAGGAGGTGAAGAAACTCCTGAAGGACTACGACATCGAACACCGTGTCGCGAGTCCTTACCACCCACAAACCAATGGTATGGCTGAGGTGTCGAATCAGGAGGTGAAAATGATATTGCAAAAGCTTGTCCGCCCGGACAGGAAGGACTGGTCTCATCTCTTGGATCAAGTCCTCTGGGCATATAGGACGGCTTACAAGACACCGTTAGGCACCTCCCCATTCCGAATGGTATTCGGAAAGTAGTGCCATTTGCCCGCAGAGTTAGTGCACAAATCAGAATGCACAATTAAGAAGGTCAACTGGAACACGCACCTTGGGCAGAAGAAGAGAGACATGGATCTGAATGAGCTTGTGGAAGTCAGAAACCGCGCATACGACAACAGTTTGGTGAATAAGGACAAGGTGAAGCGTTGGCATGATAGATATATCAGACGAAAGACCTTTGTTCCTGGACATAAGGTATGGTTGTTCAATGCGAGGCTGAAGATTTTCCAAGGCAAGTTGAAGTCTAAGTGGACGGGCCCATTTGTCGTCCGTACGATGCATGATAGTGGACGTGTCGAGATCTCAGATCTCGGAGATGACGCACCGACATTCCTAGTGAATGGACAACTGTTGAAGTACTTCGTCGAATCAAATGAGCAGTTACTCCATGTTGAGGAGATTGTATTCATGCGCGAGACAGATTCAGTAGATACACCTCGAGCCGCGTATGAGAACTTGCAGCAGTGAGCTCCAGCCATCTGCAGCATCTCGAAAGATTCAAACCGACTCATCTGTATATATCATTCTGCTTGTACATCCTATTCTCTCTCACACGACTCTAGTAACCCATCCCCTCCTCATTAGATCACTATCTTAGACTATACTTAGGATAACCAGATCCTAAGTATAGGGGGGAGGGGTAACCTGAGTGAGCTCACTGTACATTCTCTAGATCACATTGGTCCTCATACTCACTTCCGTCTTATATTTAGGCTGACCTGAGCCTAAGTATAGGGGGGACCGATGCCCGCATTGTATATTCATCCACTTCTCTTCTTGACCTCGTCTGCCCCACTTTTTGACTTTCTTCTACACTTAGGCTGCCAGAGCCTAAGTATAGGGGGGCTGGTCGATTTCTATACATTTTTCCTTCTCTTTAGCTCTCCTACGCTTAGCACGAGCTATGTCCGTTTCCTCGCTCTTTGTACTCTAAGGACATAGCACAAGCTAAGTATAGGGGGGTGTGTATATATTACTTATATACTTTACCCATAGCTCGTACTTTTGTATATATTTTACAATAATTACGGGTGGGTAAAATTGAAAAAAATGTGTGAAAAATGTGTATATACTCTTGTAAATTGTGTAAAATAGGAGGTATACCAATAATAATAAAAAAATGAAAATAAAAATAGGCTTCTTATTTACTCTTGCATATCATCTCTGCATCCAGGAAAAGAAAAGAGTCTTGCATTTTCATTCATTTTCATAGCATGACATCTCATCTCATCTGCATACCTTGCATATGCAAAGTGAAAAGTTAGTGGGTTTTGAACCAAGTTACGAGTAGATATTAAGGATGGACTTGATTTGACCTTAATCCACCTAATTTCAGAGGAACCTTACAGGAACTGGAGTTAAGAATTCTCAGGTCAAGTGACTTAAGTCTTTGAGTCCGCAAGTCTATGTTCACATGTCATCTTGATTAGTCTAAGTAGAATATCTCGTGCATACGCAGGATTATTTTAGATAATGACCTAACTTGGACAAGTACGATGCACGTAGCTCTTCATTGATGAGGTGGTGAGGAGGTAGAATCCTTTAGCTTGGAGTAGCACACGGGTGGAAACATCCGTCCTCCTCTAGGGAGGGTAGTGCATCTCAACCTAGTCTGATGATGTTGACATCTAAGAACAGGATGTTGTGGGTTGCAATAATGCTTCAAAAGAGGGATAATCTACTGACTCAAGAGGAAAAACTCCTGATGTACATGCTGCACATTGTATGTGTTTGAAAAAAATGCAAAAACTCCAAAAAAATCAGACAGGTTCAAGTAAAAAAATAATACCTGTCGGAGAATGTATATTAGCAAAGAAAATGCAGCTGGATGACTTGGCTACACTGGTCAGGCATCTTGGGAAAGGTGGCTACACTGGCCACCGTCCATTCTTCTCTCTACCTCCTCCTCTTGAGTTGGTCGCACTTGAACTTAGAAGGGAATACCCCGCTCCTCGAGGAAAGAGTTACTGGACCGGGTTATTGAGTTACCTTATTAGAGGAGGCTGCTTCCGAGTCATTTCTGATGTGGAGAGCTATATCTCACTTACACAGTACAAGTAAGAATCAGAGTCATCAGAAATTTACGTTTGAGGATTTGTTCTGACCTGATTATTGAGGAGTCTCGAATAGAAGACTTGTGGAACTTGAAGTCTATTAGGTCTTAAGTTCAGGTCCAAATAAGGTTCCGCCACACAACTAATCCAAAGGTCGAGTCAAGCTCCATTTTTAACTTTTGTTCATGACCTTGGTATGGAACCCAAAATCATTTCACTCTTGCATTTCATTTAGTTGCTCAGGGACGAGCAAGGTTTAAGTATAGGGGGTTGATGAATCTGTGATTAATCACTCTAAAAGTTAAAAATAGAGCCTTGTTCTTGAGTAAATAGAGGCATATTTCCCTTTATAATGCATAAATAGCATTCATGCATGCATACATAATACATGCATTTTAGCACTCCATTTGCATCTAAATAAGAAGCCAAAATCACTTGTAAAATGTTCCCTCATAAAAATAAGCTCTTCCTTGTAATATGTACTCCTTAGTTAATAATATAGGGAAGAAAGCCAGAAACCCCCCTTGTAAAATAGCCAATAAAGCCCTAGAATCCCTGGACCATAAAATACCCATAGCTCCCTCATACACACTCCAAAATAAGTCTACTCACTTTTAGAATAATACACATTAAAAGACCTTTAAATTGAGACTAATTTCATCCAATTTGGAGCTCGTATGAAAAAGTTGGGTTTTTGGGCTTCTTTGTATACTACATATATGTATATTTGTATCTTTGTATTTATGTATCATATTTGACCTCATCTCCATCTTTGGTCAACATGAAACTTGTAGATTTCATCGAGATCTACAATTTCATGTTTTGAGTTTTTCCATATTCGGCCCCCTCTTCTCTCTACCCTTATTTTTTTATCCATCCATTCACAGCAGGCCACGTGGCGCCATCTGGTTGCGCCACACGGCCCGCTCCCCTTTCCCAAGCCGCCTCTGCTCTCAGCCGTTGGATGACACCTTCAATCCAACGGCCACCTGATGACCACGTACGCCTTTCATCTCAACCATCAGATCAAATCCCCTGCCTCATCTCAATCGCCCGTTCGCGCCTCTTCCTCAGCGCGCCACGTGGCGCTTGTTGCGCCCTTGGATGACACACTCATCCCTCCATCTCAACCGCTCAGCCCACCGTGCACCGTAGCCCTTCGATCTTCCTCAGATCTGATCTCCGCCGCTCGTCAGCGCCCTCTCCTCCGCACGACACCTGGCGCCATCACGACCTCCTGATCAAACCAACCAGATGCAATCCACACCACTCGCACCTACTTTGCCCTCCGCGCGCCACGTAGTCGCTTCGCTGCCCTCATATTGCCCCGCCTTGATCGGATCTCGTCCGTTCCATCCCGTCTCGATCACCACCGTTGGATCACAAGATCCAACGGTGGAGACTTTGTCTTCCACCTCCAGCGCCCCTCTCTCCCACGTTCTCCGCCTTGCGGGAGGGGCAGCCCCTTCCTATTCTTAGCCGCACCTCAACCATTCTTGCCGACCACCACCACCTCCACAATGACCCCCACTCATCCATCATCTTCGCCAGCTACCCCACGCGCCACCACTTCCTCCATAAACGTTCCACGACCTCCTCGAACCTCGCCCCATCGCCAGCCCGATCGAGACCTCCAACCTATAAATGATCACCTTCCGGCTGATTTTAGACCCATCTGCCACCCCTGAGAGATACCCCGAGCTCGGAGCGATCAATTAGTGACAGTAATTGCATGATTCCTTGAGCGAAGATGATCGTCTTCTCCGGCGAGATCTGCGGCCATCGCCGTGTCGCAGCCCTCCTCCGTCGAGCCGCTGCTTGAGCGCATGGACTCACCGCCTCTTCGAGCGACGATCTGGACCTCGATCTCGAGCTCCACACCCCAGGTGAACACCTCAATCTTCCTCCGATATTCATTCTGATTTTTCTTCATTTTCTCTCTTTTTATTCGACGTCCACATCCACCTTCTCGCCTCGCTTCCACTCCACCGAGCTCCGCGTCGGAGCTCTCATATTCGCGGTCACCTCTACACCTGCTGACAACTCACTTCGTCCTCCTTCAGCTTCAGCTCCGCCACTTGGCCGGAGCACCATCGCCAACCCGTCTCCATTACTCCTTAGGCCTCACCGACTACCTTAACAACTCCATAAGTGCACCACGAGCCTCGACTATCTACTTAACACTTGCAGGTACCACTTTTGTTCACTGATTAGAGCTTCACCGGAGCTCTTTTGGAACTTCGTCGCCAGCAACCTCCGACGGCCATCTCCAGCTCCTAAGACCACCAGCATCTTCGCCGCACCATCGCGATCCTTCTGGGATACCTCCGAGACCTCGGAGAGCGTCACCGACACCGGTAGGGAAGGGTGGAGCAAAGGCTCAGTCGCCGGAGCTCCACCATCTCCTCCGCAGGCGGCGGAGGCCCGTTGAAGGAGAAGCCCCAACTATCGTTCGACCACCTCGATCGAACGGTCGAAGTCACGCCACGTCACCACTCAGCCGACCCTCACATGTGTCGTTGGATCCTTCCAGATCTAACTGCGCTTAGCGAGCCACGTATCCCACATCTGCAGCAGCCGAGAGCCGTAGGATCTATCTCTAATCCAGCGGTCTACATTCAGCCACGTTGCCTCCTTCTGCGGATTCCTAGCACTGTTGGATCTATCCAGATCTGATAGCTTCTGATCTCGCCATGCATCATTACCGCCATCCTTTGGATCGATCTTGATCCAAAGGCCCGCAGCCAGCCACGTCGATGAGGTCCGAGCCTCGCCCCCGACCCTAGGCTCGGATGACTCGAGGCTACACCGAGCCTCACTCCAGACCTCCAGGCTCACCCGAGCCAAGCCCCGAGCCTCTGAAGCCATCCGAGCCTAGGCTGACCACGTGAGGAGCACGTGCGGCCAGGGTATTGTGCACCGAGGCCCTAGAAGTTTTTCAAATATGCAAAAGGTCCCTGTGAAGCAGACCCCACGTGAGGAGCACGTGCCTAGTGGAGAATTCGCATACCATTCCCCTGCATTATAGGTAATTGCATTTAAGTCCCTGTCAGCATATTTCTTTAATGTAATTTTATTTTCTTGTATTGTAAATACACCCCCGTCTTTGCACGCATCCCTAGGTCTCATTTTACATCATTTTTGAATTCTAAAAATTGCATCTTGTTGAGCAACTTGTCCTCTTTCTATTGTGCTACTTGTCACATTTTTGTAATTACAGTAGATTTTTAAATGAATTAATTGGTTGATTTGTGTAATATTTTGCCCAGTGAGACCTTTTATTTTCTAATTAATTTTTTGTAGCTCCAAAAATTCTCAAAAATTCATTGTAGATCTAGGATAATGAACTGAACCTTGCATAAAAATTTCATGTCATTTGCACGCATATCGTGGCCTGAATAAATTGTTTAGTGATTTTCTTATTTTAATTTTAATAGGTGCATTTCACATTGAAATTAGGATTTGTCAATTTTCCTAGATTCCTTATCATTAGAACTATCTAGGCTAATTTTATTTCCTGAAAAAGATGTGATTTGATATTTATTAAAAAATAAATTAGTGAAAATCACCCTGTCTGCATGTTTAATTCACAGTAAATTCATTTAGTGTCCAAAAATTCCAAAAAAAAGGGTAGATCATTTTGATCATATTTAATCATCTGGCCAATTTTCATAATTTTTGGACTTAATTTGATACCTTAATTGAATTAACTTCAGATTGGCTTGCTGGTTGCATGTGTCCTGCATAGAAATAGAAAAAGAACAAAAAAATAATAATTCCCTGAAAATCCAACACTTGATCTTTGCTAAAATTTACCTAAGGAGACAGATGCCTCCCTGAGTTCGACCTTGGACTTCCACCAAGTAAAAAAAATTGCCACTCGAAATTGACTTAATTTAATTAAAGTGGTTTTTGATTAGCCCTCTCGTATCCGACTGCAACGAAACATGTTAATTAATTTGGACATTAACTTGACCAGATTAACCGAGGGTGCGGGGGCGTTTATCAGTCGGACCCGAGTAAGAAGGAAAGTCAAAGAGTTGAGCTACTTCTGTGACTTCCAGATTGTTGGATGAATGCCAATACTGAAATAAGTTGGTGTGTTGATAGTATGACTATCAAGTATGTCTGAAATCCTTAGAGAAGTACTCGGATAGAGCATCAGAATAATCTACATAAATCATTGATATTGACTTGCTTATTAAATAAGATAAAGTCTAAAAATTGTATCTTAATCTTCTAACAACACTTGCAATGGGTTGCATATGCTTTAGAAGACTAGAAAATTTGATCTTAAGGTTATAGTTATCCACATGGATATTGATGCAACTGTTGCAAATATCTATGTTGGATTGATAGACTTGTTAATTTCAGTGGGAGAGCCCTTAGTCTTAGAAAATGTCTCTATGATCTGGATATTAGAATACAGTCATAGTTTATTTTCAAGTGTTGGAAATAAACATGAATTCTGAAATAAACCTATCATAAAGAGTTATGATGGATATATTTCAGATAGTAGTCTGGCATCTAGTGGGCTCTACTAAATTAGAAAATTAATGAATGATTCGTTAAGATTTCTAATATTGAAATTAAACCATTAAAATATCAATATGAGGATGAAGATCATTTAACAATGGTCTGGCATCAAACCTTGGACATTTATCTGTTGATTTGAGCAATTGATTAGTAAGAGATGAAACTTTAGAATGTCCAAAATTTCAAAACATACATACTTATGAATATTGTATTCAAAGTAAAATGTTCAATACATCCTTTTTTAAGAAAAGTGTAAGATGTCAAGGTATTCAGGATCTCATGCATATTGATGTATGCTAATCATCTACATCAGAGTAAACATTATGGATATATGATATCTATTGATGATTATGTATGATAAGAGATTTCTTCTCTTCACCTAAAGAAACCTTTGAAATGTTCAAAAATTTCATAATTTTGGTTGGGAACCAAAGTCTGAAGGAAGATGAAAATGAATTTGGTCTAATCTAGGTAATCAGTACCGATTAGATGAATTCATGGTATACCTTATGGAGAAAAGAATATCATTCCTATCTCCCTCCTCCTGATACGCCTTAACTCAATGGAGTTATAGGGAGATACAATTGGATCATTTGTGACATGATCATATCAATGATGATTTTTAGCATAATTATCCCTTAGTTTCCAGGTATATATGCATAGTAAAGACTACAATGTATATCCTTCATAAGTTTCCATGCATGCTGGAATCTAGCACTTGAAAGTGCTGCTTCATTAGGAAAATAAAGGATGGTATTGGATACCTACTTTATGACCTTGAGATTCTTAAAATATCTTATCTCTGAGATTGTGATTCTTAGAGGTTGAGACTCTTGAGAATCAAGATGAAAATGAAGTGTAGGAACTCATTTAATTTTGAAAAGATAATGAGGCTCCTGAAATTGGAAACTAAAAGGACAATTAAAGATGAAACACTAATACCTCTTCAAAAGAGTTTGAGGAATGTATTCCATGTGTCAGAGAAATCTGACAATAATCGAACTTCATGTGATGAAGCTTTTGAAGATCATGGCATGGATAGATGGATGTTAGCAATAAAAATTCTAATGTAAACTTCATATAAAAGTGTTGTATATGGACCCTCGAGGATCCACCTATGTAGGTAAGACTTGTAAAGGTGTAAATGGATCTTCAAGAGAAAGGGAACCTGATGAGAAGGTAGAGACCTTCAAAGCATGGTTTGTAGCCATGAGCTACACACCGGAAGAGAAGACATTGCTTGAAATGTGACTTGCTCTTCGGTGACCATGCTTGAAATCATCAGAACATTGCTAACCATAGCTACACAACTTGACTTTGATATCTTTAAGATGAAAGTCAAGATTACACCCCTCTATAAATACCTCTCTGAGGATATTCACATGAAGTAGCCCAGGGCTTCATGATTGAGGAAAGCAAGGTGTGCAAGCTAAGGAATCCATCTATGGACTCAAATAAGCTTCTTGAAGTTGGACCATAAGATTTGATGAGATTATAAATGCTATGATTTTAGATAGAATCTTGATGAGCCATATGAAGCTTAGTAGGAGTGCCACTGTGTTCATAATGCTAAATGTAGATGATATCCTAATCATTTAAAATGATATAAGTATAATAATAAGTGTTTTCTAATATGGTTGTTCCATAACTTGAGATATGATCTCAAGGATACCTCTTGGATCTTAGTTCTGAAGATGTTCAGAACCAAAGAGAAGAGGGTATTGGGACTGTCACAATAGTAGTACACCTTGGACATATTCCATTCATGGAAATTCCAAGAAAGGCTTCCATCCCTTAAGATATGGTACTAACCTATCTAAAGGGATAGCACCTCAAAGAGTTGAGGAAGTAAATGCTATAACTACTTGAACTTGTGCATTAGTTACAAGAAGTTGATTGTATGCTAGATGTGTACAAAAGCCGGATATCTGCCTTGCAGTGGGAGTAGTAAAGTGTTGCTAATCCTACTATGGAGAGAAAACACTTGATTACAGTAATAATAAAATCTTCATAGATGACAAGATTTTTTGAGATAGTGGTCTCAAAGTCTTATCTTCACAAGCTTAAGACTTTATAGATATAGATCTAAAAGGTCTTAACTATGGATACCTTGAGAGATAGTGATCTCCAGGAATAAGGGTATTCTGATAAGGATTATGGAAATATTGGTTATGATAATTGTTAAGCTGTAGTGTCAAGGACACTGTAACTAACAAGATAGAGTATTGGTTGCATAAGATGCAACATTTTCATTAGATGCGAGCATTGTTACTAGGGATATACAAGTGTCGTAAAAGGACTTGGCATAGTCTCGCGGGAACAGAGTGACTGATCAGCTTACCTAGCTATTTTCTAAATAGCCTATGATTGTCACATGAGTGTGGGTTTAAATGATTAGCCCATTAATGGCTCTTTGGGCTAGTGGAAGATTGTTGGACATGCGAGCTGATGAATACCCATTTATCACTCTTTATTATTTTATTTTAGCTACAAACCTTTGCAAAACACCATGTTAATTTGTGTAAATAGCATAAATTGTCAAAATGCATGCATTGTGTAAATAATAACAATTAGCATGTTTTTGTGCATAAATAAAAGAATAAAGAAATAAAAAAAAGAGGGAAATATTTATAATAAATATTGAGTGACCTAATCCCAAGGGAGGGCTTAGCATGGGCCTGACCGCAAAAGAAGCCAAGTAAAGGAAGATATGGTCAATCACACTTGTACATATACCTATGTATATAAAAAATTTATTTTCCTCTGAATAAAAATAAAAATGTGTTTTGTTATTTTGTACATATTTATAAAAATAAAATAAAAATCAGAAAAATAAAAATAAAAATAATAAAAATCATTTTCTACCTTGTACATATACCATGTAAATATATATGTAAACCTAATTATTTAACTAATGAAAATAATTCATAAAAATAGAATAAAAATACCTTTTTAATCCAAATTTTATGTTATAAATAAATAAAATTAGAATAATTGTATAAAAAATACCAATTAAAAATAAAAATAAAAATAAATATATTTATATACCTATATATAATAATATATTGTAAATACATAATTTTTATTTCAAAAAATAAATAAATAATACTAAAAAATATTTTGAAAAATAATAAACATTTTTCATGTTTAAACTTTTTGAAATAATAAAAATTTACTATTTTTAATTGAATTTCTAAATAATTAATAAATGGAATTATTTCATTGGTCCACGAGGGATTGTTGACCCCTAGTCAACTCTCCCCCACGGACCCCTTTCACGCGAATCCTGCGTTCAACCCGACTTCGCCTAATTTTCCTTGCTTGATCCGATCTCCAAATAACCAAACCCTGGGCTCTGATTGAAGTTCCCACATCCGTGTTCCATACCCAGCGCTTCTCCTAGGGATCCGTGCTTCACTGAACCCTGCCCGACTCCTTCTTGCCGGACCCTTCCTAGTATTTAGTCTCACCTCCAGCTACAATTTCATGCCATCTTAGGCATTCCGCCTCGTCGCCAGTGTGCTCCTCTCCCTTGCCTAAGTGACAGCCGTGTGGAGGAGGGTTGCAGCAAGGCCCGGGCAGCCGGGAACCACTGATCCGGCGAGTTCTTTGCCATGCGCTGTCGTAAGGTGCGCCAAGCCTCGGAACCCGACGAACCCTTGAGGCAATGACCCCGGAGCTTCCTGATCCCCAACCCAGTCGACTTCCTCTGCCTGGTAGCTTAGATCTCTCTTAGGTTAGGCTAGATTTAGATTTTGCGATTGATGTTCAGTTAGCTCCGCCACCGTTGCCCACCATCTGTGATCATCCATTTTCCCATCCGACCGCTCCTACACCTTCACCAGACTCCTCTCCACCTGTTGCGCCCCTTCATTCCCCCTGGCTCGTCTCGGAGCAGGGATATCGTCCTCCTCCGCCACCACCTCGTCGGAGGACTACACATCGCCTCGCCCTTCACCTTTCTCGTGCTCTAACGGGTCGAGGCAGTTTGCCCTCGACCCCGTGGTTGACTTGTGCAGGTCAAAATGCCAAAGGGATCTCATCTGAAGGTCCAAAGCTGAAGCACAGTAGGCTCTTGGTTCGTCTCGTCGCTGGAGCGTTCCTGACGCTCCAAGCCTCATCGGAGGAGCCCACCAGCTACGAACATCTTCAAGCTTCCTTCTGACCATCTTAGCAGCCCAGGAGGAGGTCTCCACCCTGCACACTGAGTCGGCGAAGTTCACCGACGAGCTGTTCTTAAAGAAGCCCCTGTTGCCTTCCGATCAGCCCCCAGCTCCAGTTGCAATCGTGACCATCCATTCGCGAGACACACCCACCGTTCGATCTCTGTAGGGTTCGATTTGAACCATCCATCTCGCGAATAGGCGCCAGCTACTTCCTACCGTCCAATCATATACGTGGCGTCGTCTTCAGCCATAGATCTTAATAAGAGGGTAATTTTACTTAGGCCCTCCTTAGTTTTATTATTTCCATCTAGTCCTGTAAGTATTTTTGGTAGTTGTTTTTATTTTGGATATTTTGCATAGTGGACCTCGATGTTTCTTTTATTCGACATTTAGTCCCTGTTTATAAGAGCCACGTGTAGCAACACGTGAGGTTTTGGATAATTTGCATTTTTAGTCCTATATTTCCTGTATGTTATGGATTGAATCTTTTTATATAGGAATTACATCCATACCCCTCCGTGTCTGAACCACGTGCCTTGCACGTGCATTGTAGGCTTTTTGCATTCCAGGCCGTGAGCTTTATCTACTTGTTATTAATTGGTCCTGCAAATACTTTTCTTTGCATTTAGGTCCCTGACTGCTGTGTGCCTTGTTTTTATTAAATAAAATATCAAATTAAATCCAAATTAGGTGAAATTTGGATACGTGGCTCCTGCCACTGTGTAAAAATTTCTCTAAATTTTTGGGACATTTTCGAGGCTTTTTGATATTTTTAAAAATTCAAATGTAGTGATTTTTGCTACTGTCTGAATTGAAAAATCAAAGAAAAATATAAAAAATTCTTAAAAAATCTAAAAAAATAGTAGTAGTTAGTTTCACTGTTTTCTTGCTTCTGTGCAACTTTGAGCTTATTTGCATATATAAAACCCTTAAAATTTGAAAACCTAAAAATCTAATAAAAATTCTAAAAAAATCTATAAAAATCAAAAAATATAAACTCTTTTCCTGTATCTTAGTTTTTGTTTATAGTTTTCATAGAAACTGCCTCCAGACTTTTATAGATCAATTTTATATTTTCAATTGATCTTTCAAGTCTGACTGCACAATAGCATATATTTTTCCACTTCCTCGATTTTTAGAAAATAATATAAAAATTGAAAAATTCTGAAAAATTCTCAAAAAAACACTTAAAAACCTAAAAACCTTTTTAATAGAATTTTTTGTGTATTTTTTAGTGTTTTTAATAATTGTTGAAGTTGCTTGTTTCCTCTTTTCCTTATAAATAAAAATCCAAAAAAATAAAAAATCATTAAAATCCACAAAAAAATATTTCATTCTTTATTTCAACTTTGACTACTTTGTAGGCTGCAAGGCCAACTCGTGCTCCCTGAATCCGACCCTGGTCGCTATACCGGGTTAATAAAATTAGCGTGGACCACTTCTTGATTTTGATTGATTTATCTTCTTTTTGGTGGTCTTTTATTTTTCTTGTTGACCGGATCTCTCTATTCAGGTCGCAACGACACCGAATACCTTTACCTTGGCCCGATAGTGAGAGTCTTGATTTTTCGGTCATCAAAATGGCGCCGTTGCCGCGGAGCACAGCTTAGTAGTCGTAGTTTTTCAACTTTTGTTCAGTTTGTTTTCCACGGCTTTTTCCATGGCTTTTTGTGTTGTCCACGGATTTTCGTGGCTTTTTGTTTTCTCTGTTTTCTTTTTGTTTTTATTTTTTGTTTTATTTTGTTTGTGTTTGTTTTTATTTTGTGTGTTTTATTCCCATTTTTGCATATAGATTCTTTTACTACTTTGCCTTTATTTTTATAATAACTTGGTATGGCACTTTGCTCTATTTTCTTGCGAGGGCTCGATGACCGAGGCGGCTCTTCTTGAAGAGCTGAAGCAACCGCAGGAGTCGGAGGCGGCTTCTTTCTGTACGAAGCCGCAGGAGGACGCGAGAAGCTGAGCAGAAGTGTGGGAGCTGTGGAATAGCCACAAAGTAGCGTAGCTTAGATTAGGTTTCTTTTCTGCAGACTATTTATTATTGTAATAATACAGGTACACAGACTCTCAGATATTTGTGATTGCAGGGTCTGTTTCGCTGAGCAATGGTGTGCTCGAGGGACCCCACTGCTTTTTTGATTTTCTCATTTTTCTTTTTCTTTGATTAGATGTGGATTTCTGTTCTTGAGCCCCTAGACTTAGGTTTTTATTTTCGTTGAGCCAGGTAGCATTAGGTCCAAAGCCCTAATAGAATATCTGTTCCTATAGAACGTGCTTGGATCTAGACAAATAAACCCGTGCTTCACGATAATAGAAATTTCTGCTTAGGACGGTTCTAGCATTGCATCCATATAGGTAGTTTATATTTATGCGCGGATCATAATTGCATGTAGACTGCTGGAGTCAGGTATGTCTTCTATCTCGTGCATACATCATTGATTCACTCACGCATCGGCTTTTCCGCTTTCCTCCCCCTATTTTCTGGACTTAGGAATAAAAAGTAAATCGGAAAATTCGTTAGACGATTTTTGGAAAACACATAAAAAGAAAAACAATAAAATCGGGACTGCTAATCACATTGGACCTAAAAGATACTTCTTTAAAAATCTCTTGGGGAGAGTAACCCCCTCCTTGTTTGGTTTGATTGAGCGAGAGAGTGACCCGTACACTAGGCTAGAGCCATATCCGAGCCCCGATCAGACTACCGGCCTTTTATACGGGATAGTCTGGTTGGTAAATTAGATTCCTATCAGCTCGCGTAACCGCTCTGAAAGACTAACTGGATCACCTAAAATAAAATTAACAAGATAATTGACCGATCTCTTACGGTCTTCAGCTCATTGTGCGTAGGTGATTCGGGGGTTTTCTTTCTCATCTTGTGTGTTTCCAGATCCCTCCCACCCTCCCTTCAGTTTTCTCTTCTTCTTCTCCTTTATCCCTGGATGATGGATTCCGCTCACGTCTGTCCGACTCTTGCAGCTTCTTCTTCACCTTCTTTCCATCAGTGCAGTCCACCTTCAAGGGAGGTCGGATCCCCGACCAACCTCCCGCTCCCTCCCTCCCATCCCTTTCATTCCTATGGGCATGATGTGTCAGACGTCCGCGGAGATTAGATGAGCAGATGCGAGACCTGGACGATGCCATTGCTGAGTTGAAAGTGCACTCCATTCATGATCAGAGAGAGCAGAAGAGATTATCAGATAGATCCTATGCCAGATTGATGGAGGAGCAAATAGGGCAGGGAGCACAGTCAGCTTCTACACTAAGTCCATTCATTCTGGATTTGGAGCTTATTCAGAGACTACCGACATTTTCAAGGGAGGCGCATGAGGAGCCCTATCTTGACTTGTCCGAGTTCGAGGAGTTTTGCAGGACACAAATCTATTCAGATGTCACTGCAGAGGAGATGATGCTGAAGACCTTCCCATTCACACTTCTGGACAGAGCCATGAAATGGCATAGACGATTGGGGAGGAGATTCGCTACTGGGGAGAGCTACGCTGAGAGTTTCTACAGAGATACTTTCCCCATGGTAGATTAGAGATCATGCGGCCATTGATCACCGAGTTTTCAGTAGACCCCCAGGAGCCATTTCACGAGGCATGGTCGAGGTTTCTTGACCTCTTGAGGAGATTTCCCGACTACGAACTTCCACTGACGGACCTTATTGAGATCTCCATGCGGGGGATGACCGCAGAGCAGATAGCACTGGTGATTACTGCATGTGGCGGTTCACACCGCAGTTCCGACATTGAGTTGCTAGATACCATCTCGTTGTTACTTTCACAGAGACCTTCTTCACGAGATGCCATAGTCGGGACAACACATGAGGACATTGCTCTACGAGTGCAGTGTGTCACATTACATGAGGATACATTTTCTACAGACCAGCCCGAGGACTTGGATGCTCCAGCACCACAAAGTACAGAGGAGATGACTGTGACAATAGAGGTTCTGACCCAGAGTCTACTCGAGTTCTTGTTGATTTTCCAGCTGGAGTTCTAGTTAGCCCCAGAGTTCTCAGTCGACGATTCTTGGATATCAGATCTTTTGATACTCTAGGAGACGGAGGAGCCCCCACTTTTACAGCCATTGATTCAGCTACTGCAGTGTCCAGTTTCGGAGGAGTCAGCTTCTTTTCTGCAGAGACACTTCTCGGAGTCCGAAAGATACTATGATTCAGCCCAGCAGTCACAGCTCGATATGGGACACCACTTTGAGAGGACAGACATAGATAGTCCCATATGCAAGCCGTTTGTCCTCCACTTTGATGAGACATACACACTTGCTGAGGACCAGATGGCATCTAGCAATACCGCAGAGCGAGGATCAACCGTAGACACATTGCCAGCCTCTGCGGTGTTGACCAGTACCTTCTCCTGCTTCCAGATTGCTGAGAGACAGACTTCAGATGATGATGCAGCCTGGTGCACCGAGTGGGTGCTTGACAACGGTACAGATGCCCTGACAGATCCTGATCCTCTATTTCTCAGCTTTGATCCTGCATTCCTCTCCGTGGGCAATCTGCGGTAGGATGCCACACAAGATGTGTACTCAGTTTCACATTCTGAGAGTGTATCTGATCTGGAGGATAACGAAATCGAGTCTTTTGATCATTCTGATTCTGAGTCATCTCACTCGACGACCCTCGCGAGGATGAGCCGATCCTTGAGATATTCGATGATCTGCCCGATCTGTCTCCATTATATGCATTGGATATCAGTTTTCTTAGAGAGTCTCCTGATCTTGACTATCAATAACTTTTTGAGACCCAGATCGACGTGGAGGATTCCATGACTGATCCATCATTCTCCACGTTTGATTTCCTCGGCTCTACACTTCCACTCCAGTCTGATCCAGAGCCGATGATTTCTTTTGTGCTACCGGATCCCAATCACATATTCTCATATCCTTGGCCGGTAGCAGACACTCGCCTGATTGCATACCTGGGTGTCATTCTTTGCACTGTTGATTTCGTCATTGTTCTCATACCGAGACTGCAATGGCAGTACGTCATTCGCCTTACAGATGTCATCCTGAACCTTGACACAACATTATCCTAGCCTTTGCGCCCAGCTAGGGGCGTAAAAACAAGCGCTTGTTGAGAGGCACCTCAACATTGTATCCTTTTGTATATACGTGTTTCGTCGTGATTTGATCTTTCTTTCTTCTGTTTTTGTTTTCACCCCAGGTCTCGATTAGGATTATTTTTGTTATACTTAGGGTATTCCTCATCCTAAATATAGGGGGGTGGAAACATCGAGTTGTTCTTCCGTTCTGTTTCATCACTTCTGTCATTGACTATACTTAAGGATTCTTCACCTTAAGTATAGGGGGAGTGATGCCCTCCATCTTGTTTATATTTGTTGATTTTCTTCGTGTTTTTCTACCTCTGGTTTGCTGCCTATACTTAGGGATATTTTACCCTAAGTATAGGGGGGGTAGACCCTGTACATTCTCACTCGGCTTTCCCTTCGTGTACAACCTGCTATACTTAGGATTAGTTGATCCTAAGTATAGGGGGAAACCCCGAGATCCTCTTGGATTTCTATTCTTTCATTCGTCGTTGTATATAACCTTCCTTTTCACTTCCCTATACTAAGCACGAGTTATGTCTTCTTCATCGCTCTTGACTCCGAGGACATCGTTCGAGCTAAGTATTGGGGGGGGTGTATATGTTTCATATATAATTTAGCCATAACTCGTACTTTGTGTGAGTGTGTTAATAAATAAAAATGGCTAAAACCTAAAAACCCATAAAAATTAGATTTTTTCCTTGTAAATAAAAATTCTTTTATTGCACATACATAGCTAGTGTACAAATTATTTTTGTAAAAATGTTTCTAAAAACTTTTTGTGTAAATATTGTGTAAATATTTTCTTATCAAAATTATGTATATAATACAAAATTTTTCTAAAATGTTTTGAAAATCAAAAGTTTGCAAAAACCTTGTGTAAATTTGTGTAAATATTTTGCAAAACTTGCATTCTTGCATACATCCATGGTTTCAAAACATTTTTCTAAAATTTTGCTCATGTGTAAATATTTGTAAAATTGCATTTTTGTAAATATTTGTATAGTTTTTCCTGGATTATAGTTGACATTTAAACTAGCCTGGAATTAAATTGGAAAATGTAGCTTGGTTAAGATCTTAATCCACCTAATTATAAGAGGAACCTTATAGGGCTTAGGGTTGAGATATTTCAGGTCCATGGTGACTTAATTCTTTGAGTCCACTAGTCTATGATCTATGTCATCTCGATGAGCCTAAGTAAAGCACTTAACAACACACACATGTCTCATATAGACAATGGCTTGACTTGGACCTGCACTTTACACCGAGCTCTCTACGGATGAGGTGGTGAGGAGGCAGTCTTACTTAACTTGGGTTAGTATATGAGGGTAGTACTTCTAGGCGGAACCTCTCTTCTTCTTATAGTGGAGGAAGTGCATCTCAACTTGGTCTGGTTGCCATGAGGTCTAACGACATGAGTTGTGGGTTGAAATAATGCTTCAAAAGAGGTATAGTCTACTGGATCAAGAGGAAAAACTCCTTATGTATATATGTTGCACCTTGTAGATATGTTGTACAGATGCACATCACATCATCAAAAAAATGCAAAAAGAAAATAACTCCAAAAAAGTGGTGGGTCTGATAGAAAATGATAATCCCACCGGAGTGTATATAGTGTAATAAGCAAAGCTTGAGACTCATGTTCCATCTTATTTAGCTTGCAGCAGGGAGACTTAGCTACACTGGTTGAGCTCCCAAGGATACATGGTTAAACTAGCCACGGTCCATTCTCTTCTTCCCCCTCTTCTTGAGCCAGTTGAACTTGAACTTAGAAGGGAATATCCCGCTCTTCGAGGAAAGAGTGGCCAGACTAGGGTCATAGAGTTACCTTGTTGGGGAGAGTTGTCATTTTACTACTTCAGAGGTGGAGAGCTATACCTCACTTACACTGTACAAGGAAAGATTCATGGTCTTCAGGGTTTGTGTGTGTTGACTTGTTCTGATCTGGATTATTGAGGAGTCTTGACTATAGATTACTGGATCTTAGAGGCTGTTAAGTTTTAAACCTAAGTCCAAATAAGATTCCGACATATTAATAATCCAAAGATCTGACCGAGCTCCGTATTTCAAATTAATGAAGGAAAGTTTAATAATTAGCATTGATCCATGCATTTCTCCTCTTTTTCTTTTTCCTTTCCTTTTTCACTTCTTTTTTAAATAAGTGTTTGCTAAGGGACTAGCAAAGTTAAGTATAGGAGGGTGATGAATACCCATTCATCACTCTTTATTCTTTTATTTTAGGTACAAAACCTTTGCAAAACACCATGTTAATATGTGTAAATAGCATAAATTGTCAAAATGCATGCATTGTGTAAATAATAACAATTAGCATGTTTTTGTGCATAAATAAAAGAATAAAGAAATAAAAAAAAGAGGGAAATATTTATAATAAATATTGAGTGACCTAATCCCAAGGGAGGGCTCAGCATGGGCCTGACCGCAAAAGAAGCCAAGTAAAGGAAGATAGGGTCAATCACACTTGTACATATACCTATGTATATAAAAAAAATTTTTTTCCTCTGAATAAAAATAAAAATATGTTTTTGTTAGTTTGTATATATTTATAAAAATAAAAGAAAAATCAGAAAAATAAAAATAAAAATAAAAATAATAAAAATCATTTTCTACCTTGTATATATACCATGTAAATATGTATATAAACCTATTTATTTAACTAATGAAAATAATTCATAAAAATAAAATACAAACACCTTTTTATTCCAAATTTATGTTATAAATAAATAAAATATAAAATTTGAATAATTGTATAAAAATAAACAATTAAAAATAAAAATAAAAATACATATATGTATATACCTATATAAAATAATAATATATTTTAAATACATAATTATATTTCAAAAAAATAATAAAAAATCACTAAAAAATAATTTGAAAAATAATAAACATTTTTCATGTTTAAACTTTTTTGAAATAAAAGCATCTACTATTTTTAATTAACTTTCTAAATAATTAATAAATGGAATTATTTCATTAGTCCACGGGGGATTGTTGACCCCAGTCAACTCTCCTCCACGGACCCCTTTCACGCGGATCCTGCGTTCAACCCGACTTCGCCTAATTTTCCCCGCTTGATCCGATCTCCAAATAATCAAACCTCAGGCTCCGATTGAAGTTCCCACATCTGTGATCCACGCCCGGTGCTTCTCCTAGGGATCCATGCTTCACTGAACCCTACCCGACTCCTTCTTGCCGGACCCTTCCTAGTATTTAGTCTCACCTCCAGCCGTAATTTCACGCCATCTTTGGCTTTCCCCCTCGTCGCCAGTGAGCTCCTCTCCCTCGCCTGAGTGACAGCCCTGTGGAGGAGGGTTGCAGCGAGGCCCAGCCAGCCGGGAACCACTGATCCGACGAGTTCTTCGCCGTGCGCCGCCGCGAGGTGCGCCAAGCCTCGTTACCCGACAGACCCTTAGGTAATGACCCACGGAGCTTCTTGAGCCCCAGTCCAGTCGACTTCCTCCGCCAGGTAGCTTAGATATCTCTTAGGTTAGGCTACATTTAGATTTTGCGTTTTCTGTTCTGATAGCTCCGCCACCGTCGCCCGCCATCTCCGATCATCCATTTGCCCATCCAACCGCTCCTACACCTTGACCAGACTCCTCTCCACCTGTTGCGCCCCTTCATTCCCCGTAGCTCATCCCGGAGCAGGGATATTGTCCTCCTCTGCCATCGCCTCGCCGGAGGACTACACACCGCCTCGCCCTTCACCTTTCTCATGCTCTAACGAGTCGAGGCAGTTTTCCCTCGACCCCGTGGTTCACTTGTGCATGTCAAAACGCCAAAGGGATCTCATCTGGAGGTCTAAAGCTGAAGCACAGTAGGCTCCAGGGTCGTCTCATTGCCGGAGCATTCCTGACGCTCCCAGCCTCATCGGAGGAGCCCACCAGCTGCGAACATCTTCAAGCTTCCTTCTGACCATCTCAACAGCCTAGGAGGAGGTCTCCACTGCATGCACTGAGCCAGCGAAGTTCTCCAGCAATCTATTCTTGGAGAAGCCCCTGTTGCCGTCCGATCATCCCCCCGTTCCAGTTGCAATCGTGACCGTCCATTCACGAGACATGCCCACCGTCCGATCTCTGTAGGGTTCGATCTGGACCATCCATCTCGCGAAGAGGCGCCAGCTACTTCCTATCGTCCGATCGTACACGTGGTGTCGTCTTCAGCCTTAGATCTTAATAAGAGGGTAGTTTCACTTAGGCCCTCCTTAGTTTTATTATTTCCATTTAGTCCTGTAAGTATTTTTGGTAGTTGTTTTTATTTTGGATATTTGGCATAGCGGAACTCAGTGTTTCTTTTATTCGCCATTTAGTCCCTGTATATGAGAGCCACGTGCAACAACACGTGAGGTTTTGGACAATTTGCATTTTTAGTCCTGTATTTCCTGTATGTTATGGATTGAATCTTTTTAAATAGGAATTACAACCATACCCCTCCATGTCTGAACCACGTGCCTTGCACATGCATTGTGGGCTTTTTGCATTCCAGGACCTGAGCTTTATTTACTTATTATTTTTTGGTCCTAGAAATACTTTCCTTGCATTTAGGACCCTGACTGCTATGTGCCTTATTTTTATTAAATAAAATATCAAATTAAATCCAAATTAGGTGAAATTTGGACACGTCCCTAAATTTTTGGGACATTTTCGAGGCTTTTTGGTATTTTTAAAAATTCAAAAACAATGATTTTTGCTATTATCTAAATTAAAAAATCAAAGAAAAATATAAAAACTTCTTTAAAAATTCTAATAGTGATAGTTAGTTTTACTATTTTTTAGCTTCTATGCAATTTTGAGCTTATTTGGATATATAAAACCCTTAAAATTTAAAAACCCTAAAAATCTTATAAAAATTCTAAAAAATTCTATAAAAATCAAAAAATATAAACTCTTTTCCTGTAGCTTAGTTTTTGTTTATAGTTTTCATAAAAATTTCCTCCAGACTTTTATAGATCAATTTTATATTTTTAATTAATCTTTCAAGTCTGGCTGCACAGTAGCCTATATTTTTCCTCTTTCTTGATTTTTTGAAAATCGTATAAAAATTGAAAAATTCTGAAAAATTCACTATAAACACTTAAAAACCTAAAAAACCTAAAAACATTTTTATTAGAATTTTCTGTGTATTTTTGAGTGTTCTTAATAATTGTTGAATTTGCTTGTTTCCTCTTTTCTTATAATAAAAAATCCAAAAAAATTTAAAAAATCATTAAAATCCACTAAAAAATATTTTATTCTTTATTTTGACTTTGACTACTTCGTAGGCTGCAAGGCCAACTCGTGCTCCCTGAGTCCGACCCTGGTCGCTATACCAAGTTAATAAAATTAGCGAGGACCGCTTCTTGATTTTGATTAATTTATCTTCTGTTTGGTGGTCTTTTATTTTTCTTATTGACCGAATCTCTCTATTCGGGTTGCAACGACACCGAATACCTTTACCTTGGCCCAATAGTGAGAGTCTTGATTTTTCGGTCATCACGAGCCCACGATGAGCCATTATGCAGTAAATGTTATTGCAAATATCATTCCCTGATCTGAAATGAAGAATAAATAATTTGCAAATTAACTCCCTTGGTACAATTAGGGTTATGTACCATGGCCATCTTGATGATCATACAAATATTGATTCAACTGTTGAATCATAGAGGTTGGTGCTTGGATGAATATCTAAAGAGTTAGAATGAGGACTCATCAAGCACCATCAAATGATTGTTAAGAGATGATCTCCAGCCTGAGCAGGAAATGGCAATCCTTATCTCTAAAGGCTGATATCTGACCGACCTCTTGATGCAGGTCCTTTGCATAGGAATAGAGATTCAGAGGTGTCAGATTAGTTAGGTCAAAGAGTTGACTTAATGAGATCGAGATAACCAAAGTCCTATATCATATGCTGTGACGATACATGCGTGCATCCTTTGACCAGAGACAGATGTGTTACTATATGTTTGAGTATGTACATTTGGCAGACCAATAGGTTGATGACCTAACCAAGGTCTATACATCGACGCGCTGGTGTGCATATAAGGGCATATGAGTAATATGATCTCTCAAAGGGATCATACAGGTTCAGTTACTGAACCGGAAGACATGAGCTCACTCATGAGATATTGGGAAGAATCAAATTCCGTGCACACATTCGTCTCACTTTGGAAGCTTGACTGAATTTGTAGGTTTGATATATACTTTTGGAAAGTATATGATCAAGACCTAGGTATGATATATACTTTTGGAAAGTATATGATCGATACCGACTCCCAATTATCGAATGAGAAACTTACTGATAAATCCATGAAGTAGACAGTATAAAGTTGATCCAATACTTCGGGTTTATTCTTAGTTTTCTAGTATGCAGGATGTACAGGTATTAGGAATACCTGAGGGTGATGTGATCATAAACGATTGTATAACCATGACGCTTCCATTCCTAGGGAGTGATGAAACGAGTCTGGATTTTAGTGACTCCTCATAGTAGAGAAGTAATCTGATCTTTGTCCAAATGTTGGACACTGATCTGAATGTGATTCAGATGCAATGAGAAGATTAGATGTGCGGTCTTGATTTAATCAAGCATCTATGGGAGGCCCGTGATCTGGATTTGAGATGTGATCTCAATATCCAAGTCACTATACGTGGAACAATACAATCGCCATGTCCTTATCTCCAAGTATTAGCGGAGAAAGCGTATTTTCCTTGAAAGAGTTCATGGATAATTCTATTGTTGATAAATGTATCCGAGCATTGAGAAAAATGGATAATTAAATGGGATTTTATTATCATGAGTAATATGAATTTGATTCAAATTATGGAGAGAGTTATCTTAGATAAATAAATGTGATTTGATTATCAAAGATGTGAATAATGTGAATATGATTCACATTATTTGGGTACATGAGAATAGAGATCCAAAATGATTAAATATGATTTAATTATCACGGATATGAATAATGTGGATAGCACTATCCTTATTAATCATATATATTATAAATATGATTTAAGAGAGCTATTTGTAACTTTCATTTGTTAATTAAATATTGATGTGAATTTGATTCACATTGGACAATTAATTAAAAATGTAATTTACATTTTATTTTGGGTTGTGAATAT
The DNA here is from genome assembly GCA_037367405.1 of Ottelia alismoides. Classification (NCBI taxonomy): domain Eukaryota; kingdom Viridiplantae; phylum Streptophyta; class Magnoliopsida; order Alismatales; family Hydrocharitaceae; genus Ottelia; species Ottelia alismoides. The sequence continues at coordinate 517,883 of JAZKJV010006707.1, read as the reverse complement.
GATTCACTATTTTCCAATGGCAAGATTGCAATATTCACAAAATAATTATGAATTATTGTTGTTGAATTATTTACAACAAATATTGTTGTAAATCTTGGAGATTTCCCTGGAATAATGTGATCTCATGAGATTGCATGAGATTGCCACCAAATCCAATATTATGGAAGGAGGCAATCTTCATTCCATGATCTCCATGATTGATTGATTTAATCTGGGATTGATTTATATTGATTTATCAATATAAATTTAATCTAAATTAAATTAATTGTTGTTGGTTTTTATCAACACAAATCTTAGCCATTAAAAGAAACACAATCAATGAGAGCCATTGGATTTGTGTTGTCCCATGGATTGAGATCCATGGATCCCAAAATGTTATAAAAGGAGAGGCACCCCATTGCTCTTCTTTACACAATGCTTTTGAAGCATCTCTCTCTCTCTCTTTCTCTCTACACATCAGCCCTCTCTCTCCCTCTCATGGCCATCCACCATGGATGCCCTAGAGAGGTTCTTCATCACCGCAGCGTCGTTGTTATGCTGCCTGATTGTTTTCTCATGGATCTCCGTCTCCTTCGGTGCACCTCGCTCGTGAAGAAGACGTCGGATCTTGTGTGTCGAGATTAGGAGATCCTACCGCTTGGATCATCAACATGGATTGCGAGAAGCACGCGGTTCATCCCCTCGCTCGCAAGCGTCTCCTCCATCGGATCAAACTTGAGATAGGAGGTCTCTTCGTTTAGAGACTCGATCGCCACCACGCTTCAAGAGGTAACCCTAATACTTGTTTGTGGTTTAGACGAAAAGATCTGAGAAGTGTTCTTGGATCATGTGGTTTCGTCGCATGAAAAATTTTTTAATTTCCACTTCATAGAACAACTAGTCCGACTAGCCGTTCTTCATTGTATTCGATACGACGATCACGCTTCCGTGATGTACTTGAGGATCTAACCATATCCTTCAGTTTAAACCATCCCATTTGGTCTTTAGTTGGCATCGTTATAGGTACTTCGAACGTAAGGGACAATTGCAACTGTCCCCTTTGATTATCCAAGGAATAGTTGTAACCGTCCCTTCCGCTTCATAGGGCCACCCCGTCTCCATTTTGTACTCATGGGACCTAAAGGGGATGGTTTAAACCGTCTCCTTTGGTCTTCTATTGGCGTCGCTATAGGTACTTCGAACATAAGGGATGGTTGTAACCGTCCCCTATGATAATTCAGCGGGACGGTTGTAACCATCCCTTACGCTTGATAGGGCCTCACTGCCTCCGATTTGTACCTATGGGACCTAAAGGGGACGGTTTAAACCGTCCCCAAATCTCTTCTGTTAGCGTTGCTAGTAATTCCAATATAAGGGACGGGGGCAGTCGTCCCCTTTGTTTAACTAAGGAGACAGATTCGACCGTCGCGTACGTTTGACATCGACTCCCTGTCATGGGTATCGACCCGTGGGACCTAAAGGGGACGGTTACAACTGTCCCTGATAGTCTTCTATGTCCATCCCAAAAGGTTCTTTGAGCGTAGGGGACGGTTCTGACCGTCCCCTATGTTCTCATATAGGGGACGGTCAGAATCATCGCCTATTATTCATGGTAGTAGGGACGGTCCTAACCGTGCCCTTCGAGAGTATATCCTCTTGATGAATCTTCATTTCACTACATTTATTCTTTTATTATAGCCTTAAATATCTAGCTAAATACATGTATATATTATTAATTTATGAAAAATAATACTCAATAATTTACATAAAATAATGTATAAAATATTATACAATATTTTGTATTTAATATCAAAATAAAGGAATAAATGAAAAAAGAAAAAGAATGAAGGGTCAAAGATATTGAGTGACCCTAGATCCCAAAACCCAGTCATCATGTTGAATTGGTCGATAAGAAATAAATTAGGGGAGATAGGGTGGCTAATTATACAGAAACACCTCCATAAATTTATAGTCTAATAATTATATTTTAGGATCGATTTTATTTCCTTATATTTATAACTCAAATCAATAAACCATAAACATGAATATTATACATAAAAATATAAAGAAAAATATAAAATTTATTTCATTAAAAAATAATGCATAGTGAGCTTGGAACACATAGAATAAAAAAGCACAAAGAGAACTTTGCAAACATCTATCTTCTTTATGCTGCTTTCCGTTACAGATTATTTCATTATGTACCATCGTGAAGTACAACATAATGTTGTTTATCGTAATGAAAAGCAAGCCACACATAAAGCCTGAAATTGACATACATATATCATATCAGTCATCCATCAATGTGCTCATTCCCTTTCTCGTTAATGCCTGCTGGAAGGCCCTAATACCAACGACAAAGCCACTATATAAAGTATAAAGGGGAAGACATCTTTCTTTCATCTTGGTCAAATGAGGGAGCTTATACACTTGCTGTGAGAGAAGGATGCAACTGTGTGAGGGGTGCTATTGATGGTGGTGTGACGAAAGTAAAGTGCAGTGAAAGTCCAATCTGTTATCAGTCGTCACAACTAAGGCAGGTGGCTTTTCAAGTTGGGAAGAAACTATAGGAATTTTTCCTACATCCTTGAATATTTCTCTAATATGATTCTAAATTTATAGTTGCTACTTAGTCGATCTTTATTTAGCCATAGAGAAAAATCTCTTTCCAATTGAAGAAATATATCAAGACTACTATATGGCACTGACGGATGCAATAAGAAATTGAATCAAAAAGTAACTCCCAAAGGAAGAGGCTTTGGCAGAGAAGCTCACTCCTCAGTTTGTTAAGAGGTTTTTCAGACCAACTATGTGAACAAGAGAAACATGAATTTCTCAATCAATGGTTGATTTTTAATAAAGTCAGATATTATCAAAAAGGTAGGCTCCTTTTTGAGAGGTTAGGTTGAGCGGAAGTAGAGAAGGAGACTAAGTCATCGGTCGGTCTCTCTTTCTAGGCTGCATTGCTGCATTAATGGAGCGGGACTCGAGGGTGGGTATTAGGGTCTTTCTTTAGCTTTTTTTATGACTCCAATGAGATTTCTGGTTGTAGTAAATTCGAATATTATATAAATATGTTCTCAAAAGTCTGGACCAGTAGAGAAGACCTACAAGACTCATTAATCACATTTATTATTTATAAAATTAATTTATCTATTTAATCAAGCTAGTTTCTTTCAATTTGGAGTTAAGATACAAAAGTTAGATTTTGGGCCCTCATTGTGCACTATACCAGTATAAAATAATTATTATATGATTCTTTGTATTTTAGATTTCTTATATTTTTATATATTTGTAAATATTATTTAAAGTATATATTAATAAAAAATAAGAATAAAATAACTAAAAAGTGCATTAAAATAAATATTGTACTTTAATATATCGGTAAACATACTTATAATGTACTTAAATAATATCTATGCAGATTTATTTTAGTATAAAAATAATATTCGAAAAATATACTAAAAATATCTAAATATGTAATTAAAGAAGTATAAATACACAAATTATGTATGTAAAATAATAAATATAAAATACAAATTAAAAATAAATAAGTTGAATAGATATATAAATGCCTATATATATGTAAATATTAGCACCTAATAAAATATCTTCTATAAATAAATAAAAATAGTCATAAAATAATACATAAAATAATAAACATTTTATATTTTAATCTAAAATTTATAAAATCATTTAATAGTTATCATAAAATTTATAAGGGATTTTTTATTCCCATTTTTCTGGTTGGTCCGCTTGTATCAACCATGAACCAACTTCTGTTAACCGGGTTCACGATGAATTTCAATTAGATCATCTTTATTCTATCAATTTGGTCTTAAAAATACTAAACAAGTCATGTAAATACCTTTAATTTTAGAAATTAATATTCATTGTTTGTTGTATGTATAAAATAATGTTTTTGATGCCAAAATTAAATAATAATGAAAAAATAATAGGAGTAAAATCTAAATGTAGTTTTATGACCCTAAAACCCGAGACCTAGTTAAAAATTATTTGGTCGCCAAGGAATAAAGTAGGGTGAGATAAGGGCCAATAATACATAAAAATTTACATTCTTTAATTCATTATTTATTCAGTTTCTGGGACCATTTTTATCTTTATTATTTATACATCAAATAAAGAAACTTTGTACATAAAAGTTGTAGATAATAATGAATAGAAAAATAAAAAATTTATTTCATGTAAAAATACCATACAATGTTCATTTTATACACAAAATCTCAACAACAGACATGTATCTTCCAAATAAAAATTCAAATGTATCAAAATCACTTTAATTGTATATTACTTTTAATAATCTATTTAATAAAGGTGATTTCATATTTTTGGAGATAAGCAGTGAAAGTTAGGTTTTGGACCCCTATTGTATAATATATGAGAATTAAATATTAATTTTATTTTTTTATTTTATTTTTATATATTTTTTAATTTTGTAAATATTACTTATAACATATGTACATACTAAAACAAGAGTAAAATGATAAATAAAACATTAAAATAAAATATGTATATAAAATACATAGATGAAATACCTATATATTATATATACGTGTTTATTTGAGTGTAAATAATATATCATAAAAATATAATCAAAATATATTTAAGTATATATAAATAAGTTGTAAATATCTAAAATAATAAAATCAAAAATAAAAAATATAGAGAAATATACCTATAAAGAAACCCTAAAATTAACTTATACATAAAAAGTCTAAAAATTAAATAAAAATCATAATATAATAATATAGAAAATAAGATACATTTTTTTATAAATTTAAATTAATAAAATATTTTATTAATTATCATCAAATTATTTTAAATTTTTCCTCTAGTTTCTCTTTTTGTGGGTGATGTTGTCCAATTAGGCCACGCCCCTAGTTGACCTCGGGCCAACTCTAACCCAAGTCTGGATTTTGATGCGCCTACAACTTGACCTCGTTTTATCTATTTTCTCCTCTTTTATTCTTTCACTAATTGGATTTGATTCCTCTTTCACTTTCTCACCTCGATCATCAACCTATCACGCCCTCTAGACTCCTCGATCCGTAGAACACTGCATCGCTTGTTCTTCCTCGATTCCTCAACCTTAGTAACCACATGTATATAACATCGTCTCCATCCAACTTTCAAAATTTGATCTTATTTCACAATGCCAAACCCTAATTTGACCTTGCATTGTGATATGCTAGCTACCTCCCTGGAGCTCCAGCGAGGCACACGAGCATTGCATCGAGTGTTCCGAGCTCCTCAGCCAGCTTCGCCGGAACCACTACTTTTGGTCATGTTTGATCAGTAAGCTCCCCTTTCCTTAGATATTTTTATTTCTGAGCAAAGCAGTAACCTTGGTTAGGACTTTATTTCGCTTGATTTCATGTTATTTTTTGTAAAAAATCAAAATCCTTCGTCCAACCGAGATCTGACCCTGCCTCTTGTTTCTTTCAAGCCCCGACCTCATTCTGACACGCGACTACCTCCTCCTCTTTCCCCTTTGCTTCTCGTCACTCCACGACCCCCTCATCCAACCAGATCTTGCATAGATCTGGACAGCATGCCCTCCACTCCGCCGCATCGCTGGAGGATGCCATCATGCGTCACCTATCAATCATTCCACCCCTAGGAGCTCCCTAATCTCTGTTTTTTTCACTAATTAACTCCCTGCATGAAACACCTAGGTAGCATCCCTTTGCAAGTTGGTTGAGGATATAACATGACTTTCCAGGTCCGAGGTCTCGTCCGAGCATCTGCAAGGGCTTTGGACATTTTGGGGAGGTTTAAGGTAGTGGATGAGCATCAGGAGTCCGTAGAGCATCTTAATTGCAAGAAAGAACGCGGGAGGCAACCGCTACATCAAATCCGAACTCTCCATAGATGAGTTCATTCGTTGTTCTTCCAGGACATTTCATCATCGTTTGATCGACCACAGTTCTTCCAAAGTCACATCACCCATCAATTTTTTTGCATATCCACTGTTCGATCTCCCTTTGAGATCTAATTCATACCGTCGATCATGAAGAATCATCGCCGCACCTGGTGGCGACGGGTGTCCAAGTGAATATATAAAAATTACACATTTAGCCCCCCTTTTTGTAACTTAATATTGAATATAAAAAATTATCGTCCATTATAATATTTTTGTAACATTTGCATTGAAACCTCGCTACTTTATTGTAATAACGCTTAGGTCTTTGCCAACGAAGCTCACGTGCCCGAGCACGTGGGCTTGGTGATTTTGCATCAAGGCCGTGACAGTTTATCTGTTTTGCTTAAGTCCTGAAACTTTCATAGATAGTTAAAAAACTTTGGAATATTTGCATTTTGTACCTCAAGTTATTTTAATTGCATATATGCCCATACTAGGACATTAATATTTGGGTATTTGCTCTATTTATTTAATATATCATTTGTGATCAAAAATTCCAAAAAATAGCATTAAGTGTCTAACTTTTAACACTTTCACATCATAATTTTATTTTTACATTTAAGCAATTTATTATTTTATAAAATCATTTCGAGCAGGTTTGTTCCCTATTTGACTTTTAAAACCCTTAAAAAATAAAAAATCATTTTTAAAACTTTCCAACAAAATATTGTTTATTTTAGTGTTCAGAGCCTTCAAACAAAAATTCTGAAAAATAGAAAAAGAAAACTCTTAGAAATTGAAATCCCAAAATACTTAATAAAAATATAAAAAATCCATAAAAAATAAGAAATATATATTTTTTAATTTTATAGTTTTTTATATTATTATGTTTATATAAAAATTGATTTGAAGATTTTTGGACATCAATTGCTATCTTTCATCTTCATTTTAATTTCCGATATTTATTAAATCCCTGATTTGAGGTATTTTTATTTTAGAATTCCAAAAAATTAGCAAAATTATCTAAAAAATTACAAAAATAGTAGAAAGTTATTTAAAACCTAAAAAGATTTTATTTGTTATATTTTGACTATTTTTAGTTGAGTATATATACTTTACTCTATATTGTGTATATAACATAATATCATTTCATATTACTTTATTTAAAGATGAAATAAATACAAAATCTAAATTTATAAAAAGAAATATAGAAAATTTAAATTAAAAACAAAATATAAAAATATAAATAATAAAAATAAAAATATACATAAACATCCACAAAAACCATGTTTTTGCTAAGTATTTGTGAGACATATTGTGCTTGATTTTATTTATATCACATTGCTCTACACCTTTGTTTCTTGTGTTCGAACCCTACTTGTTGTCACTACACATCTTTAGTAGGGTATAATAAATTTTGATTCACACTATCCTGCTTGATTTATTCAATGTATGGGTTGATTGTTAATTAGACGTAAATGTTGAGGAGCCATCACATCGACTAAATCCTTATCTTGTGAGACTCATTTTAGATACCTTTATTTTTTCATTCATCACTGGGTCAACCGTACTGACCGTGTCTATCACCTGTGTTAGAACTACACCAACCTCCTTTCTCCATTTTCTTACGCCTCTACCTTTTCTCCATCTTCATCGAGTCGACCACCCTACGGTTGCCTACTACTCCCTCATACCCGTCCATACCATAATCCTCAACAACAACCGTCCTCTCTCCCACCATCTTTTTCCCCTTTTTGCCCTCCATCACCTATATAAAATCGAAACTCTTCCTCCCTTTTTATGTTTGATCCCCCTTGCACCATTTTAACCCTATTAGTAATCCACTGTTGAGCTCCTAGTGATAGTAGGCCTTGCTTTAACCCTTCGCAGCATGGATAAAACGGTGTAGGAGGTGATCTAGGTGCCGCCGGAGCTTCATCGATGACGACTCATATGCTCCTTGACTCAAGTCAAGTTGAGATGCTAGGTAATGTTAGTTTCATTGAATTTTATTCCCATAGTTTAATTTAGTCTTTAATTTAATCAATTAGCATGTAGCTTAGGGTAATTTTCAAACTCAACTGATGGAGCCTTAAGATCTGGCACCAAATTCACATTATTCTGACACTGTGTCGATATTTGTTCATTCCCATTTTGATCCTCACCACCTGCTCTACAAGTTCCCTTTGTTTTCACCTCAAATCCCGTAAGGATTCAAGCCACTGAGGTCCCTATCCTCTACATTCACCGGACCTCTATCGCCCCACTCATCCATCGTATGCAACAACTTCTTCTAAAGTTGAGGCCGACCCCTCTCGAGCACCTTTATCTTTTTTTGCGAGTCTATGACACTCACCATCATCTGGAACTCCACTTCAAAGATTGAACATATATACATCACACAAAAAAAATCTTTATTAAATGTATATACATAGCTATAAAATGGGCCACATATCCCTTGTAAATTCTTAAAAACTATAACTCTTGTAAATATAAGATGCATCCCCGTGTAAATATTTATACCTAGTTTTTATCCAAAATTATTTTCAAAAATCATAAAAAACATTTGCAAAATCAAAAATCACAAAAACATTTGCAAAACCCTTTTTGAAAATTTCATAAAAATTGCAAATCCATTTTCATATATTCATAAAAAGTTCAAATTTGAAAATTGCATCACAAAAATATTTTCTACATTGTACATAACATTTGTATAGCATTCACATTTTTTGGGTTCAGTTTGATAAATTGAACAAGTCTAAGTAAAATCCGAAGATTGGAGCTTGGTCGGACCTTAAATCTACCTAATCATAGGAACCTTAAAGGAGTTGGAACTGGGCACTTCTGGTCTAGTTGACTTAATTCTTTGAGAATCATGAAACTTGTTTCATTGGATTCTTGACTGCCTAAGTTGAGTATTTCTGAGTACATGCACGACACTTTTCGATATTGTTCTAACTTGGACACATCTACCTTTCACTTGGCTCAACTCAGTTGTAATGGTGAGGGAATTGGATTTGCCGGTATGAGATGCACACAAGTGGAAATAGCTGTCCTTGGCTAGGGAGGAAAGTGCACCCCAACCTGTCCATTAGCAGAGATGTCTAATGTCTGGAGAGTGTGGGTTGCAATAATGCTTCAAAAGAGGAATAGTCTACTGCCTCAAGAGGAAAAACTCCGTATGTAAATGCTGATGTATATAGTATTTAAAAAAAACAAAATGCAAAAACTCCAAAAAAGTGGAAAGACCTGATTAAAATAAAATACATGTTGGAGTGTACTTTCTTGTATAGTCAATAAGCAACCTTGAGCTTCAAAGTCATATCATATGAGCATGTTGCTGGATGACTTGACTACATTGATCATGCATCCTAGGATAGGTAGCCACACAGGCTACCATCCATTCTTCTCTTCACCCCTCCCCTTGAGCTGGTTGTCACTTGAAATTAGAAGGGAATACCTGATGAATCTCCATTTCATCATCTTTATTCTCTCATTTTGGCCTTAGAAACCCTAGTAAATATGTGTAAATACCCTTAATTCATGTGTTTTATCATTCATGCATCATCATGTAAAAAGTGTATAAAATACAGTTTTTAATACCAAAATTCTAGAATAAAGAAAAGAAAAGGAAAATAAATAAAATATTGAATATATTTTATCATCTTAAACCTCGAGATCTAGGTATCTCGATGACTAGGTCGACAAGGAATAATGTGGGGGAGATAAGGGATCAAAATACAATAAAATTCCTATTTATTTTATTCAATTATTATGTTTACGACCTATTTTTAGTTCTACTTTTTATACATCAAATAAAGAAACATTGTCAAGAAAGTTGTAGATAATAAAATATAGAAAAATATAAAATTGAGTTTATACAAAAATAATACACAAAGAAAAAGACACATTCTAAATTAAGATTTGAAAATCCCAACTTCCCAGACCCATATCTCTCAAATAAAAACTTAAAATATATCAAAATCATCTTTAATTGTATATAACTTTTAATAAGCTATTTAATGAAGTGGTTTCATATTTTTTGGAGTTATGGTGTGAAAGTTAGGTTTTGGACCCCTATTGTATAGTTGTACTAATTAAAATATTTATTTTATTTATTCATCATTATTTTTATAATTTTATATTTTTACAATTTTGTAAATATTATTTAATATATATGTACACATTAAAACATGATATAACACTAGATAAAACTTTAAAATAAAAAATGTTGAGAAGAATTTATAGATAAACTACCTATATCTATACCAATATAGATAATACAACTATTTATTTAATTGTATATTTCGTATCAGAAAAATAAAACAAAAATAAATTTAAGTCTATAAAAGTAAGATACAAGTTTATAAAATGATTAATTTAATTTTTAAAAATTATATATACAAAAAAATAAAAAAGTTAAAATATATAGATAAATATACCTATATATAGCCCTCAAAAGGCATTGGTAATTCTAGACCTCTAAAAAACAAATAAAAATAACGAGAAAATACTTTATAGAATAATATTTTTTTTTCATTTTATATCCTAAAATTAATAAAATCAATTATTATTTTTTATTGATTTTTTTAATCTTTTCCAGGCGGTTTTTCCTAGTTGGTCCACGTGGACCAACCAGGTGGGTCGGACGGTTGACTGCAGGTCAACAGTCTCAGCCCTCCTCCTGCACGTCTGACACCTAGGTTGTCCCCTCTTTTGTTTATTTTGTAGGTTGATTCCATCATAATTTCAGGTGGATTTCTTTACATCTTTTGTTCCTTGATGAGTGTAGATTCACACCCTTAGCTCTCCTCGGGTTGAGGATCCAAGATTCGCTAGATCTCCTTCGATCTTCAACCCATCCCACTCGGTGAATAAAATCACCCTCTGTCAAACCTCCCCTTTTTGATCGCTCTTCACCCTCAAACCCTAAACCTAGGTCGTCAAAGATCCTCTTGGTGACAACACGAATCGATCCTAACCTCACGGGGTCTACGTAGGCCTTGAATCGTGCCGGTCCACCTTCTCCACCTGAGCATCATCACTGAGAGTCTCTTCCTGGTTCTCCAGTTGGTAAGGATCCCTTTTTTAGCCTTGTTAGCAAATCTTCACTCATAGGTTCACCTATAGCATTTATTCTATCTTTTAAGTAAGTATCCTGGCCATAAATCGTATCTTCGACGTTCACCAGTGTTTGCTCTGGTGAACCTCATTCTCCGTGCTATGCTTGTGTCCACCACATCTGACACCCCATAACTCCTCCCTAACCCTTCACCACGCCTCAGGCACCCTCCATCCACCTCATTCTTGCAAAGAACGAGATACTCGCTCTCCCTTCATCGCCATTCATCGGAGAGCTCTGCCTGTGCCATCTGTCACTTAATTCCACCAAAAAAGGACCCCCATGACCCTCGATTTCTTATGCAAATTGTATTTGCAGGTCCCAGGAGTCAAAGGACCCCCTCGGGGGGGGGGGGGGGGTCAATTTTGGAAGAAGCCAAGTACCTGGAGCTGCCATTACTCCTTGACCCAATGGTGATGCATCGGTACTCTCATGGACTTTTTTAGCATCGTTGTTCGATGGAGGACCTCTCCAGGCGTCATTGGAGACTTTCAGCTGTGAGGGAGGTGGCTGAGCAGCGATTCATTTTCGATCGATGTCCGATCCCTCCCATGTTCTTGTAGGGGAGTCCAGAACCGTCGGATCGAGCATCTCTTCCAGATTCTCCAACCATCATCCGATCATCTCCTCCACGACCATTGGATCTCCCAAAGATCATATAATCTGGGTCGTTGCGTGCGAAGCTACATTGCGCATTGAAGGCATGACACATATCCTAGTGAAGGAAGTTTGATCAGCGTAGGTGCTGGGTATTTTGCAATTTAACCCTCACAGAAATTTTTAATTTATATTTTGTATTAAATCATTCATTGACCTTTACTTTATTTTATAATATTTACAATCCGACCCTGTGACTTTTGTTTATTTGTGTTTGGGTCCTGGCCACATGACCTCACGTGCATGTGCGTGTGAGGTACGTGGCCGTCTTGCACGGAGACCCTTGTTGGTTTCTAAAATTTATACTTGGTTAAAAACATTTTTATTGCATTATATCTTTTTATAAAATTTGTAAACTGGCCCATGGATTTCTGGAATATTGCATTTAGATCCCGCGCATTTTTGCAGTGAGGCTCTTGTGGGTTTCAGATTTTGTAATTGGTCTAAGGATTTGATTTTTTTGTTATATATTTGTGGTTAAATTGCACTTTGTCCCCTAGATTTCTTGTTATTTACAATTATACCCTTACTAGTAGTGTACTATCTTTTGTTGTGTATGTTTATTTAATATATATATATATATATATATTGATCTAAAAAACCCACAAAAATTGGTTTTTGTTCCTGATTGCATCTACTTTCATGCCATATTTTGAATTTGCATTTTAGGAATTTAATTATTAATAAAAAAATCAAATACATGCCTTTTTGTCCTTGTTTCCATTAGAAAATACATAAAACTATAAAACTTTTTGTAAAATTCCAAAAAAATATTTTAGATTCATTTACTTAAAAATATATAATTTTTTTATTTTTGGGACCTATTTTTAGTTCTACTTTTTATACTTCAAATAAAAAAACTTTCTACATGAAAGCTGTAGATAATAAAATATTAAAAATTCAAAATTAAGTTTATGCAAAAAAATTCATAGAGAAAATGATAAAGTCAATAAGATTCCAAAATCCCAACTTCCCAGACCCATATCTCTCAAATAAATACTCAAAATATATAAAAATCACTTTAATTGTATATAACTTTTAATAAGCTATTTGAAGAATGTGTTTTCATATTTTTTCAGTTACGATGTGAAAGTTAGGTTTTGGACCTCTATTGTATAGTTGTACTAATTAAAATACTCATTTTATTGATTCTGCATTATTTTTATAATTTTATATTTTTATAATTTTGTAAATATTATTTATAATATATGTACATACTAAAACATGAATAAACACTTAATAAAACTTCAACATAAAATATGTACAGTAAAACATGTAGATAGAATACCTATATCTATACCTATAAAGATAATACAACTATTTACTTAATTGTATATTTCAAATTAGAAAAAAAAATATATTTAAGCCTCTAAAAATAAGTTACAAATTTATAAAATAATAAATTTAATTGATAAAATAAAAAACACAAAATAAAAAAATATTAAAATATATAGATAAATATACCTATATATAGCCCTTAAAAAGGACTTTGTAATTCTAGACCTCAAAAAAAATAAAAATAATGATAAAATACTTTACAGAATAATAAATATTTTTTATAATCTAAAATTAATTTTTTAAGTAAAATAATCTAAAATTAATAAAATCAATTATTATTTTTTATTGATTTTTAAAATATGTTCCATGTGGTTTCTCTTAGATGGTCCATGTGAACCAACCAGGTGGGTCGGATGGTTGACTGCAAATCAACCGTTTGTCCCCCCTTCCGTATTCGACATCTCGGTAGACCCCTCTTTTTGTCAATTTTTGCATCCCGATTCATTCATTATTTGGGGTGGATTTCTTCACATCTTTTGTTCCTCGATTAGTGTAAATTCACACCCTTAGCCTCCTCAGGTCGAGGATTCGAGATTCACTGGATCTCCTTCGATCTTCAACCAATCCCACTCGGTGTATAAAATCGCCCCTCCGTCAAACCTCTCCTTTTTTATCGCTCTTGCATTCTCAAACCCTGAACCTATGTCGTCAAAGATCCTCCTAGCGACAGCAGGAGAAGATCCCAACCACCAGGGGTCTACGTATGTGTTGAATCGAGACGGTCAACCTTCTCCGACAGAGCATCGTCACCGAGAGTCTCTTCCGGTTCTCCAGTCGTGAGGGTCCCTTTTTTGCCTTGTTTGCTTAGCTTCACTCATTGGTTCACCCAGAGCATTTATTCTATCTTTTAAGTAAGTATCCTGGTCGTAAATCGTATCTTCGACGTCCACTAGAGTGTGCTCCTATGAACCTCATTCTCTGTGCTCTTCCCGTTTCCGTTGCATCTGATGCCCCATAACTCCTCCCAGATGCTTCACTATGCCCCCGGCACCCTCCATCCACCTCATTCTTGCTAAGAATGTGATACTCGCTCTCCCTCTATCACCATTCACCGGAGAGCTCCACCCGCACCCTCTATCACTCAATTCCACCAAAAAGACCCCCAGGACCTCTATTTTCTTCTGAAAATTGTATTTGCAGGTTCCAGGAGTCAAGGGACCCCCGTGGGGGGGGACGATTTTGGAAGAAGCCAGGTACCTGGATCCGCTATTTCTCCGTGACACAACGACGACGCATTGGTACTCTCTTGTCCTTTTTGGCACAGTCGTTCAGTGGAGGACCCCTCCAGGCATCGTTGGAGACCTTCTGCTATGTGGGAGGTGGTCGGAGCAACGATTCATCATCGATCGAAGTTCGAGCCCTCCCATGTTCTTCCTTGTTCTTGCAGGGGGTCCAGAACCGTCAGATCGAGCTTTGCTTCCAGAACCTATAGCCATCGCACGATCATCTCCTCCATGATTGTTGGATCCCCTACAGATCATCTAATTTGTGTTGTTGCGTGCGAAGCGGCATCCCACATTGAAGGCACGACACGTGTCCTAGTGAAAGAAGAGAAGTCGTTCGATTACCACAGGTGCTAGGTATTTTGCAGTTTAACCGTCTTGCAATTTTGTAATTAACATTTCATACTAAATCATTCATTGGCCTTTACTTTATTTTGTAATATTTATAATCCGGCCACTACGACTTTTTTTATTTACGTCTGGGTCCTGACCACATCACCTCAGGTGCTTGTACGCGTGAGGTGCAAGGTCGTTTTGCACGGAGACACTTGTGAGTTCTTAAAATTTGTACTTGGTCCAAAAATATCTTTATTATGTTATATCCTTTTTTGTAAATTTTGCAAACATGCCCTTGGATTTCTGGAAAATTACATTTAGGTTCCGCTAGTGTGGCTCACGTGTTTGTGCATGTGATCTTAGCGTCTTTGCTTTGAGAACCTTGTGGGTTTTAGATTTTTTAATTGGTCAAGATATTTGATTATTGCGTTATATATTTGTGGTTAAATTGCACTTTGGCCCCTAGATTTCTTGCTATTTATAATTATACCCTTTCTAGTAGTGTAGTTTCTTTTTGTTGTCTCTATTTATTTCATACATTTATATTGCTCCAAAACCATAAATAGGTATTTGTTCCTGATTCCCAATTTCAAGACTATTAATTATTTATAAAAAATAAAAAACGTACCTTTTTATCCTTGTTTGCATTAGAAAATACATAGAATTTTAGAACTTTTTTTAAATTCCAAAAAATATATATTTTATATTCATTTACTTATTTTACATCTTCATACCAAAAATCACTAAAAAATATAAAGAAAACTCAAAAAATAGGAAAACCCCTAAAACCTTTACAAAAAATGTAAAAAAACTCCAAAAATATATTTTCTGTTTCTAAATTTTCTCTATATTATTATCTATATACAAAAACAATTTGGTGAATTTTTAACATTGTTTTATATTTTTAATCTCCTATTTAATTTCAGGTATTTATTTTAACCCTGATCTTAAAGATTTATTTACTTCAAAATTATATAAAAATTAATAATAATTACAAAAAAAACCACAAAAATGGTAAAAAAATTATATAAAATTCAAAAAGATTTTAATTTCTATATTTTTCTTATTTTTGTTATTTTTTTATATAAACCCTTACGTATATTGCATATATATTCTATATAGCTTAATACCTATATTTCAAAAGAAGAAGAAAAGGAAAAAATATAAACATAAAACAAAAATACAAAATCAGAAAATTAAAAATCAAAATGTAAAAATATAAAATCAAAATAAAATAAAAAATAAGAAAAATAAAAACTCTCAAAATTGCAACTTGGCTAAGTGTTTGAGAGATAATTGGTGTGTGGTTTCTATCTTTCCTGTTCTATTTCTTTGCTTCTTGTGTTCGACCCCTACTTGCTTGCCATTACACATTCTTAGTAGGGTATAATAAATTTTAACTCTTACTCTTGATTTCTTAATTATTTGTGTGGGTTAACTGTGGAACAATGAGAGGGTTCGAGTTGTCACCTCAGCAACAATGAGCATGAATTGTCAGGCCATTACTTAGCGACTCCCATCTTCTCATTTTTCAATACCTCGCTCCTCGAGGAAGGAGTTGTTGGATTGGAGAATCTTTAAGTTATCATGCTGGAGAAGTCAGTTTCTTTGTCATTTCAGTTGAGGGAAGAAAAAGCGCATACAATGTACCAGTAAGACTCTTAGTCATAAGGGTTTGCGTACGAGTTTAAGTATTCTGACCTGGCTATTGAGGAGACTTGAGCACAGTTTTGAGATTCTCGAAGGCTGTTGTATTTCAAATATGATTACCAATAAGGTTCCCACCATATTAAATTCCAAAGGTCCGACTAGAGCTCCAAACTTTGATTTTCTGAAGACAAGTTTGATAATTAAATTCAATCCACTTTCTTTCTTTTTCCTTTCTTTATTTTCATTTTCTGCACTTATTGCATAAGTGTTTGTTAAGGACTAGCAAAGGCAAGTATAGGGGTGATGAATCTCTATTTCCCCACCTTTATTCTATCATTTTTGCCTTAAAACCCTACCTAATGCATGAAAATAATCCTAATTTGTTCAAATCAACATTCATTCTTTATTGTAAAAATACTGAATAAATATTATTTTTAATGCTAAAATTATAGAATAAAGAAAAGAAAAGAAAAGAAAAAGAATATAATACAAAAGGTATTTTATAACCCTATACCCGAAGACCTAGGCATCTTTATGACTAGGTCGACAAGGAATAAAGTAGGGGACGATAAGGGGCAATAATACAATAAAAATCCCATATAGTTATTCATCATTTATTCATTTGTTGGGACCTACTTTGTTTTCTACTTTTTATACCACATATGAAGAAACTGTATACATGAAATTTGTAGATAATAATATATAGAATAATACAAAATTGATTTCATACAAAAATAATATACATTTTAAAACTTATACCGTAAATAAGATTCCAAAATCGCAACTTCCTAAATCCATATGTCTGAAATAAAAACTCAGAATTTATCAAAATCACCTTTAATTTTCTATAACTTGTAATAATATATTTAATGAAGGCGTTTCATATATTTGAGAGAAAAGGTGTGAAAGTTAGGTTTTGGACCCCTATTAAACATTATACCTGATTAAAATATTTATTTTATTTATAATTTATTATTTTTATAATTTGCTATTTTAATAATTTTCTAAATATTATTTATATCACATGTACATATTTAAACTAGAATAAAACCCTTAATAAAACATTAAAATAAAACACTTACAAAAAATACATAGATAAAGTACATATATTTTATACCCTTATTTGTTTTAGCATATATATTATATCATAAAATATAATAAAATATGCTTATGTATATAAAAATAAGTTATAAATATATAAAATAAGAAAATACAATAATAAATTCAAATTTACAAAATAAAAATAAAATGTATAAAATATAGATGAATATATACCTATATTTATACATCTAAAAATTAACTTGTAAATAATAACCTCTAATAAATAAATAAATATCATAAAAAATTACTATGAAAAGTATGAACCATTTTCTATTTTATAACTTTATTCTAATAAAATCATTTATTATTTATTATTCATTTTATAAACACTTCCAGTGATGATTTTTCCTGGTTGGTCCATGTGGCTCGGGGGGAGGAGCTCCGCCTCAAGCTTGCGGGGAAGAGGCGCACGCGGGCGGGGAGGTTCGAGCTTGCTTGCGCATTGGGGTCGTTGGGCTTTTGGGCTCGGTTGGAGGTGCTCTGCCTCAGGCTTGCGTGCGCAGACTGGGAAGCTGCAGCTGGTGTGCCGGGGGTAGCGGGATCACACACAGGAGGGGGTGGAGGCTACGTCCGCACAGGTTGTAACGAGATGGCATGATTTCTAAATACGAGTGATCATTAGGGGTAATTTTGTCATTTTCTAATGGAAGCCATTAAATGTAATGGTCATGTGAAACGGAACATAACACAGGGTCATGTCATGTAAGAGTCAAGGATTATTCGGGGTTACTCGTGTAATTGTGAATTATCGAGGGTTTCTAGGGTAATTACCAAATTACTCAGGGTTTTGGGTGTAAATATCCCTTAATTAAATCACAATAAAAAGTTAATTTAATTAGGCTCGAATCCATGTGCCTTGAGGAACCACAACAGCGATGGCAAGACCCGTTGTGTCGTGCACCGAGTGGTTCCCAAGATCAGACTTCGGACTTGGTCTGATTGGCTAGCTACCATTCTTCTTGTGTAGAAATTGCTCGTCTAAGGCCATTTTCTTCTTGCATCATATATATAGTTTTATTTCAGTCTTTAAATTTATGTGCGGATCACCCTGCATGTAGAGTGCTGGCGACATGTACACATCTCTTACTTTGCATGCATCATTGTGTTTGATCGCGCATCGACTTTTTCGACTTCTCCTCCCGTTTTTGGACTTAAATAATCAAGAGATCAAAAAATTCATTAGGCATTTGTTTGCTTATTGAAAAATACATAAAAAGTTATAAGCATAAAATCGGGATTGCTAAACACATTTGACCCTAAAAGACACTCGACTTAAAAATCTGTCTTGGAAGAGCAATCCCCTCATTGTTTGGTTTGCTTGCACGAGAGAGTGACCTGCACAGTAGGATAGAGACACACTTGAACTCTCAACAGACTACCGGCCTTTTATACGAGACAGATTGTTGGGAGCATCGGGTTCCTACCAGCTCTCTTAATCACCCTGCTAGACTAAATTTTCAACTAAATAAAAATTGACAAGATAAAAGATCGAACCTTTACAGTCATCAACTCTCAGTGTTGAGTAGGTGAAGTTAGGGTTTGTTTGCTGATCTTGTTTGTTTCTAGATCCCATCCGCCTTGTTTCCATATCCCTCCCTTCTGCCCACATTCTTGTCTCCCCTCCATCTATCTCTCTTTATTCCTCTCTCCCTCCCTTCATTATCCTTCCCCTTTTCCATCCTTGGATGATGGGCCACCCTCCTTTCTTGCCGGATCTCGCAGCTTCTTCATCTTATCCCAACCATCCTCGTTCACTCTCGTCGGAAGTCAGAATCCCGACCGATCTTCCATCTTCTCCTTCTCTATCCCACTTTCTTCTGTGCATGTTTTGATGGACACCCGTAGAGATCAAACTGACTAGATGCGAGACCCAAGCAATTTCATTTCTAGGACGAGAGTGCATTCCATAGATAATCACATAGAGTATATGCAAGTTTCAAATACCTCATATGCTAGGATGATGGATGAGCAAAACGATCGGTAAGCACAATCTGCTTCTACATTGAGTCCCTTCATTCTAGATTTGGAATTCATCCAGAGACTGTCGAAGTTTTCAGGGGAAGTGAACGAGGAGTCGTATATTCATCTTTCTAAGTTTGAGGACTTTTGTGGGACCCATGTATACTCAGATATTGACTCTGAGGGTTTGATGTTGAAGACCTTCCCATTTTCACTTCACGGTAGAGCCATGAGAAGGCATAGAAGGTTGGGAAGGAAGTTCCCTATGTGGGGAGTGTTAGCCTTCGAGTTTCTATATAATTTTTTCCCCAACGTAGAGTACATATGATGTTGTCTTTCATCATGGATTTTTCAGTAGACCCCCAGAAGTCATTGCATGAGGCATGGCCGAGGTTTCTTGACCTCTTGAGGAGATTTCAAGATCATGGATTCTCGATGCCCGACCTTGTAGAGATCTCCATGCGGGGGATGACCGATGAGCAGATTACACTGGTAGTTACCTCTTGTGGTGTTTCACACCACAGTTCCGACATTGATTTACTTACGACCATCTCGAGAGCACTTTCAGTGATCCCATCTTCACAAGAAGCAGTAGTCGGGACAACGCACGAGGGTGATGTAATACTCGTTAGGCATGCCACACTTCATGGGAACACAACTACTATACACCAGATCGAGGACATGGATTCTATTGCAGTACATATAATGGATGGGATGACTGCAACCGTGGAAGTTAAGACCCAGAGATTGCTCGAGTTCCCATTGGTCTTCCAGCTAGAGTTCGAGTCAGTACCATACATTTCAGTTCTGGAGTCTTGGATATCAGATCTTCTGATATTCTAGGAGATGGAGGATCCCACGCTGATACAGTCGTTAGTCCAACCGTTTCAGTTTCCATTCCCAGCTTACTCAGTTTCTACTTTACAATGGTACTTCTCTAATTCAGATGGGCATCGTGATTCAGCCCAGCATCCAGAACTCCATAAGAGACAACACTTTGAGATGAAAGATATAGATAGTCCCATATTTGAGCCTTGTGTCCTCCAGTTCGAAGAGATTGATACGTTCTTTGAGGACCAGATGTTGGCCAGCATTGCCACAAATCAAGGATCAGTTTCAGACACTTCTACAACATTCGCGTTGCTGACCAGTACCCTTTCATGTTTCCAGATTATTCAAAGGCCATTCTCAGCTGATGAGACATTTGTTTTCAACGAGTGGGTGTTGGATATTGGTGCAGATTCCCATTTAGATTTTGATCCCCATTTCCGTACTGTTGATCGAGCATTACTCCCCGAGGGTTATCTGCGGGAGGATGGCACATATTTTGTGTACTCGGTTCCATTATCTGAGAGTGTATCCGATCTGTCGGATCATGAGACCGAGTCTTCTGATACTTCTGATCATGCCGAGTCTGATTTCTCTCCCCTCGACGACCCTCGCGACGATGAGCCAATCTTTGAGATATTCAATGATATTGGAGATTTTCTCCATTATGTGCATCAGATATCAGTTTTCTTAGTGAGTCTCCAGATCTCAACTCTCCACACATTATTGAGACGGTGATTAATGTGGAGGATTCCATGACAATTGAGCCGATGAGTTCTTTTGTGCTACCAGAGTACGATTTCATCTTCCCATATCTTTACCCGGTAGTAGACATCTGCCTGATTTCTTATTTGCGTGTCTTCGTCTATACTATTGACTTCATCATTATTCTTCTACCAAGACTACGATGACAGTATGGCATTTGCCTTACAGATGTTGTCCTAAACCTTGATACTGCATTATCCTAGCCTTTGCACCTAGCTAGGGGCGTAAAATCTAGCTCTTGTTGAGAGGCACCTCAACATTGTCAACTTTGTATATACGTGTTTCGTTATGATTTGTTACTTGCTTCTTCCATTTTTGTCTTACACCCCAGGTGTTGTTTAGGATTACTTTTGCTATACTTAGGATTTACCTTATCCTAAGTATAGGGGGTGTAAACACTGAGTTGTTCATTCTCATTCTATTTCATTACTCCTTTCGTTGCCTATACTTAAGGATCCTTCACCTTAAGTATAGGAGGAGTAATGTCGTTCCTTTCCTATTGTATGTATTTGTCTCATTTCAGCTATTCCCTTACTTGACCTCCACACTGTTTATATATCTTTCTATACTTAGGGATCTTTTACCCTAAGTGTAAGGGGGAACAAGATGAGTCATGGCTTACCTTGTACATTCGATCACTCGGATTTCCCTTTATGTATAGTCAGCTATACTTAGGATTACTTGATCCTACATATAGGGGGGAAACACAGAGTCCTCTTCATTATATTCTTTGATTCGTCATTGTAGTATAGCTTTCCTTTTCACTTCCCTATACTAAGTACGAGTTATGTCTTCTTCATCACTCTTGATTCACTCTGAGGACATCGTTCGAGCAAAGTATAGGGGGGTGTCATGAATATTACTTATATACTTTAGCCATAACTCATACTTTGTGTGAGTGTGTAATAAATAAAATGACTAAAATCCTTTATTAAATACCATAAAAATTTTAAATTTTTTTCTTGTACATAAAATTCTTTCTTACACACACATAGCTATTTATAAAAATTATTTGTTTACAAAGGTTTTTAAAAATATTTTGATTGTAAAAGTTTGTAATTATTTGGATATAAAATTTATGTATAAAGTATAAAATTTTTGTAAAATTTTTGAAAAACAAAAGTTTGCAAAAACCCTTTTGTAAATATTTATAAATAGTGTGCAAAACTTATGCAACCATGCATTCATTCAAACATTTTCCAATAATTTTGAAAAATTTGCATAAAAAGATTTTTGTATAGTTTTTCTGAATAATGATTGACATTTAAATTAGTCTATGATTAAATTGGAAAATGGAGCTTGGTTAAGACTTTAATTCACCTAATTCGAAGAGGAACTTAATAAGACTCGTGTTAAAACTTTCCAGGTCCATTAGTGGCTTAATTCTTTGAGTCCACTAGGCTATGATCACATGTGATCTTGATGAGCCTAGGTAGAACTTTTAACAATGCACACATGACTCTCACAAATAATGGCTTTGCTTACACCAACACCTTACACATGGCTCTCTACGGAGGAGGTGGTGAGGAGACAGTTTCCTTTGTCTTGGGGTCGCTGATGAGCCACCCGAACGACTAAGGTAAAGTATCTCACTAAGGTTGTTGTGACCTCAGTCACTCGGGACTCAGAGCTCAATCAAGAAAAAGAATCAGACCACCAATCAGAGATACAAATCGATAAAAATCAAAATAGCGGTCTCGCTATGATATTAACCTAGTATAGCACCCAGGATCAAACTCAAGGAGCGCGAGTTGGCTTTACGACCTACGAAGTAGTCTAAAAATAAATAAAAAAAGACAAAAAAATTTTGGTGGTTTTTAATATTTTTTATATTTTTTTGGGATTTTTAATTATGAAGAAAATAAGAAAACAATGAAAACAAGCAACTTTCACCAATTATTTCATTACTCTAAAATGGTCCAAAAATTCAAACAAAAATATTTTTAGAATTTTTTTATTTTTTAATGTTTTGGTGAATTTTTGAGAATTTTCTGATTTTTAGGGAATTTTTTAAAAATAAAATAAGACTAAAACCAATGAGCACTGTCCAGCCAGGCTTTAAGGGCCAAAATAAAATATAAAATGGCCCTATTAAGGCCTGGAGGTATTTTTCATGCAAAATATACACAAAAAGGAAAAATCAAGAAAAAGGTTTATTAAATTTTAAATTTTCTATGCTTTTCTAGAGTTTTTATAAGTTTTTCAAGGTTTTCAATTTTTATATTTTCTATGAATCCAAAAATAGCCAAAACTGGCCAAAAAATCAAATACACAAAAATACAAAAAAAATATTTTTTTGTAATTTTTAATGAGTTTTTTATATTTTGTTGGGAATTTATAATCTGAACAGAGACAAAAAGTGAGATTTTTGAATTTTTAAAAATACTAAAAAGGCTAAAAAATGTTCCCAAAAATTGGTGAAAAGTGGCAGGAGCCACGTGCCCAATTTTCACTCAATTTGGATAAAAATTGATATTTTATTTAAATCAAACAAGAGCCCATAGTGCATAGGGACCTATTCATAATAAAAATAAAATCTGAGGGCTAAAAAGTAACAGAACCAGAAATTAAGGGGTCCTCGTGCAATTTCTCCAAGTTCCCTACGCACGTGGCACGTGGGCTGGGCACTGAGGGACCCAAAGGTAACGAAACTTAAGTCCCCGGGCTTGTTAACAATAGGTGCTAAAAGCCTAGGGCATTAGTTGCAAAATGTCCAATCAATTCAGCACATGTCCAATAAAAACACTCACAGGGGCATATGTGCAAATATCAAGAAATATATCGCATTCATTAACACATCTGAACTACAACCCAGATGTTGCAAAATCACCAAATATTCACGTGACGAAGCACGTGTCCAACATAAACAGGGAATGAATTGCAAATAAAGTAAACTACCATGTCCTAAGTGCAATTTTAAAAAAAATAAAAGAACTATATAAACTAATTACAGGACTAAACGATAAAAACAAAACAGAAGGGGGCCTAAATGATATTTACCACTTATTATCAGATGGGCTGGAGCGGTGCCACGTGGCAGATCTAATGGCTGGAAGTAGCGGCACCTCTCCTCTGCAACGGACTCTCCAGATGAGGTCCGATTTCTGCTCTGACGGATGTTTTCCCCTCACCGATGGACGGTTGATCAAAACTGGGCGAGGGGGGGTGAATGAACGGCTAAGGAAGCTCCTCCAAGAACAGGTGGCTGGTGAAGTTCGCCGGCCCAGAACTCGCGCGGTGGACCTCCTCTGCTGCTGCTATGATGCGAAATGGCTCCGCCAAGATGTCCCGCAGCTGATGCACCTCTCTGATGTGTCCGGTGACCACCGGAGTGGCCCGACGACGGCGGTGACTTGGAGCTGCTGTGCCTGAATGCTCGGACCCTCAGATGGGCCTGTAGTGACCTGAAAAGTAGCGCAACAAGCTCTTGGGTCGAGGGCAAAATGCCTCGACCCGGTTAGAGGAGAGGTGGGTGGTCGGCGCGTTGGGGCGAAGGATCTCCGGCTATGCGACAGCGAAGGAGATCGACTGCCAGTTCTGGGGAGAACTGGGTTGGATGGATGGGCGTAGAACATGGAGAGGGATATGGCGATAATGATGGTTGATTCGGATGGTCGAAGCGATGATCGGACTGGAACTAATCGATGGACGTCGGTGAAAGATGGATTTGGGTGAAAATGGAATGTCGAGAAAACTAGGAAAGATTAGGCTTATCGGATGGGTGGATTCGACTGTGGAAGAGCTCCTGGAGCTCCTGGTCTTCGCATCGAGGGACGTCGATGCCCGAGGCTCGAGCGCTGCTCCTGGGCGGTGCACGGTGACGATAAGCTGACGGATAAGTGGCGGAGTGGTCCTCTCCTCTCTTCAACACTTGCCTCGCGCAGCTGTCACTCTGGAGAGTCTAGTGGAGGTCACAAGAAGAAGGGGCAGTGCCAAAGATGGCTGGAAAAGTGCGGCAGAGCTCGAGCCTTATACGCCTGCAAGTCCGAGAAGAGAGGGTCGGGCAGGGTTCCGTGAATCGCGGATCCCAATGCGGATGTGTCGGCGTGGATCTCTGATGCTGGAGGAAAGATCGAAGCCCTGGGTTCAAGGATTTGAAGGTCGAATCACGTCTGGATAATTTGGCGAATATCGAGTCGGACGCAGGATCTGTGGGCTAGTGGTCCAAGGGGGGGAGTTGACAAAGAGTCAACATCCCCCGTGGACCAATCAGGTGCGGCCACGCATTAAAGACTTGGAAATTAAATATAAAATAGTAAATGGCCAATCTTTGAAAAAGTTAAAACATGAAAAATGTTTATTTATTTTTAAACTATTTTTTTCTGATATTTATTTATTTTTTTGAAATAAAAATTAAGTATGTACAATATAGTATTATTATATATAGGTATATACAATATTGTATTTTTTATTTTGATTTTTAATTATTTATTTTTTTTACAATTTATTCCAATTTTATATTTTATTTATTTATATAATAAAATTTGGAACAAAAAGGTATTTTTATTATATTTTTATTAATTATTTACATAGAGTAAATAAATACTTATATACATATATATACATAGTATATATACAATGTTGGGTTTGGTTTTATTTTTATTTCTTTTTATTTTACTTTTATTTTTGTAATATTTATTTTATTTATTTACATTATGAAATATATAGTATGTACACATTTTTATTGGATTTTAATTTATTTATAGGGATGAATAAATAGATAAAGGGTTCTATGTACATGGTGAATATAGACAATGAGGGATGAATTTTATTTCTTTTTATTTTTCTCATTTTTATTTTAATTTTATGTTTCCAAATATATACAAATAAATACAAACCCATTTTTATTTTTATTTAAAGGAAAATATTTTTATTTATATACAGGTATATATGTACACACATGAGATTCCTTATCTCTCTCTACTTTGATTTTTATGCAGTCAGGCCCAAGCTGAGCCCTCCCTTGGGATTAGGTCGCTCAATATTTATTCTAAATATCTCCCTCTTTTTCTTTTATTTCTTTATTCTTTTATTTATGCACAAAAATATGCAAAAAATGCATAATTACACCATGCATGCTGAATGCTAATTATTATTATTTACATATATCAACATGTGTTTTGCAAAGGTTTTGTAGCTAAACTAAAAGAATAAAGAGTGATGAATGGGTATTCATCACCCCCCTATACTTAACTTTTCTAGTCCCTTAGAAAACACATATTTGAAAAAGAAGTGAAAAAGAAAAATAAAAAGAAAAAGAGGAGAAAATGCATGGATTAATGCTGAGTATTAAACTTGCCTTCATTAAATTGAATTATGGATCTCAATCAGATCTTTGGATTATTAATGTGTCGGAAACTTATTTTGACTTAAGTTTAAAACTTAACAGCCTCGAAGATCCACTAATCTATAATCAAGACTCCTCAACAATCTAGATCAGAACAATTCTACATACACAAACCCTGAAGACCATGAGTCTTTCCTTGTATAGTGTAAGTCAGGTATAGCTCTCCACCTCAGATGTAGCAACTTGACAACCCTCCCCAACAAGGTAACTCTATGACCCTAACCTGGGCACTCTTTCCTCGAGGAGCAGGTTATTCCCTTCTAAGTTCAAGTTCAACCGGCTCAAGAAGAGGGGGAAGAAGAGAATGGACCATGGCCAGTGTAGCCATGTATCCTTGGGATCTCAACCAGTGTAGCTAAGTCTCTTTGTTGCAAGCTACATAAGATGGAACATGAGTCTCAAGCTTTGCTTATTTTCACTATATACATGCTCCGGTGGGATTATCATTTTTATCAGACCCGCCACTTTTTTGGAGTTATTTTCTTTTTGTATTTTTTTTTCAAGTGCATCTATACAACATATACATTGTGCAACATATATACATAAGGAGTTTTTCCTCTTAAGCCAGTAGACTATCCCTCTTTTGAAGCACTATTGCAACCCACAACTCCTGTCATTAGACCTCATGGTAACCAGACCAAGTTGAGACGCACTTCCTTCACTAAAAGAAGAAGAGGGGTTCCGCCTAGAAGTACTACCCTCATATGCTACCCCAAGTCAAGGAAGCACTGCCTCCTCACCACCTCATCCGTAGAGAGCTCGGTGTAAAGTGCGGGTCCAAGTCAAGCCATTGTCTATATGAGTCATGTGTGTGTTGTTAAGTGCTCTACTTAGGCCCATTGAGATGACATGTGATCATAGCCTAGTGGACTCAAAGAATCAAGTCACCATGGACCTGAAAAGCCTTAACACTAAGCCTTATAAGGTTCCTCTTATGATTAGGTGGATTAAGTTCTTAATCAAGCTCCATTTCCCAATTTAATTCCAGGCTAGTTTAAATGTCAACTATAATCCAGGAAAAACTACACATATATATACAAGTATGCTATTTACACAAGATTTACACAAATGCAATATTTTTGAAAAATGTTTTGAAATCATGGATGCGTGCATGAATGCAAGTTTTGCAAAATATTTACACAAATTTACACAAGGTTTTTGTACTATATACATAATTTTCATATGAACAGATTTACACAATCTTTAGACAAAAAGTTTTTGAAAACATTTTTACGAAAATAATTTGTACAATAGCTATGTATGTGCAAATAAAAGAATGTTTATTTACGGGAAAATTTTTTAATTTTTACGGATTTTGGGTTTTTAGCCATTTTTATTTATTTACACGCTCATACAAAGTATGAGTTATGGCTAAAGTATATATTAAATATATACACACCCCCCTATACTTAGCTCGAACGATGTCCTCAGAGTCAAGAGCGATGAAGAAGACATAACTCGTGCTTAGTATAGGGAAGTGAAAAGGAAGGCTATATACAAAGACGAATTAAAGAATGGAAAATCAAGAGAGTCTCTGTTTTTCCCCCTATAGTTAGGATCAAATAATCCTAAGTATAGCAGGTTGTACACGAAGGGAAAACCAAGTGAAGAACGTACATGGTATACCCCACCTATACTTAGGGTAAAATATCCCTAAGTATAGGCAGCAAAAACATGGGTAAAAATGAATCAAAAGAATACCCGAGAGTCCTACATCCCCCCTATACTTAGGGTAAAGTACACCCTAGTATAGCATAGTCAAAAGATGAGGAAAGGGATGTGGACTAAAGAATGGAATGATATGGACAACTGGATCTATACAAGTCGAGAGAACAGTGATAATCAGGCGTGAGATGCAATAGATGTGAGTCACAAGATCACATCTCACGCAAAGTGAATAGGGGCAACATCAATGACCCGCGACTCATGATATAGAAATGGCTTGAGCCGCTGGCCGTTCACTCGAAAGGTACACTCAGAAGACAACTTAGATATGTCGATACACCCATTATCGTGTACCTTTCTCACTAGATACTGTCCCTTCCATTTGCTCTTTAGCTTCCCTAGAAATAGACGAAGCCTAGCATCAAACAGCCATACTCTCTGTCCAGGCTCAAAATGCTTGTGGGTGATATGAGAATCATGCCACTCCTTCACTCTCTCCTTGTACTATAGGCTGTTTGAGAAGGCGGTATCACGAAGCTCCTCCAAGGCTACTAACTCTGCCCTCCTCTAATCTCCTACACTATCTGGATCCAAAAGTATCTGTGTGACTGCCCAAAGTGACCTGTGTCTCAACTCAACAGGTAAATGGCACGGCTTGCCATAAACGAGGCAAAAGGGAGATGTGCCCAAAGAAGCCTTGAAAGACGTCCGATATGCCCACAAGACCGAGTCCAAAAGCTGTGACCAATCCTTTCGGTCAGGGCGGACGACTTTCTGCAATATAGTCTTGATCTCCCTGTTCGACACTTCAGTTAGACCATTCGTCTTAGGATGGTATGGAGTGGCAACTCGATGGTCTATGCTGAACTCGCTAGCAAGGGCCTTCACCTGGTCGTTGACGAAATGAGACCCCCCATCAGATATCAACACTCAAGGTACCCTGAATCGTGAAATGATATGCTTCCTCAAAAATATGCAAACAGTCCTAGCATCTGTGGTTCGGGCAGGGATGGCCTCAACCCAACGACTCACATAATCAACGGCCAACATAATGTACTCGAATCCCTGACTCTTAGGGAATGGACCCAAGAAATCGATGCCCCATGCGTCAAAAACCTCACAGAAGTGAATGGGCTGCATCGGCATCATATCACGCTGTCCACAAGTTCCCATCCTCTAACAGTCAGTACACCTCTTCACGAACTCATCAGAGTCCTTGAAGAGGGTAGGCCACCATAGGCCGGATTGGAGCACTTTCTATGTCGTTCTCCTCCCAGAGTGATGTCCTCCTGCCTCAAGCTTGTGGAAGTAAGTGAGGACGCTATGGTGCTCCTCCTGAGTAATGCACCTATGCCAGACGCTATCCCCTCCTTCATGGTAAAGGATGGGATCCTCCCAATGGTAAGACTTGGCCTTCGCGAGGAAGGACTCAAGCCTCTGCCTGGTCCAATCTTGTGGAACTTTCTTAGCAACAAGAAAGTTCACTATATCGGCATACCACGAGAGAGAGGAGATAGCAAGGATCGCCTCATCTGGGAAGGTCTCACATATAGGCTCAGTCTTCTCAGAATCCTCAAGATGCTCTAATCGGGAGAGATGAGCCGCCACCACATTCTTGACTCCAGGCTTATCCTTAATCTCTATGTCGAACTCCTGGAGTAGAAGGATCCATCTGGTCAATCTGGCTTTGGCATCCTTCTTTGCCATGAGGTACCTGATGGCGGTATGATCAGTATACAAGGTCACTCTAGATCCAATAATGTACGATCTGAATTTCTCTAGGGCAAAAACTACGGCTAGCATCTCCTTCTCAGTGACTATGTAGTTCCGCTGAAATCCTGAATGAAGCGCCGGTAGAAACCGACGTGCCCCAAAAAAGGCCGTAACTGCCGCAAGTTGGACAGCGGTGCGAGTTTTCTAATGACATCTACTTTGACCGGATCAACCTCCATGCTCCTGTTGGAGATGATATGGCCAAGCACCGTCCCTTGAGTCAACATGAAGTGACTCTTCTCCCAAGATAGCACAAGGTGAACCTCTATACATCGCTGAAGGACTCGGTCTAGGCAGTCAAGACAGGAGTCGAATTCGTCGCCGTAAACCGAGAAATCATCCATGAAGACCTCCAAGCACTCCCCCACCATATCCGAAAAGATAGACAACATGCATCTATGAAAAGTCGCAGGGGCGTTGCATAGCCCAAATGGCATGTATCTGAAGGCGTATGTGCTGAAGGGACAGGTGAAGGTGGTCTTGTCTTGGTCCTCGGGAGCGATGGCCACCTGATTGTAGCCAGAGTACCCATCCAGAAAACAATAATGTCTCTTTCCTGCCAGTCCCTCAATGATCTGATCTATAAAGGGCAGGGGGAAATGATCCTTCTTGGTGGCCTAGTTGAGTCGTCCGTAATCCACGCAGACCCGCCAAGAAGTGGGTACCCGGGTAGCAATCTCCTCTCCAGACTCGCTGACTACTTTAGTGATGCCCGTCTTCTTGGGCACCACATGCAACAGACTAACCCACTTGGAGTCGGAGATGGGGTATATAAAATCAACGCTCTACCATTTCGAAATCTACTTCATGACAACCTCTCTCAGATTCAGGTTCAGCCGCCACTGGAACTCACGCGACGGCTTCGCCTCATCCTCGAGATAGATATGGTGGGAGCACATGGCCGGACTTATCCCTTGGAGATCGGCTACGCTCCATCCTATCAACTTGCGGTTCTTTTAAAGAACACCCATCAGATGGGATTCCTGCTCTCCGATCAAATCGGCGGAGATAATCACTGGGTACATCTCATGCTCACCCGCAAGGAACTTATACTTCAACGACGTAGGAAGTGGCTTCAGTTCTGGACAACTGGGTGCTGGTGGATCTGGCCTCTGAAAACTCTGTGTGAAGGCTACCAAATCTGTATGGGAGAACTAAAACTCTCGCTCACACTCTAAAACTAGATAAGGTTGCTCTGCTGCATTGTCTCTGCTCTGCTCGGCATTAACCTCCTCCCCAGCTGTAGGCTCAGTAGAAGTCAGATCTGGTATAAAATCCTCAAACTCTGCCCAGTAAAAATCTGACTCCGAGGGATTTGTATCATCCAAGGTGGCCTCAGTACCACCATCATTACAAAACAAATCAGTCTCACGATCGAGAATCGGCTTTGCCGACTGAACGGTATCCTGGACCAGGAATGCGCTCTCCAAGCTCTCCTCTGCGGGCGTCTTTGGATAAGAGGACTCTAAAGGCGAGAGGATGGCCTATGCATCTGGGTCTTCCCAAACTACCTCGTCATTTTTGATCACAAAGTCGCAGTCCTGGTGGATGTCTTGCCCTGCATATGTCATCTGCTCTGTGTCGGAAGTAGTCTCTGAGCATGTTGTCTCTCTGGCTCTGATGTCCTCGACCGTCTCTGTTTGTACAATTTCACCCTCGACGCAAAAGTATACCTTCCCGCTATCATGGTCGGTCACTGCCTTGGTTGTGGCCAAGAACAGGCGACCTAGAATGATGGGGGTATCGGTCACTGACTCAGGGATCTCCATGTCCAACACTACGAAGTCCATGGGGAAATGCAGGCCCTGAACCGTGACGACAACGCCCCTCAGCAACCCCTTCGACAGATCGATCAACAAACTGAAGGATTGTCCTGCTCTATCGAAGAGTGCCCAACTCGAAGCGGTCGAGAAGAGCTGACAGAAGTTGGTTGATCGATGAACCGCTATCTAATAGAGTACGGTTGAACCTCTGCTCTCTAATGTGGCATCTGACATAAGGGGCTCCTGAGTCTGGCCTCTTGGCCGGTAGACGGTTCTAGATCACGAAACAAGTGGCTCTAGTCAGCACATGGATCTCTGACTGATGGTTCCTCCTCTTCCTCCTAACCGTGGTCCCGTCTCTGAGTGAACGATGGAGTAGAGGGATGTGTTGCAAAGCCTCCTGAAGAGTCAGCTGAATGTGGAAATGGTCTATCATCTGCTGGCTGAACTCTTCCTGCTGTCTCTTTTTTGGATTTTCGGTTTTCTTCCCCTTTCCCAGGTGAAGTGCTCTAGGGAAGGGGGATCACAGGGTCCTTCTCAGATGAAGGACTAGGAGAGGGTCTCGGCTGCTTGACGGCAGGATCCACACATACATCAAGCACCACAGGTGGACCAGAAGAAAACAAACCCTTTCCTTTATTTCCAGAAGTGTTCTGAGATACATGCACAGAAGGAAAAACTACAGGACTCTCAGAAGTGAAAACGGTGGCATCAGCACCACCATCAGCTGGTAGACGTGCGACATCAGTACCGCGCTCTAGCTCGGCAACATGGGTGGCCTCAGTACCACCTCCTCCAACTGGTGAAACGACGGCATCATTACCGCCGATGGGATCAACATCCATGGTGGGATCAGTACCACCGTCATCATCTCTAGCGGCCTCAGTACCGCTCTCCTCCTCGTCGGGCGCTCTAGAAGTATCCTCGGGGTGTCGCTCAGACGAGGCGCCGCCTGCTGACATCCTACCGCTCCTAAGTGTGACAAAATCAGTATCAAAAAGATATGCAGACATATCACCAAAAGCATCAGTCGGAGTGGCATACTCAGTGAAATCTACCTACTCAGACTTCCACTTGAGGTTGTTCAGGTCCGGCTCGATCTGGGAAGGGATGGCAGCCTTCCCTCTCACAATGTCCCGCATCTCCTGGCGGAACTCATCCATCTCCCATATGAAGGTATCCTGTTGATCGGTAAGGAGGCGGGCTATGTCATCTAAGGCGGGGTTCTCATAGGATGGCCCATGAGAACCTGACGGGTGGCCTCACTGGTAGTGAGGCTGCTGCTGCTGGTGCTGTGGGTGAGAGGGGTAGGAATGAGGATGATACTGCTGCTGTTGCTGGTGAGGTTGATCACGCCTCCAAAAATGTCCCTGCTAATAAGGATGAGGACCAAACTGCTGTGACTGCTACTGCTGCTGCTGGGTATACACTGGGGGCGGCTGTTGCTGGTGATCTCTTTGATGGCCGTACTGGCCACCCTGTCCTGATGGCTGTTGATGGGAGCTGGAACCTCCGGCCGACCAACGAAATCCGGGATGGTCTCGTCAGATACCGAGCTGAGGTCGGTCGTACCGAATCCCGTTGACATCCATCAACGGCTCTGACTCATACGGGGGTGGCGGAAGTACTGCCAGAGGCTGATCCGGCTGGTATACCACCATCTGTGTGTATGGGGATGGTGTGACTGGTAAGGAAGCTGCGGCTGTTGGTACGGCTCCGCCTGTACAAGGTGAACCTGTCTAGGCTGCTGGTGGCTGGAGCGTTGGGACGAACTGCTACTGCTACTCGGATCGCCTCGTGCCTGAAGACAGGGCTGGGAAATCATCTGTGCCTCCTCGAGACACATGAGCTGTGTCTTAAGGTCACTCAGAGTCTCTGCCTTCTACTCCATCTGCTTGATGCCCTGGTGAAAAGCGAGAATGCAAGAGCCGCTAAATAGCGGTCTGACAAGTCAGACTCACTGTCGCTGATGCGACTGCTCAAACTTCCTCGGTCTTCAACAATTAACCCACACGATCAATCAGAGAATGAATAGCAAGGATTAAATTTATTATACCCTACTAAAGACGTACAATGGCAAGCAAGTAGGGGTCGAACTCAAGAAGCAAAGGTGTAAAGCACGGATAAGAATCCAATCCTAGGTCTAATAAGCAACTCAGCCAATCTAGAATTTTTGTGGGTTTTTTATTTTTATATTTTTTTTTATTTTATTTTTTTTTTAATTTTATAATTTTGTATTTGATTTTTAATTTACTGATTTTGTATTTTCTTTTTATATTTTATATTTTTATATTTTCTTTTTCCAATAATAGAATATATAAGTAATGTAATAAAAATGACAAAGAGGTATTTATAAAAAAAAGACAAAAATATCCAAAAATATGAAAATAAAGTCTTTTTGGTCTTTTTCTACTTTTTTACTGTTTTTGTGATTTTTGGGTAATTTTTAGAATGTTTTTGGTATTTTTAAATTATCAAAATAAAAAAAACAGTAGTAAAAAGCAAGGCTGAAACTTAAAATGGAGAAATAAAGTAGAAATCAATGGCAAAAATTCCCCAACTTAATTTTCAGTGAAAGCTAATGAAACCAAGAAAATTTAGGGAAAGAAAACACTATTTTTGGATTTTTTATGGATTTTATAAATTTTTATAAAGGTTTTTAGAGTTTTGCAATTTTTTGGAGTTTGGTTTTATATTTTTTAATGATTTTTGGCTGGGAGTTAAAACAAACTAAAAGGCACAAAATATAATTTTTTGGGATTTTTCTGGGGAGTTTTTATATTTTTTAGTGATTTTCTAATACAAACAGTGCTGGAAATGACTATTTTTGATTTTTAATAAATACTAAAATGCAATAATTATGGAAAATAAAAATATGACATAAATCCACAATGCAACAGGAACTTAAGTTCAAATTTTTAGAAATTTTGGAATTGAAATGATGCGCCAAATAAATGGACAAACACACACAAATTAAAGGGGCTAGCAGGGACCTTTATGCAAATATCTAAAACTATGGGGGCACGCTTGCAAAATGTCCACGAAATTTGTACTGAATAAAGTAATTTCAGGGCCCAAAACAAATATCCAAAGCCGCAAGGGCTTTCTTACAAAAACCCCCAGGCTCACGTGAAGCACACGCGCGCCTGGGAGGGGCACGTTTGTAATATTCAAGAGGCTCGAGGGCCTGCGTGTAAATATCCCAACAAAATTGATACTGAATACGAAATATTCTGGTCCAAACAGTAATGGCCAAAACCGCAGGGGGGACTTTGCAAAAAATGCCAGCCCACGTGACTAGTCACGCACGCCTGACAGGGGTATGGATGCAATTCTAGAAAGTTCATGGGTCCGCTACTAATTATTACAAACATACTTCAATGCAGATGAAAGTTTTAGCATTAAAATAAAAAGACAAAATGTGCGAGGGCTGAGGTGCAAAATACCCTCGCAGCGGCGCTGATGGACGGTGGATGGTGCCTCACTTAAGCCACGTGGCCGCTCCAGAATAGCCGATGACGGTTCGCTCGTGGATGGCCACGATTAGATGCTGCTTGACGATCGGACGGCTGAAGGTGAACGTGATCCAACGGCAGCTTAAGCGCGCCAAGAACAAGCCAGATCCGACGGCGCCTGGAGGATCTCCAAGAACACCGGCCGCAGGTGGCTTCGATCGGTGATTTCGGCCGACAGACGGCCTCCTCCAGCCCAGGACCTAGGGCAAAATGGTCCTGGGGGTCCTCCGCGTCGATGGGATGGATCTGATGGACTTGGGAAGCTCTGATGTGCTCAGACGACGAAGGTGGCCTGGGGACGTCTTCCCTGGAATGATGAGGCTCGATTGAGCCTTCTCCTTGGCTCCTCTCTGCAGGGTTAGACGCGGAAAACAAATGCGACACAACTGGGGTAGTTTTGGGGTGAGATGGATGGCTAATGCGTCGGGGCGAGATGAGTCCGGCGAGCGGTGGAGAAGGACTCCTAGATATGCTGATCTGAGCGAGATCAGCTTGAATGAAGGTGCGGCAGAGCGAGAGGGAGCGAGGAGGAACGAGATGACGGTGATCGGGGCGAATGCGGTGTAGTGGAATGGCTGGAAAGCGGAGGCGGAGCGGAGCTCCGCTGTGAAATCAAGGAAGGATTCTCGGCAAAATACACAACCGCACTAAAAACTGCTATGATACTAGACTAATCTAAGTCTAAGCTACAAGAAAATGCAAAGAGAAAGGAGGGAGGCTCACCGGAGACGAGGGTCAGACCTTGAGGCGGAGCTCCGGCGAGTGAATGGATCAACCTCGATTCAACGTCGATCTTCACGCAAACGGGCTCCTTGAGTCACTGCTGTCACCAAGGACTCGAAGGATTCCCTAGGGTTCGGTAAAGGATGGAGGAAGAGGGATCAAATCGAAATGGGACTTTTTGGGTCTCTTTTGAAAGAGGGTCGATGGGGCTCATTGATCGAGGAATATCTCGCAAATCAACGACCTGAAGGTCGAAAAAACGCATTGGCGTGTATGCCCAATCTACGAGGAATAAAAGTTGTTCAGAAGCCATCACGAAATTATGCAAGGAGGAGTCTCGAAAAATCCGCGAATACAAGACAAAAACCTTGTCTAACACAGTCCAGAGGATGGTCAGACAGTTGACCCGTGGTCAACTGTCCAGACCTCCTGATTGGTCCACGTGGACCAATCAGGAAAAAAAACTCTAAAAAATCAATTAAAAATAGTAAATAACATTATTTTATTTAGGTTATAAAATAAAAAGTGCTTATAAATTTATGTAGTATTTTATTATTATTTTTAATTATTTTTATGAAGTATATTTTTACAAGTTTGCATTTATGCCCCTATAGGTATCTATATCTATATATTTAAGTATTTTATTTTTATTTAGGTATTTTTAATTTATTTTATTTTGGTTTTTATTTTCTAAAATTATAAAATACTTTTATATACACAAATATATTTTTATTTTAATTTTCTGATATATTTTATACACTTAATAAAATGAAAGTGTTATTTGTATAGGTATAGCTACATGTATTATACCTATGTATTATAATATATACAAGTATTTTTATTTGTATTTTATTTATGTTTTTGTTCTGATTTTAATGCACATAATTATTATAAGTATTATTTACAACATTATAAAAATAAAAATAATAAATAAATAATAAATTGAATATTTTAATATGTACAAGTATACAATGTGGGTCCAAAAGCCAACTTTCAAACCGTAGCTCCGCCAAATGCGAAACCACCGCCATTGGATAGCTTATTTTCTTCTATATACAATTAAAGGTGAGTACGCTGCATTTGGAGTTGTCGTTTGTGAGATACGGGTCTGGGAAGTTGGGATTCTGGATTTTTATTCAGGCCATAACTTTTTATCTGTTCATTATTTTTCTGTGGAATCAATTTTGTATTTTTCTTTATTAATTTATCTACAACTTTCATGTACAAAGTTTCTTTATTTGATGTATAAAAAGTGGAGCCAAAAATAGGCCCTAAAATGAATAGAGAATGAATAAAATGTATAGGTGTTTGGACTGTATTTCTGACCTTATCTCCCCCTACTTTATTCCTTGTCGACCTATTCATCAAGATGCCTAGGTCTCGGGGTTTCGGGTCATAAAATATTTACAATATTTTATTCATTTTCTTTTCTTTTCTTTATTCTGTAATTTCGGCTTTAAAAACCGCAATTTACACATATATGCATGAATGCTAAAATGCCTATATTAAGCCTATTTACGCGCATTTACTAGGGTTTTTAAGGCCAAAATGATAGAATAAAGATGATGAAACGTGGATTCATCATCCCCCTATACTTGCCCTTGCTAGTCCCTAGCAAACACTTATGCAATAAGTGCAGAAAAAGAAAAATAAAAAAAAGAAAAAGAAGAAAGATGGACTAAATTTAATTATCAAACTTGTCTTCGCAAAATCAAAGTTTGGAGCTTAAGTCGGACCTTTGGAATTTTAGTGCGGGCGGAACCTTAATGAGAACCGAATTTGAAATCCAACAGTCCCTGAGAATCCCAAAACTCTGCTCAAGTCTCCTCAATAGCCAGGTCAGAAATATCTCAACTCATACGCAAACCCTTACGACTATGAATCTGACTTGTACAGTGTAAGTGATGGTGGCTCTCCCCAACTAGAATGACAAAGAAACTGACTTCTCCAGTATGACAACCCAGTGATTCCCCAATCCAGCAACTCCATCCTCGAGGAGCGGGGTATTCCCTTCTAAGTTCAAGTGGCAACCAGCTCAAGAGGAGGGGGTGAAGAGAAGAATGGACGGTAGCCAGTGTAGCTACCTATCCTTGGATGCAAGACCAGTGTAGTCAAGTCATCCTGCTGCAGGCTCACATGATATGACTTTGGAACTCAAGCTTGCTTATTGTACATACTTTGCAGGCTTTTTATTTTGGTACATGCCTGAACTTTTTTTTTTTTTTGAAATACTATTCACAGCAGCATTTACATAAGGAGTTTTTCCTCTTGAGCCAGTAGACTATCCCTCTTTTGAAGCTTTATCACAACCCACAGCCTCCTGTCTTTAGACTTCCTAATCACTGGACGGGTTGGGGTGCACTTCCCTCCCTAGAGGAGGACAAGTGTTTCTACTTGTGTGCGTCTCATACCGGCAAATCCAATCCCCTCACCACTCCAACTGAGTTGAGCCATGTGAAAGGTGCAGGTGTCCAAGTTAGGTCATTATCAACAAGAGTCGTACGTGTGCTCCGAAATACTCTACTTAGGCAGTCAAGAATTTATTGAACTAAGTCCCGTGATCCTCAAAGAATTAAGTCAACTAGACCTGAAGTACCTCAAACCAAGTTCCTATAAGGTTCCTGTTATTAGGTAGATTTTAAGGTCCAATCAAGCTCCAATCTCTGGATTTTACTTAGACTTGTTCGACTATCAAACTCAATCCGAAAAATGCAAATGCTATGCAATGCGATGCAGAAAATATTTTTGTGATGCAATTTTCAAGATTTTGAACTTTTTATGGGTTTTTGAAAATATGATGCATGCATGTGCAGATGCAATTGTTTTTTGTATTTTTCAAAAAGAATTTTCAAATGTTTTTGGATTTTAATTTTGCAAATGTTTTTGGGAATTTTTGAAAATAAAAAGTTTTGGCTGAAAACTAGGTGAAAATATGTACACGGGAGTGCTTCTTATATATACAAGAAGTGGATTTTAGAATTTACAAGGGTAAGTGGTCAATTTTATACATACATAAGCTGGATTTTTGGTGTGATGTGTATATTCCTCAAATTTATTTGAAAACAGTTTACACACAATTTTTGAAAACTATAGTCCAAAATAGTTTTTACAAACATTTTACACACATTTGAAAATCATTTTGCAAAGGTTTTCAAAACAGTATATATAGGTTTTTCAAATCATTTTTGCAACCATTTTTCAAACCATTTGCAAATCATTTTTCAAACATTTTATTTCACACAAAGAAAAGAAATTTTACAAAACACACATTTTTACACATGTTGAAAACACGAAACAAAATATTTTCAAAATAGTTTTCAATAGATGTTCACAAAGATTTTCAAACATTTTGCAAAAACATTTTCACCTGATTTATTAATCAGTAAATACAAAAAGAATTTGAGGAATAATCACATCTTTTTATTACGGATTTTAATGAATTTTAAAGAATTGTTAGCCATATTATTAAGAAAATACGAAAGTACGAGTTATGGCTAAAGTATATACGCAGTATATACGACCCCCCTATACTTAACTTGAGCTATGTCCTCATAGATCGGAGAGAAAAGAAAAGACATAACTCGTACTAAGTATAGACAAGTCTAAATAATAAAGAATAAATGAATGAATCAGAAGTTGACCGTCCCCCCTATACTTAGGATCAAATAATCCTAAGTATAGCAGACTGTACACAACGCAGGGAGGGTCAAGGGTGGGA
The DNA here is from genome assembly GCA_037367405.1 of Ottelia alismoides. NCBI lineage: Eukaryota > Viridiplantae > Streptophyta > Magnoliopsida > Alismatales > Hydrocharitaceae > Ottelia > Ottelia alismoides. Next base: position 478,537 of record JAZKJV010006707.1, on the reverse strand, counting down.
ATGAACAGATCGTACTCAGATTGTCTCCCCCTATACTTAGGGTAAGATATCCCTAAGTATAGATAAGAAGAGGAGACAATGGAGAGGAGCGAAAAGAATAGAAAAAGTCGGGGTGCACACCCCCCTATACTTAGGACAAAGTACGTCCTAAGTATGGAAAACTGTCTACAAGGGCGGCACCTTTTTGATAGATGAAGAAGATAGAAGAGGAAAAGAAGAAAAGAAGAAAATAAGAAGAGAAATGAAATTGGGTATGAACAACTCGGGATGCACATCCCCCCTACACTTAGGATAGAGTACATCCTAAGTGTAGCAGTGATGAAAGGGATGGCATCAATTCGGTAGAATAAGATAAAAGAAATTGAAAAGAAGAAAAGAAGAAAAGACGAAGAGGAAAATCATTCAAAAATGTTTTGATGTGCCTTGCCTTCCTCTGCCTGTCTTGAGCTGTTCAGCTCATCATCATATATTACTTGAATGGAGTCAACGACGGCCATGAATGTGTCATGTTCAAGGTATGGCTTCAGAAGCTGTCCATTGACTACAAAAGGCTGTGCATCAGATGACAGATTAGATATCAAGACGCTTCCGTTGTCCCGCACCTGCCTAACCAAAAACGGCCCAGTCCATTTGCTCTTCAATTTGCCTGGAAAGATCTTTAATTTCGCATCGAACAACCATACCTTCTGACCTGGATCAAAGGACTTGTGGCGGATGTGCTTGTCATGCCATGTTTTGACCTTTTCCTTGTACATCAGGCTGTTGTCATATGCATAATCTCTGAATTCCAGTAATCTGTTCAGATCCAGTTTCCTGTTCTGTCCTGCTTGCTTGGAGTCCAAATTACAGATGTTAATAGCCCATAAAGATTTATGAATAAGTTCCACGGGCAAGTGGCATGGCTTGCCATACACCAGGCGGTAGGGAGACATTCCCAAGGGTGACTTGTACGCTGTTCGGTAAGCCCAAAGAACGGAATCAAGCAGCTGAGACCAGTTCTTGCGATCCGGACGCACAAGTTTCTGTAGAATTGTCTTGATCTCCCTGTTGGAACATTCAGCTAAGCCATTGGACTGCGGGTGGTAAGGTGAAGCAACACGATGCTCGATGCAGAATTCTTGGGTCAGCTTCTTCACCTCTCTGTTTATGAAATGGCTGCCTGATGAATACCCATTCATCACTCTTTATTCTTATATTTTAGCTACAAAAACCTATGCAAATGCATGTAGATATGTGTAAATAGGAAAAGTTAGCAAAAGCATGCATGTTTGTAAATATAGATAATTAGCATGTTTTTGTGCAAAAATAAAAGAATAAAGATGAAAAAGAAAAAGAGGGAAATATTTAGAATAAATATTGAGCAACCTAACCCAAGGGAGGGCTCAGCATGGGCCTGACCGCATAAAAGCCAAGTAGAGGGAGATAGGGGCTCACATATGTACATATTTTATGTAAATAAATAAATAATATTTTCCTCATCCAAAAATATGTTTGTATATATTTTGTATATATTTATACACTATTAAAAACAAAATAAAAATTTAAAAATCAAAAAGACCAAAAATACCCTTACACCATGTACATAAACCACCTTCCCTATTTATTTAACCTTATAAATAAATAAAATTATTTTCCACAACTTTTTGTAAATAATCTATGGTATATATTGTAAATAAAATAAATAAAAAGAAACAAAACAAAAATCAAATAAAAATTACAAAATTAAAAATGCAAAAACATATTGTACATATGCCATGTATATAGTGTACATAACTATTTACTTTACCTATGTATATAATTAATAATAATAAAATAAAAATAGCTTTTTATTCCCCATTTTATCCTATAAATAAATAAAATATAAAATAGAAATAAAAATGTATAAAAATAACTAATTAAAAATCAAAAATCAAAAATCATATATTGTATATATACCTATGTATAGACCTATATTGTAAATACCTTATTTTTATTTCCAAAAATTAATTAAAAATTACAAAAAAATAGAAAAAAATAAAATAAAAATATTTTGTGTTTTATGTTTTTGAAAATTCGGCCATTTAAAGGCCCAAAAAAATCAAATAAAAAATCAGGCCTTGGCGGGCTCTGATTGGTCCACGGGGGATTGTTGACCCCCGGTCAACACCTCCCCCAGGACCACCAGAGCCGGGTCTCCTGCGCCCGACCCGTTTTCTCCCCTTTTTCCACGGGTGACCCGATCGCCAACCTCCCCAACTCCGGGTCCGGATTGATCACGTCACATCCGAGAGCCTCGCCGGAGCCCTCGCCTTGGGATCCGCGCTCCAGCTCGCCCTACCCGATCGCATCTTCCCGGACCTGCACCCAAATAAAAGCCGAGCTCCGCCGCACTTTCTTGCGATCTTTGGCTCGCCACTCCCATTCCCGTGACCTCCAGAGCATTCATCGAGGTGACAGCTCGCGATTGCACCTGTTGCAGAGAGGAGAGGGTGCCCGACCATCGATCCGGCAGCTTCACGCCGCCGTGCTCCGCCACTCGATCGGAGCTCGAGCCTCAGGCCTTGAAGCCCTTCGAGGCGACTACCAGGAGCTAGCCAAGCTCCAGCACAGTCTCCCGCATCATCCAGGTAGCCGATTAGCCCTTCCATTTAGCTTAATTTTTCATTTCGCCCAAATCACATCTCCGACGAGTTCCCCTGATTCCGGCCATATCGCGCACTTTATCGATCATCGGAACCCACACACACCTTCGCCATCCTCCGACGCACGTTCTTCGCTCTTTCACTCAACCCAGCTCGCCCCGGAGCTGGGAGTCGAGCTCCACCATCCTCCGCTCGCCGGAGCTCATCCGCCCCGACCCACAGTCCACGTTCACTTCGCTTCTTCGGGTCGAGGCACTTTGCCCTCGACCCGCGAAGCTTCTGGTGCCTTTTGCAGGTCAAAAGGAGGGCATCTGAGCCCCCCTTACATCCAGGCCAGAAGCCCGTCGCCGCCGACCTCGCCGGAGCCCCTCCAGGGCTCGGCCGGGTCATCTGAGGCCTTCACCAGCTGCGGGACGTCACCGCGGATCTGTTCTGATACTTAGCAGCAGCTGAGGAGGACTACTGCAGGCGCACGAGGCTGGCGAAGCTCACCGGCGGAGTGTTCTTCATGCATCCTCCTTCACCGTCCGATCAGCCCCACCGCTCCAGTCTCGATCCTGATCGTCCATCCACTGAGGAGCAGCAGCCGTTGATTATCTCGAGGGGCTGATCCGAACCGTCAGCACAGAGGAGAGAGGCCCCCAGCACCTGAGCCGACCGATCACCCACGTGGCTACCTCTGCACCGTCGATCTGGCCCAAGAGCTGAAGAAGAAGAGCGCCGCCCATCCAGAGCCGTCGGATCCTCCACGTGGCGCCTATTGAGCCGTCGACATAATAAGGGGTAAATTACTTAGGCCCCCTCATAGTTTGAGTCTTTTATTTCTAGTCCTGTAAATATTTTAGTTATTTTATTTACGTAGGGTAATTTGCACTGTGGACCTTGTACTTGTTTAGTTTCGCATTTATACCCCTGTGTATGTGATCTCACGTGCGTCGCCACGTGCTTGTTTGGGATATTTGCATCTTTTATCCTGTAGTTCTGTTGGGTTATTGAATGAAGAAACACTTTTTGGTAATTGCATTTATGCCCCTGTGAGCATTTTATTCACGCATGTGCGGATTTTAGTGGGTTATTTGCATCTAAGCCCCTGGACTTTTTGGTACGAGTTACCAAAAGGTCCAAGGACTTAGTTTTTCTTACCAGAAGGCCCCTGAGTGCCCCAGGCACGCGCCACGCGCGTGTTTAGCTGGGATTTTTGCACCTTGGCCCCCAGATTTGCGGGTATTTGCACTTACGTCCCTGTGCACTGTGCCCCCTCATGATTTTTGAATAAAATATCAAATTACCTCTAAATCCAATGAGATTTTGACACATGGCTCCTGCCATGGTGTAGGAATTTTACGGATTTTTGAGGACATTTTTGATTTTATTTAGTATTTTTTAAAATTCAAAAACACCTATTTTAGCTATTGTCTAGGTTTCAAAATCCAAAAAAAAAAATATAAAAACACCTCCAAAAATTCTAAAAAAAAATTAGCTACTGTTCTTTGTCTGTTGTTTGATTTTCTAGCCAATTTTGGCTATTTTTCATTGAGTAAAAACCCTAAAAATTGAAAAACACCTAAAAACTCATAAAAATTACAATAAATAATCTAAAAATCCAAAAACAATAATTTTGGTGCACTAATTTTCCTTATTTTCTCTAGAATACTGGAAAATTACCTCCAGGGCCCTCTGAGATCCTTAGATATTTTATCTTTGGGTTTTGGGCCTTGCTGGACAGTACCCTTTCTTTTTAGCACTGTTTGATTTTTAGAAAATAAAATATACCTTAGAAAATTATCAAAAATTCACCAAAAACACTTAAAAACATAAAAAACATAAAAACCATTTTTCTTGAATTTTTGCTTGATTTTTGGTGTGTTAAATAAATTGCCAAAGTGTGTTTATCTTTGCCTTCTTTTATTTTCTTCATATTTTAAAAATCCAAAAAAAAAACATAAAAATTGTTAAAAACCACTAAAAATCTCTTTCTTTTATTTTATATTGTTTTTACTACTTCGTAGGCCCTAGGCCAACCCGTGCTCCTTGTGTTCGACCCTGGGAGCTATACCAGGTTCATCCCATAGCTAGACCGCTCTCCGTGTTTTGATTTGATTTGACCTATTTTGAGTGGTTGATTTTTCTTGATATACCCATTCTCTGAGATCCGGGTCGCAACGACCCTTGTTTCATTACCTTCACCCGGGTCTTAGAGGTTTTCGCGGGTTATCAGAATGGCGCCGTTGCCGGGGAGCACGGCTTAGTAGTTATTTTTGATTTTCTTTTTTTTTTGTTTTCGCGGCTTTTCGCGGCTTTTGTTTATAGTTTCTTTTTTGATTTATTTTGTTTTATTTCGATTTTCTCTTATTTTTATTTTTGTTTTATTTTGTGTGATTATTTTATTTCCATTTTTGCACATATACCCTTGATGTTATTTTCATTCATTATTTGGTTATTTTTATTGGTCTGACCACTCTCTTCTCTGTTTCTTGCGAGGGCCCAAGGACCGCGGAGGCTACTTTCGAGGAGCCGGTGCAGCCGCGGAGTTCGGAGGCGGCTTCTTTCTCTACGAAGCCGCAGGAGAGAGCGAGAGAGAGAGAGAGAGAGAGAGTTGAGTGGGTGAGGTATTAGGGTAGTTTTATTTCATTTATTTTTTATTATTGTAATAATACAGGGACAGGACACTTCTGAGACTGTTTGGACTTGACTACCGTAGCGGGTCTGTTTCGCCGAGCACCGGTGTGCTCGGGGGACCCATTAGGACCTGCGGCTTTTTCGCGGCTTTTCACGCGGCTTTATTTTTCCTTTCTTACTGTCATTTGCCGGTTTTTCGCGGTTTTTGCTCGAGCCCCTAGATTTAGGACTTTCTGGTGATTGTGACGTAATTGAGTAGGATCCACACACCTTAATTGCATATCTGTTCCTATAGACCGTAATTGGACCTACTTAAAATAAATAATAAAAATAACCGACTCGCTAGCTTCCGTAGCCTACGTGCCGTAGCTCGTCCTGTAAAGCGCTTACTCCTACCCCCGATTTGTCGGGCAGGGGAGGGACGAGCCAAGACCGGACCCTTTGGCTTGGAGGTCGGTGACCGGTTAGACGGTTCTTCGCTAGAAGTTGCTCGTCTAGGACTCGGCTTTTACCGTTGCATCATATAGCTTAGTTTAATTTCTGTCTTTATTTTATGCGCGGATCACTTTGCATGTAGAGAGCTGGAGGCAGGTACGCGTTTCTGACTTTGCATGCATCATTGATTTCTCGTGCATCGGCTTTTTCGACTTCTCCCCCCTGTTTTTGACTTAATAATCAGGAGAATCGAAAAATTCATTAGGCGATTTTGTTTAATTTTAAAAATACCTAAAAAGTGTAACCATAAAATTGGGACTGTTAAGACTATTGACCTAAAAACTCGCTCACCCTAAAAATTCTGTTTTGGGGAGAGCAACCCCCTCATTGCTTGGTTTGTATGCGCGAGAGAGTGGCCCGAACACTAGGTAGAGCCCCCCGTTGCTAAACTCGACTGACTACCGACTCCTCCGTGCGGGACAGTCGGTTGGGGTTAGCAGCGGATATCCCAACAGGTCACGTAAGTGCTCTGATATTTGTGTGTTCACCAAAAAAAAATCGACAAGATAATTTGACCGAACTTTCACGGTCTTCAGCTCGCGTTGCGTTGGTGAACCGGGGGTTTGTTTTCAGATCATAGTTTTTCCAGATCTCATCCGCCCTACTCGCTAGATCAAGATGATGGGTAGACGGTCTCTTAGGCAGCCTCTGGCTGCACCGCTTTGGGGCGCGTCTACCTCATCATCTAGGTTGGCTCACGAGAGCTCAGACCCGCTCTCCGAGCCCGAGTACGACTCCACCCTATTCCCCCTCGATCCCCTTTCTGACCTTCCCGAGAGACATGAGCCCGAGGAGAGACTGATTCATTTGACGGCACCTGAGTTGGGCTCATTTGGTTTTGCAGACGTCGAGATGGCCGGAGCAGGCAGTTCTGATGATCACTCCCGCAGACCAGAGCATATTGTACTAGACCAGGGAGCGATCAACTCCACCCTGATCGCATCACTTGATACAGTTCAGCAGCAGCTCCGCGATCAGGGAGCTTTCATGATGGAGATGAGGCACGAGTTGGAGAGGCTCAGAGCAGAGAGAGACCAGCAGAGAGAGCCCGAGGAGATCCCGGATGCAGATGCACAAGCACGAGCCGCAGCAGCAGCAGCAGCAGCCGCGGTCGCCGCCGCAGTGGCAGCAGCCGCAGGAGGAGCAGGACCACCGAGACCGATGCAGGATTTACACAATCTCGGATCTACACTGATGCACCACTGGGTGGTGGTTCCAGCTATCGTGGGGGACTTCAAGTGCCCCCCGAACACCTTGCAGATGCTCCCGCGGTTCCATGGACTTGCTACAGAGGAGCCCCACCTCCACCTCCTAGAGTTTCTTATGATATGCAGCACTGTCCACGACAGACATGTGGATCAGGACACGATCAGGATGATCGCATTCCCCTTCTCACTGGCAGATAGAGCAGCCACCTGGCTGAAGCATTTGGGGAGATTTGTCTATACCTGGGAGCAGCTCCGCACCGAGTACTTGATCAAGTACTATCCACTCGGGCGGACGAATGCGGCGAGGGCCCTGATTAGTAACTTCTCCATGTTCCCCAACGAGCAGTTCCACGAGGCTTGGGAGAGGTTCAGAGAGCTTTTGGACAGATGCCCGCACCATGACATCACGAAGCCGAACCTAGTTCAGAGCTTCTTCAGCGGACTGTCACCAGAGCTACAGGGCCTGGTGAATGCTTCTTGTGGCGGGTCCTACTTCGCCAAGGACCACGACCAGGTCTGGGCTATTTTCGAGGAGATGGCAGAGAACTACATGGTGATGTCCCAGACCCGGCTCTACACCCAGAAGACCCAGCCACATCAGCCAGGACCCGTGCAGTACCAGCGGATAGCACGGGTAGATGCAGGTCCTTCCAGTTCGTCCGCAGCCACAGCAGCAGCACAGTTAGAGTCGTCAGCTGCGGACATGGGCATCATCAGCGAGAAGTTAGACCGCATGGAGCTGATAGAGAAGAAGCAGTGCCAGAGCATAGCGCAGATGGATCAGATGGCACAGGTCTTGGGCGACTTGAAGACACAGCTCATGTGTCTCCAGGAGGCACAGACGGCTTCTTAGCCCCCGTCTTCAGTCGCGAGGCGATGCCCACAGCAGCAGCAGCTCGTCCCAGCGCTCCAGCACCCCAGTGCAGCCTAGACAGGTTCACCTTGTACAGGTGGAGCCGTACCAGCAGCCGCAGCACACCTATCTCCACCATCTCCAGAGATGCAGATGGTGGTCTACCAGCCGGACCAGCCTCTGGCAGTACTCCCGCCAGCCCCCTTGGATGCCGAGCCGTTGATGGATGTCAACGGGATCTGGTACGACCGTCCCCAGCCTGGGATCCGACGAGACCATCCCGGATTCAGGTGGGGGAGTGGTGGTGCCCAGCCCCAGCAGCAGCCGTCAGGTCAGCGAGGGCAGTACTCCCAGCAGAGAGACCATCACCAGCCGCAGCAGCAACCCCCAGCGTATCAGCAGCAGTCAGCCTACGGTCCTCGTCCCTATCAGCAGCAGGGACAGCCTTGGAGACGTGAGCAGCAGGCTCACCAGGGATACCAGCACCAGCAGCACCCTCCTTCCTACCCCTCTAACCCTTACCAGCAGCCACAGCCTCATCCTTAGAGAGGCCACCCGTCGGGCTCCCACGAGAGCCCCGCTTTGGATGATATCGCCCGCCTCCTCACGGACCAGCAGGCTACATTCCGACGGGAGATGGACGAGTTCCGCCAGGAGATGCGGGACCTGGTGAGAGGGAAGGCCGCCATACCAGCCCAGATAGAGCCCAATCCGAACAGCCTCAAGAGGAAGTCTGAGCAGGTAGTACCTACTGAGTCAGCCACTCCTAGTGACCCATTTGATGATACATCTTCGGATTTATTTGATGCTGATTTTGTCACACTTAGGAGCGGTAGGACCCCAGCAGGCGGCGACGCCTCATCTGAGCACCATCCCGAGGCGCCACAGGAGGAGGAGAAGAGCGGTACTGAGGCCGCTCCAGATGATGACGGTGGTACTGAGGCCACCAAGGATGCTGATCCCACCGGTGGTACTGAGGCTGCCACTTCACCAGAGCTAGGAGGTGGTACTGATGCCACCCCATGCAGCCGAGCCAGCCCGCGATACTGATGCCGCGCGACGTCTTCCTTCAACAGCAGCAGAGCAGCCAGCCCGTGGTGGTACTGAGGCCACCGGTGTTTGTATAGACAGTCCTGTTGTTTTCCTCGCACTCATGTATCTCGGAACTCTGCTATGAATAAAGGAAAAGGTTTACTTTCTTCTGGTCCCACTGTGGTGCATGATGTATGTGTGGATCCGGTCCCTTGAACCGCTTAGACCTTTTCCTAGTTCCTTCATCTGAGAAGGACCCTGTGATCCCCTTCCCTAGAGCCCTTCAGATGGGGAAGGGGAAGAAAAATGATCCAAAAAAGAGAGAGCTTGAGGAGTTCAGCCAGAGCATGATAGAGCGGTTTCACATTCAGCTGACCCTCCAGGAGGCTTTGCAGCACATCCCCCTTCTCCAGAGATCTTTGAGAGAGAGGACTACAGTCAGGAGGAGGAGGAGGAACCACACTTCAGAGATCCATGTGCTGACCAAAGCCACGTGCTTTGCGATCCAGAACCGACTGCCAGCCAAGAGGCCAGATTCAGGGGCCCCGTATGTCAGATGCCAGATTAGTGAGCAGTGGTTCGACCGTACTCTTTTAGATAGCGGATCGTCGATCAACCTACTTCCGGCAACCCTTCTCGACCGCTTCGAGTTGGGCACTCTTCGACAGAGCAGGACAGTCCTTTAGGTTCGCTGATCGATCTGTCAAGAGGCCGAAAGGATTATTACGAGACGTTATCGTCACGATTCAGGGTCTGCAATTCCCCGTGAACTTCGTAGTGTTGGACATGGAGATCCCTGAGTCAGTGACCGATACCCCCATCATCCTTGGTCGTCCGTTCTTGGCCACAGCCAAGGCGGTGACTGATCATGATAGCGGGAAGGTGTACTTTCGCGTCCAGGGCGAGAGTATACAAATAGAGACGGTCGAGGACTATAGAGCCAGATTCAGATCCCGCTCAGATGCGAGTACCGATTCAGAGCAGCTGACAGACGTAGAGCCAGACATCCACCAGGACTGTGATTTTGTGATCACAGATGATGAGGCAGCTTGGGCAGACCTTGAGACTCAGACTACCCTCTCACTTCAGACACAACTGAGGCAAAGATGATAGCAGAGGAGAGTCTGGAGAGCACAGACCTGGTTCAGGATACCATTGCGGCAGCAGAGCCGGTCCTCGATCGCAGCACGATGACTAGTGGTGGTGGTGCTGATGCCACCTTGTTTCCCGGTGGTACTGATGCCACCATTTCTGATACAGATCCCTCGGATTCAGAGTCTGATTGGGCCGATTGTTATGATCAGATGCCAGACTTGAGTCCAGTTGAGCCTATTGATGGGGAGGAGGTAGATGCAGAGCAGACCAGAGACAGTGCAGTAGAGCAGCCTTCTCCCGATCCAGTTTGCGAGAGTACACTTTCACTTTCCCAGGCAGATTTGGCCGACCTTGCAGCTTTCACTCAGTTTCTTCCACAGCCAGATTTGCCGGCACCCAGCATTCCAGAGCTGAAGCCGCTCCCTACTTCGCTGAAGTATCGATTCCTTGCGGGCGATCCAGAGATGTACCCAGTCATCATCTCCGCCGAGTTGACTGGAGAGCAGGAATCCCGTTTGATGGGGGTTCTTGAAAAGAACCGCAAGGCGATCGGATGGAGCGTAGCAGATCTCCATGGGATTAGTCCATCAGTGTGCTCCCACCACATCTATCTCGAGGATGGGGCGAAGCCGTCGCGTGAGTTCCAGCGGCGTCTGAACCCCAACCTGAGAGAGGTTGTCATGAAGGAAATATCGAAGTGGTGGGGTGCAGGTTTTATTTATCCCATTTCTGACTCCAAGTGGGTTAGCCCCTTGCATGTGGTGCCCAAGAAGACGGGCATCACGACTGTGATCAATGAGTCGGGAGAGGAGATTGCTACACGAGTACCCACCTCTTGGAGGGTTTGTGTTGACTACAGGAGACTCAACCAAGCCACCAAGAAGGACCATTTCCCCCTGCCTTTTATTGACCAGATCATTGAGAGACTGGCAGGGAAGAGCCATTATTGCTTCCTGGATGGGTACTCGGGCTACAACCAAGTGGCCATCGCTCCTGAGGATCAGGAGAAGACCACCTTTACCTGTCCCTTCGGCACATACGCTTTTCGACGCATGCCATTTGGGCTATGCAATGCCCCTGCGACTTTTCAGAGGTGCATGCTGTCGATCTTCTCGGACATGGTAGGGGAGTGCTTGGAGGTCTTCATGGATGATTTCTCGATCTACGGCGACGGATTTGATTCTTGTCTTGACTGCCTAGATCGAGTACTTCAACGATGTATTGAGTATCACTTGGTGCTATCTTGGGAGAAGAGTCACTTCATGGTGACTCAAGGGACGGTGCTTGGCCACATCATCTCCAACAGGGGCATGGAGGTTGATCCGGCCAAGGTTGATGTCATTAGAAAACTCACACCGCCGTCCAATCTGAGGCAGTTACGGTCATTTCTGGGGCACGTTGGATTTTACAGGAGATTTATTCATGATTTCAGCAGGATTGCCCGGCCGTTGACTGACCTCTTGACGAAAGACACCGAGTTCCTTGTCAATGACAAGTGTCTTTCGTCGTTTGCTACTCTCCAGCAGTGCGTGATTGAGGCTCCTGTCCTCCAGCCACCTGATTGGTCTCTCCCATTCGAGATCATGACGGACGCCTCCGATTTTGCCGTAGGGGCAGTGCTGGGACAGAGGAGGGATGGAGTACCATTTGCTATACACTATGCTAGCCGCACATTGGATTCCGCCCAGCGGAATTATACAGTCACAGAGAAGGAGATGCTAGCCGTGGTGTTTGCCCTGGATAAGTTTAGATCATATATCATTGGATCTAGAGTGACTTTGTTTACAGATCACACCGCCATCAGGTACCTCATGGCAAAGAAGGATGCCAAGGCCAGACTGACTAGATGGATCCTTCTTCTCCAGGAGTTCGACATTGAGATCAAGGATAAGCCTGGAGTCAAGAATGTGGTGGCGGATCACCTATCCCGATTAGAGCAGCCTGAGGAGACTGAGCAGATTGATCCTATTAGAGATACCTTCCCAGATGAGGCGACCCTTGCTATCGCCTCACTCCCATGGTACGCCGATATTGTGAACTTTCTCGTTGTTGGGAAAGTCCCACAAGATTGGCCCAGGCAGAGGCTTGAGACCTTCCTGGCGAAGGCCAAGTCTTACCATTGGGAGGATCCCATCCTTTACCACGAAGGAGGGGATAGCGTCTGGCGTCGGTGTATTCCTCAGGAGGAACACCATAGCGTCCTCACTTACTGCCACAAGCTTGAGGCAGGAGGACATCATTCTGGGAGGAGAACGGCACAGAAAGTGCTCCAATCCGGCTTGCGGTGGCCTACCCTCTTCAAGGACTCAGATGAGTTCGTGAAGAGGTGTACTGACTGTCAGAGGATGGGCACTTGTGGACAGCGTGATATGATGCCGATGCAGCCCATTCACTTCTGTGAGGTTTTTGACGCATGGGGCATCGATTTCATGGGTCCATTCCCTAAGAGTCAGGGATTCGAGTACATTCTGTTGGCCGTAGACTATGTGAGTCGTTGGGTGGAGGCTATCCCCGCCCGAGCCGCTGATGCGAGGACAGTTTGCAGATTTTTGAGGAAGCATATCATCACGCGGTTCGGGGTTCCACGAGTTCTGATTTCTGATAGGGGATCTCACTTCATCAACGACCAGGTGAAGGCACTTGCTAACGAGTTCGGCATAGATCATCGCGTTGCTACACCGTACCATCCACAGACGAATGGTCTAGCCGAAGTGTCGAATAGGGAGATCAAGACTATTCTACAGAAAGTCGTCCGCCCTGACCGAAAGGATTGGTCACAGCTATTGGACTCGGTCTTGTGGGCATATAGGACGTCTTTCAAGACACCTTTGGGCACATCTCCCTTTCACCTCGTATATGGCAAGCCCTGTCACCTACCAGTTGAGCTGAGGCACAAGTCACTTTGGGCAGTTACAGACATTCTTATGGATCCAGATGGTATAGGAGACCAGAGGAGGGCAGAGCTAGCTGCCCTGGAGGAGCTTAGAGATTCAGCTTTCTCAAGCAGCCTACATTATAAGGAGAAAGTCAAGGAGTGGCATGATTCTCATATCAGCCACAAGCATTTTGAGATTGGACAGAGAGTATGGTTGTTTGATGCGAGGCTTAGACTATTTCCAGGGAAGCTACAGAGCAAATGGAAAGGACCTTATCTGGTTCGGAAGGTACACGACAACGGTAGCATCGACATATCTGAGTTGTCTTCTGAGAGTACCTTCCGAGTGAACGGCCAACGGCTCAAACCATTTCTAGATCATGAGCCGCGGGTCGTTGATATTGCCCCTATTCATTTTGCGTGAGATGTGGTCTTTGACTCACATCTAATACATCTCACGCCTGAGCTTTACTGATCCTCCGCTGTATATAGATCCAGATGTCCATATCACCACATTCCTCAGTCCCACATCCCTTTCTTCATCTTATGATTATGCTATACTTAGGGTGCACTTTACCCTAAGTATAGGGGGGATGTGAGACCTTTCGGGTATTTCTTTTGTTTCTGTCTACCCCTGTTTTGCTGCCTATACTTAGGGATATCTTACCCTAAGTATAGGGGGGGTAGACCCTGTACATTCTCCACTCGATTTTCCCTTCGTGTACAGCCTGCTATACTTAGGATTACTTGATCCTAAGTATAGGGGGAAGACCCGAGTCCCTTTTGACTTTTTACTCTCCTTTTGTATAGCCTTCCTTTTCACTTCCCTATACATAGCACGAGTTATGTCTTCTTCATCGCTCTTGACTCCGAGGACATCGTTCGAGCTAAGTATAGGGGGGGGTGTATATATTTCATATATACTTTAGCCATAACTCGTACTTTGTGTGAGTGTGTTAATAAATAAAAATGGCTAAAAATCACAAAAATTAAAAATTTTCATGTACATAATCTTCTTTTATTTGCACATACATAGCTAGTGTACAAATTATTTTTGTAAAAATGATTTCAAAAATCTTTTGTGTAAAGCTTGTGTAAATATTTTTGTATCAAAATTATGTATATAGTACAAAATTTTTCCAAAATGTTTTGAAAATCAAAAGTTTGCAAAAATCTTGTGTAAATGTGTGTAAATATCTTTTTGCAATACTTGCACTTCATGCATCATCATTCATGATTTCAAAACATTTTTCAAAAATTTTGCATGATTGTAAAATTTGTGTAAATATGCATCTTTTTGTACATATGTATATAGTTTTTCTGGATGATAGTTGACCTTTAAACTAGCCTGGAATCAAATTGAGAAATGGAGCTTGATTAAGATCTTAATCCACCTAATTTCTAAGAGGAACCTTATAGGGCTTAGGTTTAAGGCTTTTCAGGTCCATGGTGACTTAATTCTTTGAGTCCACTAGGCTATGATCACATGTCATCTCAATGAGCCTAAGTAGAGCACTTAACAACAACACATGACTCATATAGATTATGGCTTTACTTGGACAACCGCACTATGCACCGAGCTCTCTACGGATGAGGTGGTGAGGAGGCAGTCTTCCTTGGCTTGGGGTAGCATATGAGGGTAGTACTTCTAGGCGGAACCTCTCTTCTTCATTTAGTGAAGGAAGTGCGTCTCAACTTGGTTTGGTTGCCATGAAGTCTAACGACAGGAGTTGTGGGTTGCAATAAAGCTTCAAAAGAGGGATAGTCTACTGGCTCAAGAGGAAAAACTCCTTGTATATATGCTGCACATGTATATGTTGTATAGATGCACTCGAAAAAAAAATGTGCAAAAAGAAAAGAACTCCAAAAAAGTGGTGGGTCTGAGAGAAAATGATAATCCCACCGGAGTATGTATATAAGTGCAATAAGCAAAGCTTGGTTTCATGATCCACCTGTTGTAGCTTGCAGCAGGGAGACTTGGCTACACTGGTCAAGCTCCCAAGGGTACTTGGCTACACTGGCCTTGACCCATTCTCTTCTTCCCCCTCTTCTTGAGCCGGTTGTACTTGAACTTAGAAGGGAATACCCCGCTCCTCGAGGAAAGAGTGGCCAGATTGAGGTCATAGAGTTACCTTGTTGGGGAGGGTTGTCAAGTTGCCATTTCTGAGGTGGAGAGCTTAGACCTCACTTTCACAGGACAAGAAAAGATTCATGGTCTTCAGGGTTTGTGATTGATGACTTGTTCTGATCTGGAGCATTGAGGAGTCTTGGTTATAGAATAGTGGAACTTAGAGGCTGTTAGGTTTTAAGCTTAAGTCTAAATAAGGTTCCGACACATTAATAATCTAAAGATCTGATTAAGCTCCATACCTCAATTTAATGAAGGCAAGTTTAATAATCAACCTTGATCCAAGTACATTCTCTTTTTCTTTTTCTTTTTCTTTCTTTTTCACTTCTTTTTCAAATAAGTGTTTGCTAAGGGACTAGCAAAGTATAGTATAGGGGGGTGATGAATACCCATTCATCACTCTTTATTCTTATATTTTAGCTACAAAAACCTATGCAAATGCATGTAGATATGTGTAAATAGGAAAAGTTAGCAAAAGCATGCATGTTTGTAAATATAGATAATTAGCATGTTTTTGTGCAAAAATAAAAGAATAAAGATGAAAAAGAAAAAGAGGGAAATATTTAGAATAAATATTGAGCAACCTAACCCAAGGGAGGGCTCAGCATGGGCCTGACCGCATAAAAGCCAAGTAGAGGGAGATAGGGGCTCACATATGTACATATTTTATGTAAATAAATAAATAATATTTTCCTCATCCAAAAATATGTTTGTATATATTTTGTATATATTTATACACTATTAAAAACAAAATAAAAATTTAAAAATCAAAAAGACCAAAAATACCCTTACACCATGTACATAAACCACCTTCCCTATTTATTTAACCTTATAAATAAATAAATTTATTTTCCACAACTTTTTGTAAATAATCTATGGTATATATTGTAAATAAAATAAATAAAAAGAAACAAAACAAAAATCAAATAAAAATTACAAAATTAAAAATGCAAAAACATATTGTACATATGCCATGTATATAGTGTACATAACTATTTACTTTACCTATGTATATAATTAATAAAAATAAAATAAAAATAGCTTTTTATTCCCCATTTTATCCTATAAATAAATAAAATATAAAATAGGAATAAAAATGTATAAAAATAACTAATTAAAAATCAAAAATCAAAAATCATATATTGTATATATACCTATGTATAGACCTATATTGTAAATACCTTATTTTTATTTCCAAAAATTAATTAAAAATTACAAAAAAATAGAAAAAAAAACAAAATAAAAATATTTTGTGTTTTATGTTTTTGAAAATTCGGCCATTTAAAGGCCCAAAAAAATCAAATAAAAAATCAGGCCTTGGCGGGCTCTGATTGGTCCACGGGGGATTGTTGACCCCCGGTCAACACCTCCCCCAGGACCACCAGAGCCGGGTCTCCTGCGCCCGACCCGTTTTCTCCCCTTTTTCCACGGGTGACCCGATCGCCAACCTCCCCAACTCCGGGTCCGGATTGATCACGTCACATCCGAGAGCCTCGCCGGAGCCCTCGCCTTGGGATCCGCGCTCCAGCTCGCCCTACCCGATCGCTTCTTCCCGGACCTGCACCCAAATAAAAGCCGAGCTCCGCCGCACTTTCTTGCGATCTTTGGCTCGCCACTCCCATTCCCGTGACCTCCAGAGCATTCATCGAGGTGACAGCTCGCGATTGCACCTGTTGCAGAGAGGAGAGGGTGCCCGACCATCGATCCGGCAGCTTCACGCCGCCGTGCTCCGCCACTCGATCGGAGCTCGAGCCTCAGGCCTTGACGCCCTTCGAGGCGACGACCAGGAGCTAGCCAAGCTCCAGCACAGTCTCCCGCATCATCCAGGTAGCCGATTAGCCCTTCCATTTAGCTTAATTTTTCATTTCGCCCAAATCGCATCTCCGACGAGTTCCCCTGATTCCGGCCATATCGCGCACTTTATCGATCATCGGAACCCACACACACCTTCGCCATCCTCCGACGCACGTTCTTCGCTCTTTCACTCAACCCAGCTCGCCCCGGAGCTGGGAGTCGAGCTCCACCATCCTCCGCTCGCCGGATCTCATCCGCCCCGACCCACAGTCCACGTTCACTTCGCTTCTTCGGGTCGAGGCACTTTTCCCTCGACCCGCGAAGCTTCTGGTGCCTTTTGCAGGTCAAAAGGAGGGCATCTGAGCCCCCCTTACATCCAGGCCAGAAGCCCGTCGCCACCGACCTCGCCGGAGCCCCTCCAGGGCTCGGCCGGGTCATCTGAGGCCTTCACCAGCTGCGGGACGTCACCGCGGATCTGTTCCGATACTTAGCAGCAGCTGAGGAGGACTACTGCAGGCGCACGAGGCTGGCGAAGCGCGCCGGCGGAGTGTTCTTCCTGCATCCTCCTTCACCGTCCGATCAGCCCCACCGCTCCAGTCTCGATCCTGATCGTCCATCCACTGAGGAGCAGCAGCCGTTGATTATCTCGAGGGGCTGATCCGAACCGTCAGCACAGAGGAGAGAGGCCCCCAGCACCTGAGCCGACCGATCACCCACGTGGCCACCTCTGCACCGTCGATCTGGCCCAAGAGCTGAAGAAGAAGAGCGCCGCCCATCCAGAGCCGTCGGATCCTCCACGTGGCGCCTATCGAGCCGTCGACATAATAAGGGGTAAATTACTTAGGCCCCCTCATAGTTTGAGTCTTTTATTTCTAGTCCTGTAAATATTTTAGTTATTTTATTTACGTAGGGTAATTTGCACTGTGGACCTTGTACTTGTTTAGTTTCGCATTTATACCCCTGTGTATGTGATCTCACGTGCGTCGCCACGTGCTTGTTTGGGATATTTGCGTCTTTTATCCTGTAGTTCTGTTGGGTTATTGAATGAAGAAACACTTTTTGGTAATTGCATTTATGCCCCTGTGAGCATTTTATTCACGCATGTGCGGATTTTAGTGGGTTATTTGCATCTAAGCCCCTGGACTTTTTGGTACGAGTTACCAAAAGGTCCAAGGACTTAGTTTTTCTTACCAGAAGGCCCCTGAGTGCCCCAGGCACGCGCCACGCGCGTGTTTAGCTGGGATTTTTGCACCTTGGCCCCCAGATTTGCGGGTATTTGCACTTACGTCCCTGTGCACTGTGCCCCCTCATGATTTTTGAATAAAATATCAAATTACCTCCAAATCCAATGAGATTTTGACACATGGCTCCTGCCATGGTGTAGGAATTTTACGGATTTTTGAGGACATTTTTGATTTTATTTAGTATTTTTTAAAATTCAAAAACACCTATTTTAGCTACTGTCTAGGTTTAAAAATCCAAAAAAAAATATAAAAACACCTCCAAAAATTCTAAAAAAAATAGCTACTGTTCTTTGTCTGTTGTTTGATTTTCTAGCCAATTTTGGCTATTTTTCATTGAGTAAAAACCCTAAAAATTGAAAAACACCTAAAAACTCATAAAAATTACAATAAATAATCTAAAAATCCAAAAACAATAATTTTGGTGCCCAAATTTTCCTTATTTTTTCTAGAATACAGGAAAATTACCTCCAGGGCCCTCTGAGATCCTTAGATATTTTATCTTTGGGTTTTGGGCCTTGCTGGACAGTACCCTTTCTTTTTAGCACTGTTTGATTTTTAGAAAATAAAATATACCTTAGAAAATTATCAAAAATTCACCAAAAACACTTAAAAACATAAAAAACATAAAAACCATTTTTCTTGAATTTTTGCTTGATTTTTGGTGTGTTAAATAAATTGCCAAAGTGTGTTTGTCTTTGCCTTCTTTTATTTTCTTCATATTTTAAAAATCCAAAAAAAAACATAAAAATTGTTAAAAACCACTAAAAATCTCTTTCTTTTATTTTATATTGTTTTTACTACTTCGTAGGCCCTAGGCCAACCCGTGCTCCTTGTGTTCGACCCTGGGAGCTATACCAGGTTCATCCCATAGCTAGACCGCTCTCCGTGTTTTGATTTGATTTGACCTATTTTGAGTGGTTGATTTTTCTTGATATACCCATTCTCTGAGATCCGGGTCGCAACGACCCTTGTTTCATTACCTTCACCCGGGTCTTAGAGGTTTTCGCGGGTTATCACTGCCCCCGTCAGATATGAGGATCTTGGGAATCCCGAACCGTGCTATGATGTGATCTCGTAAGAATCGACAGACAGTCCGACTGTCGGCGGCTCGGGCAGGGATAGCCTCCACCCATCGACTGACATAATCGATAGCAAGCAGAATATACTCATAACCCTGACTGTTAGGAAACGGGCCCATAAAGTCGATACCCCATGCATCAAAGACGTCTGAGATCTGAATGTACTTCAGAGGCATCGTATCTCTCATTCCTATGGTTCCACCCATCTTCTGGCAGTCAGTGCAACCTTTGACGTATTCATCCGCATCTTTGAACAATGAAGGCCACCATAGGCCACTTTGAAGAACTTTTGCTGCCGTCCATTTGCCTGAATGATGTCCTCCAGAATCTTGATCATGCCATAAAGCGAGGACACTTGGAACTTCCTCCTGAGGAATACAACTTCTCCAGATGCAATCTGCTCCCTCACGAAACAGATACGGGTCTTCCCACTGGTAGAAATGGATTTTAGACAAAAATCTGTCTATTTTCAACTTAGGCCAGTCCTGTGGGATTTTCTTGGCAACTAGATAATTCACAATGTCCGCATACCAAGGAAGTGAGGCGACTGACAGAATCGATTCATCTGGAAAGGTCTCTGTGATAGGCTGCAAGTTCAGCTCAGGAGACTCCGGTTCAGGAAGTCTTGACAGATGATCGGCCACTACATTCTTTACCCCAGGTTTATCTCTGATCTCCATGTCAAACTCCTGGAGGAGAAGGATCCACCGGATGAGACGTGGTTTGGCATCCTTCTTCTGCTGTAAATACCGAATGGCCGAGTGATCAGTGTAAATGATAACTTTGGACCCAAGAAGGTAAGATCTGAACTTCTCCAAAGCAAAGACTACCGCTAGCAGCTCCTTTTCAGTAACAGTGTAGTTTCTCTGGGCTTCATCGAGCGTTCGGCTAGCGTAGTGAATTGCAAACGGTACATTGTCTTTTCTCTGTCCCAGTACAGCTCCGATGGCATAATCCGACGCATCGGTCATAATCTCGAAAGGCTGAGTCCAAATCGGTGGCTGTAGGACAGGGGCCTGCGTGATGAGCTCTTTCAACTGATTAAAGGCAAGGAGCACACGATCGTCTACAATGAACTCATTGTCCTTGCCGAGCAACTCAGTCAGCGGTCTGGCCAGTTTGCTGAAATCTTTAATAAATCGTCGGTAAAAACCGACATGGCCCAAGAATGACCGGACTTGCTTGATATTTGTAGGTGGCTCCAGCTTAGATATTACATCCACCTTGGCTGGGTCAACCTCCATGCCACGTTTAGAAACAACGTGACCCAGCACTATTCCTTCGGTCACCATGAAATTGCTCTTCTCCCAGGAGAGCACAAGATTCACTTCGCAGCACCTCCGTAAGACTCGGTCTAGATAATCCAGACATTGATCAAATGAATCCCCATAGACCGAAAAATCGTCCATAAAGACCTCGAGAAAGCTACCCACCATATCAGCAAAAACTGCGAGCATACACCTCTGAAATGTGGCTGGGGCGTTGCAAAGCCCGAACGGCATCCGTCTGAAGGCATATGTGCCAAAAGGACAGGTGAACGTGGTCTTCTCTTGGTCTTCAGGAGCAATAGCAACTTGATTATACCCAGAGTAACCGTCCAAGAAACAGAAATATTCCTTCGCGGCCAATCTCTCCAAGATCTGGTCGATGAAGGGTAGCGGAAAATGATCCTTCTTGGTGGCGAGATTGAGTCTTCTGTAGTCTACGCACACTCGCCAAGAAGTGGGTACTCTGGTTGCGATCTCCTCTCCTTTGTCATTTTTCACAATGGTGATCCCTGATTTCTTGGGCACAACATGCAGAGGGCTCACCCATTTGCTGTCGGAGATGGGATAAATGAATCCCGCATCACACCATTTCTGGATTTCTTTCATAACCACCTCTCGCAGATTCGGGTTTAATCTTCTTTACGGTTCACGAGAGGGTCTGTTGTCTTCCTCCAGAAAGATGCGATGCGAACAGAGTGACGGATTGATCCCGTGGAGATCAGAGGTTCGCCAGCCTATCGCCTTGCGGTTACGTTCAAGAACCTCCATCAGACGAGATTCTTGATCTTCGGTCAGATGCGCATTGATGATGACCGGGTACATATTCGGTTCTCCTGCAAGGAAGGCATACTTCATATTGGAGGCCAAAGGTTTCAGCTCTGGCGGGGTCTGAGCTGCTTCAGTGGTGACCTCAGCTATTAATACAGGTGGTGATTCTTTCAACTGTGCAATGTCCACCATAATCTGCTCTGTTTCCTCTCTCAAATCCTGACAGAATTCTTCAATGATTTTATTTTCGTCCGAAGATGCTTCCAAACTCGGCTCCTGGTTCTGAAGGCATATCAACCCGACAGCAGTGTCTTGTAGTGCCTCAGCAAGTTCCTCATCTTGATTGATACACGGAAATTCGACTGCGGTCTCCACTTCCTCCTCTGGACAGAGGAGTCCGTGGATCTCATTACCATCCAGGAAGAGGTTGGTGTCTTGAATCTCGGCTAGAAAATCGCAGTCTTCATCATTCTCAATCACCTTTGCACACGATACAGATGTCGGTTCAGCGGGTGTTCCCTCGGACAGGGTCTCTACTCTGATAGTTTCATTTCCAGCGCCGAACGTGATTTCTCCTGTCCCATAATTCACTACTGCGTTTGATGTCCGCAAAAATGGTCTTCCCAGTATGATCGGGGTGAGGAGTAATGGAGAAGGGACGTCCATGTCTAACACCACAAAATCGGCCGGGAATGACTTTCCCTGAACCGTGACGATTACGTCCTCCAACAGGCCCCTAGGCCGCTTTACTGACTTGTCTGCGAACTGCAGAATCATCTTCGTGGGCTTGAGCGGTCCTAACCTGAACTCTGTGAGTAGTGATGCTGGCATCAAATTGACAGAAGACCCGCTGTCGAGGAGTGTTCGTTCGAACTCTTGATCGAACATCTGACAACGTACAAGAGGTGCTCCCATATCTGGCTTTTTGTCCGGGAGGTTGCTGATGGCATTGACGGTGGCCATAGTGAGGATGTGCTTTTCAGATTTACCACCTTTGCTTCGGGAGTTATGTGGGGGTGGCCTGCGCTTGGTTGTACATGCCTCCTTAAGTCCTTTCTTGACCGCTGGCATGTACTCAAGAGCCTTCATCAGGGGCATGTTCAACACTAAATTCTGAATGATTTCTATAATAG
Source organism: Ottelia alismoides (assembly GCA_037367405.1). NCBI lineage: Eukaryota > Viridiplantae > Streptophyta > Magnoliopsida > Alismatales > Hydrocharitaceae > Ottelia > Ottelia alismoides. Next base: position 456,325 of record JAZKJV010006707.1, on the reverse strand, counting down.
CAGGATCAGACAAAGCACTTTTCAAATTTTTCATTTTTTTGTGTTTTTTCATTGCTTCAGGAAAAGGAATATTTACAAACTCTTCTCCAATTTCATTCAAAATGGTGTCCGTGTTGTTGTTTACAGGTAGACGACAAAAAGGAATGGATTCATCTACAATGTGTGGACCAAAAATGACAGGCTCGGCTTCAAGTGCTGGCGTTGGACTCGCTACAGGTGATGTGCTCCTCCTGTCAGGAACTGGCTGTGATGCAGGTGCAGGCGCCTCCAATGCTGGCCGGTCTCCACCGAGGTTGCTACTATATTTTTGCATTTTTCTATTTTCTTCATTTTTTTGTGATTTTCTGGATGCTGGTGCTGCTCCCAAAATACTTGCTGGCCCTGGTGTTGGCTGGCCTGATGATTCCCCGTCAGATGCAATGTGTTTTCCTTTCGCCGTCGCCGATGGCCGGAGTGTCCTACCGCTCCTGAGAGTAACAGCGTTAGATAAAAAACAATTAAATTCACCTGATTTGGGTTGGACACTGCCAGCTACCTGCTCCTTGCGTCGGAAATTGTTAGGATTAGCTTCGACCTGGGCTGGTATGACGGTTTTGGCTGCCGTCAGGTCGTCGATCTTCTGGTTCATCTCAGTCATGTTCTTCATCAACTGTTCCAAACAGGCCAGGGCCGGATTGACCGGTACAATCTCAGAAGATTCCCCCTGCTGGGGTCTAGACTGCTGATATGGCGGTTGAGATTGTGACTGGTATCCTTGTGCGAATTGTTGAGGAGGGGGGTTTGAGGAGTACTGCGACGGGTGTTGGTTGTATTGTGCAGCCGGTTGCTGGTGATATCCTTGTCCACGATATCCGGACTGCTGAGGCCCATGTTGGTAATTCTGCCTCCACGTGTTTCCATGTGAGGGAGGCTGGTACTGGTAGGGCTGCTGGAATGGTCTTCCACCCTGGTGTTGCTGCTGGAAGGGCCTGTTGCCCATGTTCTGACCCTGAGAGTGTCCCTGAGGACGGTTCAGCTGCGCTTCATTGTTCCAGACGCCATTGATCTCCTGGATCAGTGGCGGGGGTGGAGAGAACTGCTCGGAGTAAGCGGGCTGGTGCTCGGGTTGATATACAACCATCTGTGTCGGAGGCTGCGGTTGCAGCTCCGGGACCTGCACGTAGTATACGTGCTGGACTGGCTGGGGCTGCGGTGGAGTCGGCTGAGGATTTTGCTGCATTGTAGGCTCCTTCTTCTCAGCGTTCGGCTCGGCAGAGGTGGACACAGCGTTGCACATGTTTGCATTCAGTGCTCGGACGAGCTGCTCCAGCTGCTGGGAAATCTGGTCGAGCTTCTCTAGACCTTGGGTCCTCTTCTCTATAACTACCAATTTTTCGAGGTCCTGCGACCTCTTCTCGATGATGTCCACTTTGGACAAGTGGCTCCCGATGATACTCAGGATGGAGCTTTCATCCTTGTCCTCAGTGTGAGAAGCCATGTTAACTGGCTTGCTGATGGCGGTCGGTGGCTTCATGTAGACCCAGGACGAGGATTGGGCTGCTTCTCCCTCAGCCATTTCTTCAAAGACATTCCACACGACATCCTCGTCCTTGTTAAAATGTGAACCGCCGCAAGCTGCATCCACGAGCTTTTGGCTCTCAAATGATAGCCCCCCAAAGAAGTGTTGCACGAGACTGGTCTTGGGTATTTCATGGTGGGGGCACTTCTCCTGGAGATCCTTGAATCTCTCCCACGCTTCATGGATCGTCTCGTGGGGCTGCTGGCAGAAACTGGAGATCCGGGCACGCATCTGGTTTAATCTCCCCAGAGGATAAAATTTATGGAGGAAAGCAGATTTCAGTTCCTCCCAGGTGGTGACGACCTTCCCGAGATGATCGACCCAGTAAAGGGCCTTGTCTTGAAGGCTGAAAGAGAATGCGGTCATCTTGATCACATCCAGGGGAACTCCGGGGTAGTGAGCCGTGGAGCAGATGCGGTTGAACTTCTTGAGGAAAATATATGGCTCCTCAGTGATGTTCCCATGAAAAGTGGGAAGCAGTGACAGAAACTGTGGCTTCAGCTCGAAGTGAGCATGCATTCGTGGAATCTGAATCCACTCAGTGATGCGCCCTGCTCCCGGGTTGTATGTCTGCTTGAGTGTGGGCTTGGGCTGCGGTGGATCTTCTTCTGCTGCTTCATATTCGGGTCCCACTGAAAACTCATCATTGATTTCAAAGTTCGGCTCCTCCTCTCGTCGGCCATCCCTCGCATCGGCCCTCCTCCTTAGATCATTCAGCATGTCTTGGAAGGTTGTTTGAGCCAAGGCCTGATTAGTCAACTGCTGCTGAATGGCTTGAATGGAAGCCAGCAGTTGACTGTTAACCTCGCCCTGCGTGGTATATTGTCCTTCCGCTGCGTTATCTTCAGGCTCCTGCTGGGGCTGTGGTCCTTTTCCCCTTCCTCCTGCCATTTCTATTTCTGCTGGGTTGACTGGCTCGAGCTCTGAGTCTGCACATGGTAGAATGCCTCGATCAGTCTGAATTGCAGCACTAGATAGAGAGATGCGGTCTGTGTCAAGGTCGACACAGAACTTTGTTAAGGATGGCGATGTGTAAGGAGTGAAATCAATGGCCATCCAAAACGGACAGAGTTCGGGACGAGAGTGGTCCCGGTTTATTGAAGAAGGCAGGGAGTCTGGAGGTCGGTTCATAGGGTTTGAACCGGTGTCTCGGGAATCGCCCTGAATTATTAAAGAGGGCGAACGAATGGAGCCGATGTGGGTGCCGACAGAGCCTCGACTAAACTGTCCATTCGTCGCCATCTCGAAGATCAAGAGGAAGATCGATGTGGATGAAAGATACGGGGGTCAACAAGGAACAAAAGGAATGTAAAACAGTAGAAGGCTCACAATGAGCGATGGTCAACTGGAGGGGAAACAAAATTGCGCAACGGCGCGAGGTTTTTGATCTTGACCTAAATATGATTAGCAATCAAACACAAGACAAGGGAGTTCACCAACTCAACACGTGAAGCCGTGAAGGTTCGGCTTTTATCTTTGTAATTTTTATCTTGTTTTCAGGAATTTATCTTTCAACGAGTCCTTAGAGCGCTACGCCTATAGGAGCGAGAGTACTGCCGGAAAAGTATTCCCGTACTTGTCCTCCTCCTGTGTAACATGTAACTTGCGCTTTTTAAGGTCCTTGTAACCCTTCCTGGATCCCTACTCAGCCAAAGAAATAGAGGGAGGAAGCCGATAGGCGAAACCGATACTTCGGATCTCGCTCGCAACGGAATCACCCGTGAGCGTGCAAGATCCTACTCGGACGCAGCCGGTGAGACAGACACCCCCGTGAAGGCGTGGCCTATGCTCGGTGCTTCGGACAAGGTCGGTGCTCACACAAAGTGAATCACCACTGGCGACCAAGCCCTACTCGACTACGTACGATAGTAGCGCCAATACTTCGGAAATCCAGGCGATACACAAGGCAGCCACAAGTTGGGTTTTTGGGCTCTAATCCTTACGAACGCTTGACTCACTTGGAAGGAGACCTTCCCATGCAACCTGAAAACAAATGAGGGTGTTACTCTCCCCAATCAATGAGTCCAGTTACCAATTTTAATTTAGGTCAAAGTTTTCTTAGTAGTCTCTTTTTTTAATTTTTTTTGTGTTATCGCTTCTTTTGAGTAGATTCAAACAAGCGTCTAACGATTTTGTATTTTCTTTATCCTAAGGTATCCAAAATCAGAGGGAGAACAGAGTCGGGAAAAGCCAATGCAAGTCGGCACCAAGATGGAAATCTCACCTTTGTGCCTATATGATGAATGCAAAGTAAGAAGACTTACAGTGAATCCCAGCTCTCTCCATGCGGGATGCAAGGCAGAAATTTATAAACCTAATCTATATGCCGGTTGTGCAATGCGGAAATCGTCCTAGAACAGGCAACTGCTAGCGTGAAGAACCACGAGTTAACCGCTAACTCCCAATCCTAGTGTCCGGTCTAGGCTCACTCCTCCTCTGCTCAACACATTTGAGTTAGGAGAAAGCGCTTGTGTGGAGTGAGCTCGCGGCGTGCGGATCGAGAGCCAATGATTAACTACTTAATTAATCTAAGTCCAAATACGAACTATAGGAGCATGCAAGAAGTATTAGGGTGTTTGGACCTAGGTTACTCGAATCAAGCAGAACCTAATTCTAGAAGCTCAATCCACAAAAGAAATGAAAAAGAAAACAAAACCGGAAAATGACGGTCGAGAAAACACGAAAAATCCGCGGTGAGCCCCCGAGTGAACAAACACCCGGAAGTTAGGCCCGAAGTGTCCAAGTGTCTGAGTCCTGTCTTATTACAAATTAATCAACTACTCTCTCTCACAAAAAATAAAGCAACTCTCTCTCTCTCTAGTTCTCCTGCTCTCTCCTGCCGGCTAGGGTAGAATAGCCGACTCCTCCTCCCAAGGCTGCTCAGGATCCCCTAGGCGATCCTCCTCGGTCGGCGGTCCCTCGCAAGAAAACAAAAGAGAGGTCAGACAGTTCAAAATAAATAATACACAAAATACAAGTAAGCAAAAATGGCTAAGTGACTAGAAAGATCCAAAGATACTCTACAAGCCGATGCTCCCCGGCAACGGTGCCATTTGAAAAGCGAGAATGCAAGAGCCGCTAAATAGCAGTCTGACAAGTCAGACTCACTGTCGCTGATGCGACTGCTCAAACTTCCTCGGTCTTCAACAATTAACCCACACGATCAATCAGAGAATGAATAGCAAGGATTAAAATTTATTATACCCTACTAAATATGTACAATGGCAAGCAAGTAGGGGTCGAACTCAAGAAGCAAAGGTGTAAAGCACGGATAAGAATCCAATCCTAGGTCTAATAAGCAACTCAGCCAATCTAGAATTTTTGTGGGTTTTTTATTTTTATATTTTTTTATTTTATTTTTTTTTTTTAATTTTATAATTTTGTATTTTGATTTTTAATTTACTGATTTTGTATTTTCTTTTTATATTTTATATTTTTATATTTTCTTTTTCCAATAATGGAATATATAAGCAATGTAATAAAAAGGACAAAGAGGTATTTATAAAAAAAAGACAAAAATATCCAAAAATATGAAAATAAAGTCTTTTTGGTCTTTTTCTACTTTTTTACTGTTTTTGTGATTTTTGGGTAATTTTTAGAATGTTTTTGGTATTTTTAAATTATCAAAATAAAGAAAACAGTAGTAAAAAGCAAGGCTGAAACTTAAAATGGAGAAATAAAGTAGAAATCAGTGGCAAAAATTCCCCAACTTAATTTTCAGTGAAAGCTAATGAAACCAAGAAAATTTAGGGAAAGAAAACACTATTTTTGGATTTTTTATAGATTTTATAAATTTTTATAAAGGTTTTTAGAGTTTTGCAATTTTTTGAAGTTTGGTTTTATATTTTTTAATGATTTTTGGCTGGGAGTTAAAACAAACTAAAAGGCACAAAATATAATTTTTTGGGATTTTTCTGGGGAGTTTTTATATTTTTTAGTGATTTTCTAATACAAACAGTGCTGGAAATGACTATTTTTGATTTTTAATAAATACTAAAATGCAATAATTATGGAAAATAAAAATATGACATAAATCCACAATGCAACAGGAACTTAAGTTCAAATTTTTAGAAATTTTGGAATTGAAATGATGCACCAAATAAATGGACAAACACGCACAAATTAAAGGGGCTAGGAGGGACCTTTATGCAAATATCTAAAACTATGGGGGCACGCTTGCAAAATATCCACGAAATTTGTACTGAATAAAGTAATTTCAGGGCCCAAAACAAATATCCAAAGCCACAAGGGCTTTCTTGCAAAAACCCCCAGGCTCACGTGAAGCACACGCGCGCCTGGGAGGGGCACGTTTGTAATATTCAAGAGGCTCGAGGGCCTGCGTGTAAATATCCCAACAAAATTGATACTGAATACGAAATATTCTGGTCCAAACAGTAATGGCCAAAACCGCAGGGGGGACTTTGCAAAAAATGCCAGCCCACGTGACTAGTCACGCGCGCCTGACAGGGGTATGGATGCAATTCTAGAAAGTTCAGGGGTCCGCTACTAATTATTACAAAACATACTTCAATGCAGATGAAAGTTTTAGCATTAAAATAAAAAGACAAAATGTGCGAGGGCTGAGGTGCAAAATACCCTCGCAGCGGTGCTGATGGACGGTGGATGGTGCCTCACTTAAGCCACGTGGCCGCTCCAGAATAGCCGATGACGGTTCGCTCGTGGATGGCCACGATTAGATGCTGCTTGACGATCGGACGGCTGAAGGTGAACGTGATCCAACGGCAGCTTAAGCGCGCCAAGAACAAGCCAGATCCGACGGCGCCTGGAGGATCTCCAAGAACACCGGCCGCAGGTGGCTTCGATCGGTGATTCCGGCCGACACACGGCCTCCTCCAGCCCAGGACCTAGGGCAAAATGGTCCTGGGGGTCCTCCGCGTCGATGGGATGGATCTGATGGACTTGGGAAGCTCTGATGTGCTCAGACGACGAAGGTGGCCTGGGGACGTCTTCCCTGGAATGATGAGGCTCGATTGAGCCTTCTCCTTGGCTCCTCTCTGCAGGGTTAGACGCGGAAAACAAATGCGACACAACTGGGGTAGTTTTGGGGTGAGATGGATGGCTAATGCGTCGGGGCGAGATGAGTCCGGCGAGCGGTGGAGAAGGACTCCTAGATATGCTGATCTGAGCGAGATCAGCTTGAATGAAGGTGCGGCAGACGGTCGTGATCAAAACTGGGCGAGGGGGATGAATGAACGGCTAAGGAAGCTCCTCCAAGAACAGGTGGCCGGCGAAGTTCGCCGCCCCAGAACTCACGCGGTAGACCTCCTCTGCTGCTGCTAAGATGCGGAGTCGCTCCGCCAAGACGTCCCGTAGCTGATGCACCTCTCCGATGAGGCCGGCGACCACCGGAGTGGCCCGGCGACGGCGGTGACGTGGAGCTGCTGTTCCTGAAAGCTCGGACCCTCAGATGGGCCTGTAGTGACCTGAAAAGTAGCACAACAAGCTCCTGAGTCGAGGGAAAAATGCCTCGACACGGTTAGAGGCGAGGTGGGTGGTCGGTGCGTCGGGGCGAAGGATCTCCGGCGATGCGACGGCGAAGTAGATCAACTCCTAGTTCTGTGGCGAACTAGGTTGGATGGATGGGCTTAGAACGTGGAGAGGGATATGGCGATAATGATGGTCGATTCGGATGGTCGGAGCGATGGTCGGACTGGAACTAATCGATGGACGTTGGTGAAAGATGGATTTGGGCGAAAATGGAAATTCAAGAAAATTAGGAAAGATTAGGCTTACCGAATGGGTGGATTCGACTGTGGAAGAGCTCTTGGAGCTCCTGATCTTCGTCTCGAGTGACGTCGATGCCCGAGGCTCGTGCGCTGCTCCTGGTCGGCGCACGACAACGATAAGCTGTCGGATCAGTGGCAGAGCGGTCCTCTCCTCTCTTCGACACTTGCCTCGCACAGCTGTCACTCTGGAGAGTCTAGTGGAGGTCACAGGAAGTAGGGGCAGCACCAAAGATGGCGGGAAAAGTGCAGCGGAGCTCGAGCTTTATACGCCTGCATGTCCAAGAAGAGAGGGTCGGGCAGGGTTCCGTGAAGCGCGGATCCCAATGCGGATTTGTTGGTTGGATCGCGTCTGTATAATTTGGCGAATATCGGGTCGGACGCAGGATCCGCGGGCTAGTGGTCCAAGGGGGGAGTTGACCGGGGGTCAACATCCCCCGTGGACCAATCAGGTGCGACCACACATTAAAGATTTGGAAATTAAATATAAAATAGTAAATGGCCGAATTTTGAAAAAGTTAAAACATGAAAATGTTTAATTTTTTTAAAATATTTTTTTTGTGATTTTTATTTATTTTTTGAAATAAAAATTAGGTATGTACAATATTGTATTATTATATATAGGTATATACAATATTGTATTTTTTATTTTGATTTTTAATTGTTTAATTTTGTACATTTATTCCAATTTTATATTTTATTATTTAAATAATAAATATTGGAACAAAAGGTATTTTTATTATATTTTTATTATTTTTTTACATAGAGTAAATAAATACTTATATATATATATATATATGGTATATATACAATGTTGGGTTTGGTTTTATTTTTATTTCTTTTTATTTTATTTTTGTTTTTGTAATTTTTATTTTATTTATTTACATTATAAAGTATAGAGTATGTACACATTTTTATTGGGTTTTAATTTATTTATTTATAGGGATGAATAAATAGATAAAGGTTTCTATGTACATGGTGAATATAGACAATGAGGGATGAATTTTATTTCTTTTTATTTTTCTCATTTTTATATATTTTTATGTTTTGAAATATATACAAATAAATGCAAACCCATTTTTTTTATTTAGATGAAAATATTTTTATTTATATACAAGTATATATTTACACATATGAGCTTCCTTATCTCTCTCTACTTTGGTTTTTATGCAGTCAGGCCCATGCTGAGCCCTCCCTTGGGATTAGGTCGCTCAATATTTATTCTAAATAACTCCCTCTTTTTCTTTTATTTCTTTATTCTTTTATTTATGCACAAAAATATGCTAAAAATGTATAATTACACCATGCATGCTGAATGCTAATTATTATTATTTACATATATCTACATGTGTTTTGCAAAGGTTTTGTAGCTAAAATAAAAGAATAAAGAGTGATGAATGGGTATTCATCAGTAGCATATGAGGGTAGTACTTTTAAGCAGAACCTCTTGTCTTCTTTTAGTGTAGGAAGTGCGCCTCAACTTGGCTTGGTGGTGTTGATGTCTAAAGACAGGACTTGTGGGTTGCAATAATGATTCAAAAGAGGGATAGTCTACTGGATCAAGAGGAAAAAGTCCTTATGTATATATGTTGCACCATGTAAATATGTTGTACATATGCACATAAAAAAATGTGCAAAAGAAAGAAAAACTCCAAAAAGGTAGTGGGTTTGATAGAAAATGAAATACCCACGGGAGTGTATATAGCAAAATAAAGCAAAGCTTATGTTACTTTTTCTCATCTAATGAAGCTTGTAGCGGGAGACTTAGCTACACTGGTTGGGCTCCCAGGGATACATGACTATACTGGTCATGGTCCATTCTCTTCTTCCTCATCTTCTTGAGCCGGTTGAACTTGAACTTAGAAGAGAATACCCCGCTCCTCGAGGAAAGAGGTGCCAGACTAGGGCATTAGAGTTAATTTGTTAAGGGGGATATTACTTTGACATTTCCAAGGAGGGGAGCTACATATCACTTACACAGTACAAGAAAAGATTCACGGTCATTAGAGTTTGTGTATGTAGACTTGTTCTGATCTAGAGAATTGAGGAGTCTTGACTATAGATTGGTGGAACTTAGAGGTTGTTGAGTTTTAAACCTAGGTCCAAATAAGGTTCCAACAAACTAATAATCCAAAGATCTAACTGAGCTCCATACTCCAATTTAATGAAGACAAGTTTAATAATCAACCTTGATTCTCCTTTTTCTTTTCTTTCTCTTTTCACTTTTTTTGTCAAATAAGTGTTTGCTAATGGACTAGTAAAGCTAAAGTATAGGGGTTGATGAATCCCTGTTCATCACTCTTTATTCTTTTATTTGGGCTAATTATCTTAGCAGTAAACAGGTGTAAATACAATAACTTAGCAATATACGTGCATCTATTAATATTACAAAATTATCATGCATTTGTGCAAAAATAAAAGAATAAAGGAAAAGAAAAAGGAAGGACGTATTTAAAATAAATTCGAAGAGACCAGAAGCCCAAGAGAGGGCAAAGCATTGGCCTGATCACCAAATAAAATAAGTAGAGATAGATAGAGCCTACTCTATACTATACATATCTTGTGTATAAATAAATAATTATTTTTGCCAAAATAAAAATAAAGAATTTTTTACCTCCATGTATATATTTCTAAAAAAAATAGAAACATAAAAATAAAAAGAAAAGAAAACTCTCTCTCTTTCATGTACATAATACATGTATATATCTTTCCTTCTATATATATTTTATACCTGCAAATAAATAACAAAAATGAAATAAAAAATATTTTGTACTCCAAAAATTATGTTGTAAATAAACAAAACAGAAAATTAGGGTATTTTTTGTAAAAATAACAAAATAAAAATAATTGTACAAAATACATAGGTATATTATATCTGTATATAATACAATATATTGTATATATATTAATTTTTTCAGAAAAAATAAAAATCACAGAAAAATTCCTTGAAAAATAATAAACATATTTCATTTTGAAATTTTTGATTTAAATTCATTTATTATTTTTAATGTATTTTTTTAATTTCCCTCCTATTTTGTCCAGTAGTCTCTTTAGTCTTTTTCCCCGCCACTTGTGATTGGTCTACGTTGGATCTGTTGACTGAGGTCAACTGACCCCTCTGCAACATCCTTTTCTCGGACCCAGTTTTGCTCGCTTTTTTGTCAATTTTTCCAGACCCGATCCGAACGATTTTTCAGTTGATTAGTGGCTTCGATTAGAGAGGATGGATCCACGGTCCATGCCCGACGATATCTTTAGGGATCCGATCCTTAGTTCGCGTGCCCTTGTCCCACCTTTCTCGGATCCTGCCGCATGTAAAGCCTCCTGGAGCTTTGTCTTCTTCAACATCTTTGGCTGCTACCCTCGTCTCAGGTGAACTCCACCTTCTTCCATTAGTAACAGCGTGTGAGGGAGAGTGTTGCAGTACGATTTCAAGACCCTTAGCCCTAGATCCATCCTATACTCTGTCGTGCTCCACCGCGAGGCGAGCCAAGACTTTGGTCCTGTCGACCCATCGAGGCTATGAGCTACGGACGTCCTCGACCTCCAGCATAGACGACCCCATCCATCAGGTAGCTTAGATTTGGTCTTTACTGTATTTGATTCGATTTTTTAGGATCTTAGCCGACCTTCATCGCCAAGCTCCGGTCACCTTGGCTGGAGACTTCCCTTACCATTTCGAGAGCCTAACCATCTTCACTAGACCTCTGACCACCTTCTATGCCCATCCATTCATCTCGTTATTCCCAGGAACGAGCTCCTTAGTCCTCCTCCACCGTTGCTTCGCTGAAGGGCCACGCATCGCCCCACTGACCATCCTTTTCGAGATTTAACGGGTCGAGGTGCTTTTCCCTTGACCTTGTGGTTCCTCTGTGCAGGAAAAGCACCCAAGGACCTCATCTGGAGGTCAACTCATAGAGGAACGGCAACTCCAGGCCTTCAAGCTTTGCCATGTGCTTCTCCTTGGTCTTGGCCTTATCAGAGCCACCCCACAGCTGCAGAAGGACACCAGTAGCATTTCCCCCATCACAACAACTCCGGAGGACATCCCTGTCGCGCATATCGGTCGATTGAAACTCGTCGGAGATAAGTTCTTCAGCATTCTTCAAGGCAGCATCCCGGCCGTCAGATCAATCTTGCCCCTAGTTCTAGTCCAGACTATCTGTCTACGGGGAGTCTTCAGCCGTCCAATCCATCTGAGGATCGTATCACAGCCATCCATCGTCGAAGCAACATCGTCAGATCTCAGTCGTCCAATCATAAGTGGGATGCCCTTGACCGTTGGAACGCTAATAAAGAAGGGTAAATTGCACTTAGGCCCTTTCTTCTTATGCATTTACTTCTTAGTCCTATAAATATTTATAGCAGTTCTTTTTATTTTGGATAATTTGCATTTAGGATCTTGCATTATGAATAATTGCATCTCCGTCCTTCCTTTAGTGTATCACGTGGACTGACATGTGACCTCTTCGGTTATTTGCAATATCGATCCTTAACTTTATTGTTGTTAATAAATGATTTTTTATTAATCGTATTTACATTAATACCCCTGATTGCCTGATTCACATGCTGTTCACGTACGAACTTCGACTTGTTGCAATTCTAGCCCTAGAATATTAACACATGTTATATTTTGGCTTTTAACTTTTCGATATTTGCATATATGTCTCTGTTTGCTGTGTCCCTTGTTTTTAGTCAAATAATTACTAAACTAGCTCCGCAATTCTACAAAAATTAGAAGTAGCTCCCGCTAATAAATATTATTTATAGTAATTTTCATGACCTGATTTACTTTTATTTGATATTTTTTAAAAATAAAAAATCCTAAAATTTGCTTCTGTCTAATTTCAAAAACAATAAAAAATATAAAATACCCTTAAAAATTCCACAAAATTTGTGTGTGCTTGTTTTACCATGTTTTAATTCTTATATTGTTTTTATTCTATTATCTTTTATAAAACTCCTAAAAATCTCAAAACCTCTAAAACCTTATCAAAATTAGTAAAAATTAATTAAAAACCAAAAAATCAGTTTTCAAGTTCTGTAGTTACATTTTGTTTTCTAGTTTCATATAAATATGCAACCAAGAATTTAGGGGTAGTTTAAATATTTTAAAGTTGCCTTTTTCTCAAAGATGTACACTGTTTGCTTGTTTTTGCTTTCTTCTATTTTAGAAAATCTTATAAAAATCAAAACAATTTCATAAAATCATCAAAAATATATGCATATTTCAAAAGCACCAAAATATTTTTATTCTGAAATTTTTATCATTATTAGACCTCAATACAATTGTTGTGTTGTCCTTGCTTTCATTTTCTTATCCTTTTTCTTATGTGAAATTACAAAAAAAACTTACAAATTAAAAACCACCAAAAATATATTTACTTCTTCTTTGATATCTCGACTACTTCGTAGGATTTTCCTGTGCTCCTTATGCTCGACCCTGGTGGCTATACTATGTTAAATAACTAGTGAGACCGCTTATTTTGATTTTCATGCTTGATTGATTTATTTGGTGGTCTGATTTTTTCTTGATTCAGCCGGGCTCGAGTGGTTGAGGTCGCAACGACCATTGATATTACTTAGCCTCACGCTCTGGGCGCTCATCAATCTCGGTCCACTTAGATCTTTCATAGATCTGCAACCTCGATATCCCATCTCCGCCGTATGCTAGAGACTTACACCCATCCAGTTCCTTCACCATTCCTATTACTAATGATCGCTTTAGTTTCTCCTTGCATGTGTGTACTAATACTCGTAGGAAAAATAAAGGAAGGAGCTTCATAGAGGATCATCAAAGTTGCAGGAAACCTCTCAGGTCAACCTCCGTCGCCAGCGATCAACAGAGCCCTCTTGGGCTTTTGACACTGAGACTCAATGCGAGGGGACCCTGGGAGGCTATTGGATCATCAACGGGGAGGATGAGGCTCTGATCAAGGAGATTTTGCAGATCAAAAGTCCCTTGGTACGAGTTCTTCGTGCATTCATCGCCTTCCAGAACTATTCGATCTTCCCCTGCTCTTCTAGGAGAGCAACAAGCGTACAATTCCCTCGAGCCTCCACCGTCGGATCATCTCTAGGGGATCTAATCTCGATTGTTCGTGATCGAACCGTCATCGACATGCGAGAGGGTGCCACCTGCTTAGGTGACCAGATTGCCACTGTACGATTCCACAATGTATTGGGTATTTTGCACATTAGACCCAGCATAATTTTTGTATTTTAATATTTAAAAATTAAACTTTCATCGGTTGTTATAAAATTTTTGTAATTTTTTTAAAGTGCCCCCCCATCATGAACATTTATTGTTTGCATTTCTGTCCACGCTAGCTCATCGCACATGTCGTCCTACGTGAGGTAGGCATTTTGCAGACGACAGCTAGGAGTTATTATATTTTATTTTGGCCCAAAGACTTTTTATTTATGTTATAATATTTTGTGAAAATTGCTAATTGATCTCTGAACTTTATTTTAATTACAATTATGCCTTTGCCAAGTTATAGTTTCTTTTTATATTTCTTTATTTATTTAAAATATCTATTGTGCTCCAAAAAATTACCAAAAATAGATGAGATGCATGATGTGTTATAGATCTATGCCATAATTTTACATTTCGATTTTAGGAATTTTTTTCCATTTTATAATATTTGAAAATAACACATTTATTCTTATTTAACTTAGAAAATATCAAAAGATATAAAAGGCTTTTGGACAAATCTAAAACAATATATTTTGTGTGTGATTATTTATTTTGCAACTCCAAGACATGAAAAACCTAAAAATAGAAAAAGAAAATAACTAAAAAATTTAAAAGGCCCAAAAACCTTGATATAAATGTATAAAATCCATAAAAACTCCAAAAATATGTTTTTGTCTATGAATTTTATTTATACTGTATCCTAATTATTAAAAATAATTTGGAGAAATTTTGATACTATTTGATATTTCTCATCTCCATTTTAATTTGGTCGATTTATTTTATCCCTATTTTAAGTTATTTTTTACTTTAAAAATATATTAAAAAATTAGCAAAATTCTCTAAAAAAGCATAAAAATAGTTAAAAAATATTTAAAAATCGAAAATATATTATTTTCTAAATTTCTGTATTTTTAGTTATATATTACTCTATAATGTATATATAGTCTTATATCTCCTATAGTACTTATTTAATAAAAAAGAAATATAAAACATGAAAATATAAAAATATAAATATAAAACAATATAAAACAAAAAATATACAAAATCAAAAACCCACAAGAAGAACATATAGACAAGAGTCATACGGTCATTTTTATGCATCCATTTGCCCAATCTATTCTTTTCTGCTCCATGTGTTTGACACTCTACACCATTAGCACTACGCACATCTTTTGTAGCGTTAATATAATAAATTTTAACCCCACAAATTTTTTTATATTGCTTTATATATTTGTGGGTTAATTGTTGAATTTAACAATTTTCTTGAGTGGTCACTTCGATAATTGTTGATCCGCCTTGTAGATTGACAAGACCGTATAGGAAATCTTTATTTCAATCATGCATAAGCTGCGCGAAATGAGCTCATGAACTCGCTATCTTATCATTGAGTGATCAATGATCTTTGCAATATGAGCATGGGGTGTAGCTCGAAGAGGGCCTTCTCATGGTCTTTAAGGTCCAGTAGGAAATTGTTAGAATATCAATCCATTATAGATATATAAAAGGTATTAATATGGTCATTTCCATTTATAGCCCGATATAAAGAAGTGATCAAATGAATATTTTGAAAACCTTTTTTCTTGTATTGATATATCCGTGATATATGACATATTATGCAGGGATTTAATGGATAATTTTCAGATTTATAATGAGTACACGTGAAATTTATGGAGATAGTTTTCATAATGGTTGTCATCTGCAAAAGAAACCAACTCAAGGCATATCTCTCCCCAGAATTTTGAACCATCATCTTCAAAAAGGGGAAGTTGTGGCCGATTTCATGAGAAAGACTTGCAAAAAAGTTCGGGGCATAGTTTTATCTTTTGGAAGATTCAACCTCCCTTTTTAATGGCAGCCATTCAATCTGCATAGTATTTCCGTTGTCTTTTATTATTAATCTTTATCTAATTTTATGTCATGCCTTTTATCACTATTGTGCCACGATACACATGTATTGATCATTATGCAAATGTTTACTGTTTCTTTTGTTTCTAAATCTTAATATAAGAATGGAATAATCTATTAAATGGTTATTTATGTGCATGGAACTAATGCTGATTTATAATGTTTTTATCCTCTTTTCACATGCACATAATTGCTAACCGAAGTTGCTTCTATTATTTCATTAAATGCTTGATTAATGCCCTTTCGTTGTGGGCCTTGTTAATATAAGAATCACATTGTAACCTTATATGATTCACTTCTGGCATGCACGTATAAAAAAACATCACGGCTTTTGCAATATGCTACAGTAATACCCATCAAGTTTGAAAGAAACCAACGGAGGTTACTCTCTTCCTCAATGGAGGAGCATGTCATCACATTTCTCCATATTTCCGATCTTTTGTTCTTGGATCCACCTCCTCTGACTACAACAAAGTTTGTCAATACACGTCTATTTTGAGGATTCCTATCACTTCTCACCTTCCTAACTTCTACATTATTCGATGTGTCTCTCCTTTTTATTTGTAATATTAGTTGTACCCTTCTTTTCTTTCAAAATTCAAAAGCCTATCTTTTTTGTAATATCACTTTTACCTCTACTCTAGCATAATGCAAGGACATAACTATGAAATTTGTAAGAAGTCAGATGCACTAATGATATTACAAAAAAGAGGGGCAAACTGATACTATAAAATTTAAGAAGGGTACAAGTGATAAAAATCAATATTTTAAATCAATCACTATATCAATTGTTATATAGTAATGAATATTATTCGTTGCTAAATAATTTTTATACTAGATGTTAGTAATGAAAGTGTATATGTTATATCATTAGACATGCTCTATATAACAACAATCATATGTTGATATTTTTCAATATTTGAGCTAATAGTTTCTAAATTCTTAACTAAAATCAGTGAAAAATAAGCGACGATTACCTCAAACTTTAAAAAATAGCAACATATAAGTGTTACCAATGATATACAAATGGATGTGACTTTGCCACTAATTATTTCTAGTATAAAAATCATTTAACAATGTATATTATTCTCCCCCTCAATCTCCCAGAATTTGCATATATATTGTATAATTTCTATTAAAATATATAGTTATATTTTAAAATTTACATTTATAGATGCATAATTTTACTAGTTTTAGACAACCTTTCACTTCAAGCATGATCTATATTGTAGGATTGATGAAATAACCATTATGATCTAGAATATACATTGTAATTACACTCCATAATGTAACAAAACAGAGATGTAACGGGCCAGCTCATAAATAAGGTTATATATGTGACCAAATTAAAGATGCAATTGGATACATATAAATCCATATACATCCATAATATCAGTATATAAGCATATATGGATATGCATATGTGATTTAGGCGGAGATGGATAAACATAAGAATATGAGTCTTTTTTTTGTGGATACATATATAGATGCAATTTTTACATATTTTGAGGATAGACATGTACATAATTTTTCTTTACAAATTAGTGTGCATTTAGACATATATTAAAATATGTTACATGTTACACATAATGTGTTGCATTTTGAAGTCATTTTCAAATGTATGTAAGAATATATATTTTTTATATTGTTTAATTATTTACTATATGAGTTATATAATTCAAGATTTTGATACTTTCTTTTTTTATTTTAATGTAGTTATAATTTATATAATTTTAGTCTAATCAGCAACTAATTTCGGCTTTATGTTTTTTTGTTGCGAGTGTTAAAATACACTTATTATCTATACAAAAATCCATATTCCCGACTATTCTTGTCAGATCCATAATTATCTAGTTTCATATACATATTCATATGTAAGGATACTTTTTACAATTTTTGATATTCGAGAAACAATCCCTATCGCATATGTATCCATAGTTTTAGATAGATATGTATAAAATAACATATAATTTCATATGGGTCCATTTGCATATGCATGTTTCCGTGTCTTTATTAGTTTTAAAATATGGATACTTGTTGTAGATATATATTGACAAACGAAAAAATGTACCATATAATTTAAAATAGGCACAAATAAAATAGAAACGATTCGAATACACGTAATAGCAAAATATTATATAGACTAACTTATATATATATATATATATATATATATATATATATATATATATAGGATATCTTTCAAATGAGACATGGTCCTTCCATCTCTGAGGAAGGCCAACAATCCCATGCATCCATATTCAATCCGTCGGTTGTTATTAAAGGCATATTATAATTATAATTTAATTAGCCGAAAACCTATTTTGGTCATTGTTCATTATCTAAATATAGTATGGAACAACCCAATTAATCTCCTCATTAATCTCTCTCCCAATCTTTTCAAAAATCCCACACGTACATCTCAAATATCTCATTAACTCTCTCATCTTTCCATTCATTTCATAATCTCGCATTCAAGAAAATGGGAGGAGGAGGACGTCGACCGCGGGAGGAAGAAGAGGATGTCGACCGCTGCTCGTCTCCATCTCCATCTCCACGGTCGCTCGTCGCTCATCTCCGTCATCGCTTGTCTCCATCGTGCGCACGTCACATGTCTCGTCTCTGTCGTCTTCACATGCCTTGTCATCTTCTTCGTCATCTTCGTCTCCATCTTCACTGTCAACATGGCCGGCGGGTGGTTCTTCGCACCCTTCATCGACGTCTTCAACGTCGGCATGGAGCTCGGTGTTATCTCCATCCTCACGTAGAAAAGTACGCATGGTCGACATGAAGTTCTTCGTCCCTTCATCTCCGTCTTCAACATTGACATGGAGCAGTTAACGATGTCATTCGCGTCGTCATCAACAAGGCGGAAGTGGGCGACACAGAATAGTTACGTAGAAATACATTTTTCGTTTGTATTATACAATATTGATGTTTGTTATACAAATTTGATGTGTATTGTACATATCTGATATGTATTTTACATAACAATTTCAAGCGAATGAAAATTGTCGTTTTTTATATATCTTGTATATTTGATGTGTATTAAACATTTTGAATGTGCATTATACATTGTGGATGATTATTGTACATATATGGTTGTATTTTACTTATGGATTTAGCGTGAATGTCTACTGCATTTTTACAAAGAACAATATAAAATTTATTATACAAAAAATCATAAAATCGCTACAAAGAAGCACGTATTAATTGCTAATATGAATTGTATTCTACAAAGGACCAAACCAAAATTACAAATACCTGATTAATTTTGAAGGAACCACAGTAAATACAAAAAACATGCAATCGTTGCAAAAAGAACTGCAGATTCTACAAAAAAACACATTAGGATACAAACATTGTCCCACGTAACGTCATCCTGTACAAAACAAGATATTTTCTAATTATGGTATTGCGAAAAATACCAAAAATAAAAATAGCTAAATTTAGTATTTCGGAATATTAATTGGTATGCATAATTAATGCAAAAGTTGATGACCAAAATGCCCTTTTGAGCAAATAAATTGATGATGCCGTTAGATTTGAATCTAACGGCTAGGATCGTTGGCCTTCCATAAGGATGGAAGGACCAAGTCCTATTTGAAAGGCACTTGGTCCTTCCATCCTTATGGAAGGCCAACGATCCTAGCCGTTAGATTCAAATCTAACGGCATCATCAATTTATTTGCTCAAAAGGGCATTTTGGTCATCAACTTTTGCATTAATTATGCACACCAATTAATATTCCGAAATACTAAATTTAGCTATTTTTATTTTTGGTATTTTTCGCAATACCATAATTAGAAAATATCTTATTTTGTACAGGATGACGTTACGCGGGACAATGTTTGTATCCTAATGTGTTTTTTTGTACAATCTGCAGTTCATTTTGCAACGATTGCATGTTTTTTGTATTTACTATGGTTCCTTCAAAATTAATCAAGTATTTGTAATTTTGGTTTGGTCCTTTGTAGAATACAATTCATATTAGCAATTAATACGCGCTTCTTAGTAGCGATTTTAAGATTTTTTGTATAATAAATTTTATATTGTTCTTTGTAAAAATGCAGTAGACATTCACGCTAAATCCATAAGTAAAAAACAACCATATATGTACAATAATCATCCACAATGTATAATGCACATTCAAAATGTTTAATATACATCAAATATACAAGATATATAAAAACGACAATTTTCATTCATACGAAATTGTTATGTAAAATACATATCAGATATGTACAATACACATCAAATTTGTATAACAAACATCGATATTGTATAATACAAACGAAAAATGTAGTTCTACGTAACTATTCTGTGTCGCCCACTTCCGCCTTGTTGATGACGACGCGAATGACATCGTTAACTGCTCCATGTCGATGTTGAAGATGGAGATGAAGGGACGAAGAACTTCATGCCGACCATGCGTAGTTGTCCACGTGAGGATGGAGATAACACCGAGCTCCATGCCGACGTTGAAGACGTCGATGAAGGGTGCGAAGAACCACCCGCCGGCCATGTTGACAGTGAAGATGGAGACGAAGATGACGAAGAGGATGACAAAGCCTGTGAAGACGATAGAGACGAGACATGTGACGTGCGGACGATGGAGACAAGCGATGATGGAGACGAGCGACGGTGGAGATGGAGATGGAGATGAGCAGCGGTCGACATCCTCTTCTTCCTCCCGCGGTCGGCGTCCTCCTCCTCCCATTTTCTTGAATGCGAGATTATGAAATGAATGGAAAGATGAGAGAGTTAATGAGATATTTGAGATGTACGTGTGGGATTTTTGGAAAGATTGGGAGAGAGATTAATGAGGAGATTAATTGGGTTGTTACATACTATATTTAGATAATGAACAATGACAAAAATAGGTTTTCGGCTAATTAAATAATAATTATAATATGCCTTTAATAACAACCGACGGATTGAATATGGATGCATGGGATTGTTGGCCTTCCTTAGAGATGGAAGGATCATGTCTCATTTGAAAGATATCCTATATATATATATATATATATATATATATATATATATATATATATATGGGAAAAGGGACCCTCCACCAACGGGTGCAGGAAATTTCCTACACCCGACCTAATTTTTCATTATTTTTTGATTTTTTGAAAATGAAACCTTGGGAAATTTAGATCACCGTGTACCACCATGTTGTCATTCCAAATTGAACTTAATTTGACACTTCTATCATCTCCATCAAGACTATCAAATTTTAACGGTCTCAGAATGGCTGAAATCGACCCCTTTTAGATGAACATGTTAGGAATGTTTATTTTACATGAAATTTGAAACATTTATTCCCCTCAACATATTAAGTAAATCTCCCCAACTTTTAATTCAAAAAAAGTAAAAAAATAATACGAAATGGGGTGGGTGCTGGGAGTTTCCTACACCACTGAATGCAAGCTCCCTACCCCCTCTCTCTCTCTCTATATATATATATATACATATATAAATTAAATGGCTTGTCATCATACAGTGCACACTATTTAAATTATAGAAATTATATGAAATATAACAAAATAGTTATAAAAACATTATTGCATAGAATTGGAATATCTCTACAATTATTTATTAAAATGGAGAGATATATATATAGACACAAATATTTGCTTATGAAATTAGCAACTCTATCTGCACTTATTTTAAAATGAATATGGATACAAATATCAAATATATCAAATGAATACTTATAAGTAAAATCAAGTAATAACAAAATCAAGTAGATAAATAAGACATTAATTGTTTGCCTCACAAGTCAAAATTAATTTATGTCTTAGTCCCTAAGTATAGACCTAGTGTTTGTGTAACCACTAGCATTGCCTTAAAGCAAGGGTAGGTAGAGACCTACCTACAATTAACTATAGTAGCATCAGGTGGGCATGGAATATCCCAATTCTATGAGACATCAAAGCATCCATCTCCGTCCATTCGATATCTTGCATGACCTCATGAAAATGACACTTGATCCCTTGTCTTGTACAATGGAGAGCTACAAAAACTTTGGCAAATCAAGATTTAAACCTTAAACATAAACCATGTAAGACCGAGGATGTCACCTACAAGATCTGACTTCCTTACAAAGAGCAACGGGCATATTAGGTGCCGTTGTAGTGGAGATAGGAGGGTCTGAGTTGTGATGAGGTAGACAGTACTTGATTTCTTGTAGTGTCTTATGTGGTCATTCTAACGTGGCTTCTTCTTCTCCCTCTTGGTGTTCTTTCAAAGCGGGGTTGCTAACCATGTTGTTCTTGGGGTGATTTTTTCTTGTTTTGTTGTTGGTGGTGCAATATCGATCATTTGGGTCGTCTACGGTTGGAATTCAAAGGACATACTGTTGGGGGTTGGGGAGGAAGATGAGAGAGAGGTGACTTGATAAGTTAGGAAAATAATCCCATGGCCAGTGTTACTTTTTTTTGGAGAGATTCTTTTAGATACTTGGGATATATTTTACAACATGATGGAGAATTGATGGAGATGTTACATAATAAATGCATGTAGGCTAAATTGGAGATGGGCCTCTATTGTTGTCTATGATAAGAAAAATCTTTTTAAAGATCAAAGGAAAGTTTTACAAAGCAGCTGTGAGACCTGCTATGCTCTATGGATCTGAATATTTGCCTGTGAACCATAGATATGTGCAGAGAATGGCATTAGCAGAAATGAAAATGCTAAGGTGGATGTGTGGACACACACACAAACGTAAAGATCGGATTCGGAATGATGCCATCAGAATTAAAGTGAGTATAGATCCGATCGAAGATAAGATGCGAGAAAATCACTTTAGGTGGTTTGGCCATGTGTAAAGGAAGACGACTGATGTACCAGTGAGCAAATGTGATATTTGGAATTTTGAACCGGCTAAAAGAAGGTGTGGAAGGTCCAGGAAGTGTTGGAATGAGAATATCCAAAGGGCCTGTTTGGTTGCTAGGTTGGACTGGGTTGGGTTGGGTTGGGTTGGGGTGGATGAATAATAATCTGTGAGGAAGAAGTACCCTTGTGAATAGTAACCAGGGTTGGGCCAACCCTACCCAACCCTGCAACCAAACATGCCCAAAGAGATCTCAGTTTTTTGGATCTAAGCCCGAGAATGACCAAGATAGATTAAATGGAGGAAAAAATCCATGAGACTTACCCTACTTAAAGTGGAAAAAGGCTTTGTTGTTGTTGCCAATGTCACTTTTTAAAATAACCCAGCTTAAATGTTGGTCTTTGATATAACATTCCTATACGTAGTCCCTTTCTAATAAGTATGTAAGATGTATTTCAGATTAAAAAATTCAAGTCCCTTTTTGTTTCATTGTAATGATGAGAAGCTTAATTGGAAATAAAGTGATAAATTATGACTTTCTGTCTAAATAACTTATCTTTAATTTATTGCTTATTTTGGTATATGGAATACTATGATATTACGAATGATTATTGTTTTAAAATATGTGATTGGGTAAATATATGAGCTCCTACGGATGTAAGGGATCACATACAGTACAAAACATTCCTCTTATGGCTACGGAATGTGTTGATTTAAGAAACGGAATTTTCATTGCCCCATGATGGACTTACATTATGCCAGTCAGAAATTGTCTTTTTAAAATAAGTTGGACATGTTGAGCTAACTTAAAATGCCTTGATAAGTAATTTCCATCAAAGATAGCATTATTAATCAGTCAAATAAATAAAATCATAACATAGTTAAATATGATTTCACAAATACAAAATAGTTACCGTGGTGATGATATGTGACTTCATATTATATTGTTGTTGCAACAAAATTTTTGACTTGCAATGCTTGAGCATCATACAAAATTAGTTGTCAAAGGTAGTGCAACAAAAGAAAATTATAGCATGTTGCACTCCTCTAGCAACGGGAAAGTTGTTGCAGCTTGTCTAATTTACTGCAATATAAAGTTTGTTACATAAGCTAGAAATAATATGTAGCTGAAATATTAAGTTAAGCTCTCCATCTGTTAAGCTTATTTGATGTTCATGTGCATATCGCAGAATATGAACAATAGCTAGAAATATTCTGTAGGCGACTTGAGAACTTATTCTGCTGCTAAATGATTAACCTCCTCCAGAATTATTGGTAACTTAAATTTATATCCTTGTAAAAAAGCTCAAACATACAAAGCCATTTAGATAGGATATTGGCACTAGAGCCTGAATGCTCGGAATGAACAGAAAATGTTGACGAAAACAAAAACACGGGGTTGCAAACGATCTTATTTGATTTGTAATGATTTGGCAAATGAAATAAAAACATTAGTTTTAATATAATTCTAGTAACACTTATAACTTAATCTCTGCAAATGAAAATTCTATTATTTCTGGAAAATGAAGCCCGAATTCGGATATGAGAATCGATGAGCAATATTTTCTACAGGAGATTTATATAGATCAGGAGCAGTGGTCTTGCAATAATACCTGATGCTGAAGCAGATGTTCCGAGGAAGATGAACAGGAAGAGTACTAGAGTTGGAAGGGTACTTGTCGCCATGAGGGGCAGGAACGACCTGATGATCGTAACCTTTGTTTCAACATTTATATTGATTGGTCGACATTGTCCCCTCCATTTGCAAACTCTGATATCCTTCTTTATTGTCCATGTTGCAGTTTGATGTATTCACCTATTTTCAATATCATTTGCAGACTTTATCCTTTAATATTGTGATATAGTTGTATACAGGGGACTACACCTCTTAGATAGCTTTTCGCTGTTACAATCCATTCACTTTATGGATGACAGGAAAACAAGCAAACTTTTTCTCCTCAAAATATAACCATTCGAAATTATGACGAACGAGCATCTCACAAACTAATCATAATTATTGAATAGATTGGCGCCTTAATGAACATGACCAACACGTTCCGGAAAGGTCAACTCCTATAGATGAGAACACATCTAAAAATCGTGGATGATTGCGTTTGTTTCAGTCCAAACAAATATATATAATTATTGAACTGATATTTTGACATAATTTTTATTTCAGTAAGAAAAATATATGTTACGGTCATGCTGACTAGATAGCCTTAGTCATAATATTATTTTATGTTATACTAATTTAAAAAAGGTAGATTGTGTGATATATCCGAATTTCCTAGGGTGTTAATTTATGAGATGCTAACACCATGAACTCTAAAATCGTCCAATTATAAATTATAAAGCTTAAAATATTTGTAATAACATCATCACCATATTTTCTTACACTTTCTAACACATGCCCCTGTACAAGGTGTAATAATCCAAATTTTATCGCATAATCTTTGACAGCAAATAAAAGCAAATATTAAGGGGTTATGTTGTGGGTTTGAGATCGCACATTTGAACAATATTTGAGTTTCACAGCCTTTGAGTTTCGTCTATCATCATATATTACACAAAAATCACTTCGGTTTTAAAAAAGAGTTTTGTACACTTGTACCCTTTTAGATCTTATAATATCAGTTAAGCACCTTCATTTTTCATAATATTAGTCGTGTCCATACTTTTTTGAATAATTTACAATTGTTTTCATCGGGTTAGTTTTCTGTCTAATTTTATCTCAGGGGTACAAGTCTGATTGAGAAAAAAAAGATAATACAATCGTAATTTTCTTAAATAGTAAGGGCGCAACTACACAAATTTTTTTATTAAATTGAGCTTTAATTTGTATAAAATATTATTTGATTTACTTCAGTAATGACAAACTTGACACAAGAGCACAAACGATAACTATGCAAGAAGGTAAGAGCATAATTGATATTCCAAAAATGTTAGGGGCATAATTGTATTATAAAATCTAAGAGAGATACAACCCTAAAAAATATCATTTATAAGGTGGTATATACACTTGTTCCCAAATTGATATATTT
Source organism: Ottelia alismoides (assembly GCA_037367405.1). Lineage (NCBI taxonomy): Eukaryota > Viridiplantae > Streptophyta > Magnoliopsida > Alismatales > Hydrocharitaceae > Ottelia > Ottelia alismoides. Next base: position 431,040 of record JAZKJV010006707.1, on the reverse strand, counting down.
ATTAAAAGTAAACAAATACATATTATTTTTAGAAAAATATATAGGAAAATTATTACAATCATATGGACATGTTTTACAATTGATGTTTATTTATTATAATTATTTTGTTAAGCTTCACAACTTGGTAGTGCCTTAGCTTGCAGGCACCGTCGGATTTCGATCGTATGACTTTCTCTATTTGGAGGCACTGCAACCGCTATTACAGCTCATTCTGGAGGGGTAGGAGGGGCGGAGGAGGAGGTGGTTTTGGAAGAGGAGGGGGTGGAGGAGGTGGCGATGGGCATGGGTGGGTCTCCATATTTCTTTCATCTCTAATCACCTTAGATCTGTATGGGATCTTAAAAAATGTTTCCATTCTTTTATCTTCACCGATACCGTACCCATCCACTTCTTTGGTCACTATTTGCTAATAACTGGTCGAGGGTAGAAGCTTTCGAACCACGTCTAAATGTTTACAGAATTGCATCGAAGACCCTGGAGTCGAACTCCATTGGAATTGCACACGTTGGAGCACGGATTTAACTACCTGTTGAGGATCACCATATCAAACCAATCAACTCACCATCAGGAGATTTGTATTTAAACACCATAATCTTGAGATTAGATGCACATGCAAACAAAAAGCATCACAAGCATATGAACATTTCAGACCTTATTCGATCAACACCTTCCGGAGCCACACATTACCTACATCTATAAAGTATTCTCCGCCGCAATCAGTCTTCGTAATCGAGCATCAACTGCACATCCTTGATCGATTAAGTTGTGCGTCACTGGAGACTCGACCTAGACCCATTAACACCACCTTGAGGCTAAAGAATTGAGGGAGCGACAAACCTTCCACTGCGTGGAAACATAAAGAGGGAAGAATACATTAGAATACTAGATACAAACGTCATAGGATCTACTAAAGTTCGAGTGAGTAAGTGGTTGAGATTCACCCAAAGAAGAGGGGAGGGAGGAGGAGGAGAGGGGTGACTTTTAACTCTTTTCAAATCTAGTTCCTCCGTGCCCCCAAAGTTGATATGGGTATGTATTGGGGATGGACGCCAACTATCGCGAGGGGCACACGTGATCATTGTAGAAAAAGTCAGGGGTTGAACTAATATTTCAAAAAAAGAAGAAGGCTATGACTGATATTGCAATATCTCATCGGGGCACAAGTGATAAAAACTCTTTTTTTACACCTTGTGTTTAGTTTAGCAACTTCTGGCATGCACCGCCATGATGTTTTGATTCAAATGGAGGTGGAGATGATGGTAATTGGTGAAGCCTACGTAACTCATCCGAGAACTTGTGTAGCATACGCACTACCGCTAAGTGTGTGATGCTGGAGGAAGGGAACACGCCACCATTGCCACCTCCGACAGATGTTGGAGAAGCAGAAGATTGATGCTAGATAAGAAGCAATTTAAAGGGAGAGGATATAGATCAATGCACAAGGTAGATAAGAACTCAAGAACTTCTTTTCGTTAAAAACTTGAACTTTCATACAAGTCTTGGACATTACAAGAAGAGGACTTACAATGATTACAATAAAAAAGAGGGACTTACATCGCATCGAAGTAAGAGGATACTTGAGAGACTCTTGTGTTGGTAGAGGATTCCTTCTTTTTGTCGTGTGTGAAATGAGGACCTCTTGGGTAGTATTTATAGGCCAACCAAGAGGGTGGAGATATTTTAGAAGCAGGATCTAGACTCCTCTCCCATGCTTATCCTTTAAGTGGAAATATCTAAATATTTTGGTAGAAGGTGGAGAAATATTTAGATATTTTCTCCACCTCTCTCTTTTCTAGAATATTCTCCCAAGTGCATATCTTCATTAAACTTCTCCATATGTTGGTGGACTATATAGGCCCATTTATCTTCATATGGGTTAGAGGATTGTATGTCCATTTGTATATGGGTCCATTGCAAGAACAATACTTCCTGAGAAAATTATAAATTATATTTTTAGCATCCCCTCTTAATTTGTAATTTGCGTTATCCTCCTGAAGTATTGGAACTTTTTTTATTAGAAGTGGCTTTGTAAAAATATCTACAAGTTGATCATCTGTGCTGATGAACTCCAGCTTGATGTTGTCATTCTTCACTAGCTCTCGTATATGATGAAGATGAAGTTCAATATGCTTTGTTCTTCTATTAAAGCCTGGATTCTTTATCATAGCAATAGCTGACATGTTGTCGCTTGATATAGTTGTTGGAAGAATATTCTCTTCTTAAATATCATGAAGAAGTCTTCTTAGCCATACAACTGCACATGATGCACTTGTAATAGAAATATATTCGACTTTAGCAGAAGAAAGGACTATGATCTTCTACTTCTTAGAACTCCAAGATATGACTTTAGATCACATGCAAAGTAAATAACCCGATGTGCTTTTTCTATCATCTATATATCTGACCTAATCACTATCTGAATAACCTTTAAAAGAAATATCTTCTTATTAAGTATATTTAATTTCAAAATTCTTGGTACCTTGAAAATAGCGAAGAATATTTTTTGCAGTTATGTAATGAAGCTTGCTTGGCTTGCTCATAAATCTTGATACAACACTTATTGCATATACAATTTTTGATTTTGTATTAGTTAAATATAATAAGGAGCCTACACGACTCCTATAAAGAGAACCATTTGCTTCTGGAGCTCCATCGTTTGCAAAGTTTTGTATTAGCAGGCATAGGAGTTGCTTATGTCTTGCCGTTTGACATATTAAATTTCTTCAGAATATTATGAACTTATTTTCTTGAGAGATAAATATTTCACCTTCTTTCTGTTGTACTTGAATAGCAAGAAAGTATCTCATAAGATCGAGATCTATCAACATAAATGCATACAATGAGAAAATTATGCACACTTTCATTCTTCACATAAAGAGATGGTTAATTGAGACGTCTTAAAAATCCATTATCACAAAAATATCTATCAATGTTATTTTTACAAGTTCTTAATGCTTGTTTTAAGTCATACAAGGCCTTACGGAGATGATAAATCTTTTCTTTATTATTTTTGGAGATATATTGTTGAGGATGTTCAACATAAATTTCTTCTTCAAGATCTCCATTAAAAATGAAAATTTAACATCAAATTGATAAATTGGTAACTTCTTTTGAGCAACAAGTGCAAGCAAGGTTCTAATTGTCTCCATATGGGCAACATGTATAAAAGTTTCATTCTAATCAATACTTGATTGTTGCGAATAGTCTTTAGCAACCAATCGAGCTGTATGCTTGTGAGTGGAGCCATCTTCATTGTATTTGACTTTATAAATCCATTTAAGACCAATAAAATCGTTATCCTTAGGTCAGTCAGCGAGCTCACAAGTGTGATTTTTATTAATGATTGTAATCTCTTCATTCATTGCTTGAATCCATACTTCTTTTTTAACTACTTCTTCAAATTTCTATGGATCACAACTAAATAACGCAATAGTAGAAGGTGTTGCATAAATTTCTTGAAGAGATCGTACTTTTTGTTGTGGATGTTCTGAGTCAGAGACATTTGGCCCAGCTAGTCTTTGAATTGAAGGTAAGATATCTTCATCATTTGGATTGTCTTCTTTAGCAGCAGCTTGCTTTTGTGACATTGGAGAATGATGCCATTTCCATGAAGATATTTCATCAAAGATGACATCTCTAGATATAATTGTTTTCCTTCTTTGGGCTCATGTAATATATAAGCTTTAGATTCATCACAATATCCAATAAAGATATAATTTTGTCCTTTTTCATTAAACTTTTCTCATCTCATTTGAAATGGAATATGAGCATATGCAATAGAGACAAAGATTTTTAAATGAGTTACCTTGGCCTTCCTTTCATACCATGCTTCATAAGGTGATCTATTCAATATATAAACTGCAATATTTACTGCCTCAACCCAAAGTTTGTTAGGAAGATATTTACACTTCAACTTGTTTATTGCCATCTCAATGATTGTTCGATTTCTTCTTTCAGCTACTCCATTTTGTTGAGGAGTATACTTGTTGTTAGCTCCTTCTTGATTCCTCCAGTTATGCAAAAATCTTGAAATTATTTATATGTAAATTCTCCTCCATGATCTGATCAGAAGACTTTTATTTTTCTTACACTTTGCTTTTCAACAAAAGCCTTAAAATTGATAAATATAGAAAATACGTCGGAATTTTCTTTCAAGAAAAAAACACACATCAATCTACTATAATCATCAACAAATAATTAGAAGTACTTGTCTCCATTCATATACAGAGTTTTAGTTGATCCACATACGTTTGAGTATATCAACTCAAGTAGAGCTTTTGCTCTCCATGATGTCTAACTAAATGGTAATCTATGCATATTTCCATATATGCATCTGATGAGTCGAAAATCGTGCGGTCGAGATGTAAATAATATTCACGATGTCGTTGTTCTCAAACACACGAATCAGTCAATGGAAAAATTTATTTTTAAATCACTTCAAAGATAATCAATCAATCAAAGAAAATAAAAGCAGTTTCGCTATTATATTTACTTGGTATAGCGATCAGGGTCGAACACAAGGAGCACGATTTAAAAACTTATTAGTTAAATTTCGGAAATAATTTTTAGTGGTTTTTATTTTTATTTTCAAAACAAGCATAAAAGATAAACAATACACAACACCACACTATTTTTTGTATTTTTCATAATAGTCAACAATGTTAAAAAATCCAGAGAAAATATTTTGTGTTTTATATATTTTAAAATATTTTTTTATCATTTTTTAGATTTTTCTGATATTTTTATTATTTTATAAAAATAAAATAGTGAAAAACAGAGCAAATAGTGCACAACCGAGAGTATTCTGCAACTTAAAAATAGTTTAAGTGGCCAATAAACCTGGACATGATTTTTAATATAAAGTAGAGATAAATATCTACAAATAGAGACTAAGATCGGATTATTTTGGATTTTATTTATTTCCTACATTTTTTTAAAATTTTCATTTTTTACAATGTTTTTGGTTTTTATAAATGATCTAAACACAAAAATCGGACATAAATTAAAAGACACCAAAATACACCTATAGTATTTTCTGGAATTTTTAGGTAAATTTTCAAATTTTTATGAATTTTAATAATTTGGGCATGCAAAAAGATGTTTTTTTATTTTTTAAATATTAAATGATAATAAAAATTCAAGAAAACTTTATATAATGAGAAACAATACAACACGAGCATACAAAATTTTTTGAGGATTTTTAGACCAATAAAAACATTTATTACATCAGAGAGAACAAGCAAATTATTGTTTTAGAAATGCAGAGACTAAAATGCAAATAATTGAAGTTTTTGCATAAAAATTTTGCAAAACTAAAATATTGAATCAGAGTCGCAATTTACTCAGTATATCACATGCAAGGTACGTGCTTTGGAGTTGACATGGGCATCTTTGTAATTTCTGAAAGATCTAGGTTCTTCTTTGTAATTATTCTAATATTTTATCAACAACCCAACTTTTAGGGTTCCTGGAGGTCTTCATTATCAAAATGAGCAGGGGGCGTGTGGGCAGTTGTCGCCCCTTCTACCTCTTTTCAATGGCGACGTGGCGGTCGTAGGGCTTGGGATGAGCTCGATGTGGAGCGCAAGAATGGCCAGGCATCGGGGAGAGTACGGCCTGGGCGGCACCATGTTGGAGTCGGTGGTGTGGTGGCACCGCTTGCATGCTGGCGTGTCGGTGGGAGGGTTGGCGATGTGGGCGGAGGGCTCAGGATAAGATCGGTGGGTGACATTACCTTTAATCTTTTATTTTGGCTTCATTTTCTTAGTAAAACACTTGTAAATACCCACTAATTTCATGAAATTATCAATTTGCATGCATTTGTTAAATATGCATTTTTAACACTTTTTGTGCTTAAATAAAAGAATAAAGAAGAAAAGAAAAAGAAAAGAAATGTGTATTTATGTAATAAATACAGACTGACTCGAACCCCGAGAGAAGGTCAAGACTTGACCTGATCGACCAGGAATAAAGTAGGGGGAGGTAAGGTCTTCTGTCAAAAATCCAAAAATATTATGTAACAAATTCCCTATATATTTGTATAAGACATGTAATATTTTATTTTTACATAATTTGAACTCAAATTTATTATATTTGTAAACAAAATTGTAAATAAAAATGTGTTGTAAATACTAAAAATAACTGCAAAGTAAAATAATGTACATATTACAATCAATAACCCTCAGAAAAAGCTGCAAAGTAATCATTGAAATACCAATTTCTGCTCCATGTAAACTCAGATTGAACTAAATTCAGTTCCATTGTACTCTTAATTAAATTATCTTTCAAATGGCTATGATTTCATAATTTTTGGAGTTACGGTTAAAAAGTCGATTTTATGGGGTGTTTTCTGCAGTTTCACCATTATTTATTTATTTATATATACATAATTTACATATTTGTAATCATTATTCTCTTTAAAAATAAAAAGAAAAAAATATAAACAATAAATTTTAAAAAAATGTGTTTTAAAAATTATTTCCTTAGGTATACATAGGTATAATGTATTATTTGTATATAATATTTGAATACAACTAACTTCCTTATATACCATAAAAATAAAATATCTCACATCAATTTATTAATTTAATTTAATTACTAAAATTGTATTTAGATTTAATTATTTAATTCATTATTTGATTTTATAACATACCATGTATGTTATATTTGATTCAATACCATTAACGACCACCATTAACGTGGCTAATTGATTTACTTAAATTATTTAATTTATATAATTTATTTAATTCCGAATTTCATAATCAATTAATTAATTAATTTAATTATTTTATTAATTCCACCAATAAACACCTTCCTTATATCTATATACCTTCCTTTTTCATTTTTCTTCTCTTTTTAGTGGGCTCCTTCTCCTTTTTCCATTCTTTGATCAATCTTTGGTGGAGAGGAGCCCGATCTCCGAGAGCTTTCTTGTTGAAGAAGGGTGACCAGCCTCTGAGACGTCCGGTGACAGCACGTCGGCCTTCGTTGAGGCCATCACGACATTTCCAAACCTTGAAGTGAGATCCATTTTACTTCCTATCTTTATCTTTAGGATAAATCATAAGTCGCATTTTTGCTCTCATTTTATTATTCCTTAGATATCCAAAATCAAATAAAGTCCACCATACATGATCCACGCCCGACACTGATTTTCCATATCATTTTTCTCGAACACATTCACGTTCTACCTCACGCAACCACGCACATCTAACGATGCACGATGCTTGGGTTTTTGGATATATCCTCCACGCCTCGTTAAGATCCGTCCCCATTCGTTCCTTCTAACTTTGTGCATAAATAAATAGTAGAAACAAATAAAAAAAATATATTATTGTAGTTCTTTTTTATCTCTAACCATTATTTTGCAAGAGAATTAAAAAATATAAAAAAACATAAAAAAATTTTTGTGTCATTATTTGCATTTCCTGATAAAAAATTAAAAATAAAAAAACATTTTTTATTATCTGTCTTTATAGAAAAATAAAAATAGAAAAAGTTCAAGCCACTGCGCTCCTGGCAGCTGCGCCGCCACCTGCATCCGCGAGGACGCCTGTGCCACCCTCCGCAACCACTGCGCCCCTACGTGCGGGTCACTCAGCCTCTAGTTGCACGCGATGCAACCCGCACCCCCCGCGCCTCCAGCCAGGCGGCAGCGCCACCCCGCTGCAGGCGTCATCCGCCCTCCACGTATCTCCGCCATCACAGCATTCGTGGATTCATCATTCCCCTATACTTTACCTTTGCTAGTCCCTTAGCAAACACTTATTTGAAAAATAAGTGATAGAAAAATTAAAGAAAAGAAAAAGGAAAGAAGTTAGAATAATGTTGACTTTAAAACTTATTTTCATAAAAATGTAGAATGGAGCTCTGTCGGACCTTTGGATTATTAGTGTGTCGGAACCTTATTAGGAAATGGATTTAAAACCTAACAGCCTTTAAGTTCCACAAAACTGCTATTTAGGTCTCCTCAATAGTGAGATCAGAACAAGTCTACATACACAAATTCTTATGAGTATGAATTCTTTCTTGTACGGTGTAAGTGAAATATAGCTCCTCATCTCCGAAGTAGCAAAGAAACAACCTCTCTCAATAAGGTAACTCTAATCCTCTGGTCTAGCAACTCTTTCCTTGACGAGCAGGGATATTCCCTTCTAAGTTCAAGTACAACCATCTCAAGAAGAGGGGATTGAGAAGAGAATGGAAGGTAACCAGTGTAGTTACCTATCCTTGGATGCATGACCAGTGTAGCCATGCCACCCACTGCAAGCTCATAAATATTTGACTTTGAAGCTCTTATTTTTATTTCTATTTCACTTGTATATACACTCCGACAATCATTTTACTTTTCAATCAGGCCTGTCCACTTTTGGAGACTCTACATTTTTTTTTCGATTTTATTTTGAAAATATATACAAGGTGCAGCATGTACATAAGGAGTTTTCCTTCTTGATCCAGTAGACTATCCCTCTTTTGAAGCATTATTGCAACCCCACAGCTCCTATGTTTAGAACTCAACATCACCAAACCAGCTTGAGACGCTCTTTCCTCACTAAAGGAGGACGAGAGGTTCCACCTAAATGTACTACCCTTGTATGCTACCCCAAGCCAAAAGAATCTACCCCCTCACTATCTCCTCCATGAAGAGCGATTTGTAGAGTGCTTTGTCCAAGGTAAGCCACGGTCTAAATGAATCATGCACGTGTTGTTAAATATTCGACTTAGAATTATCAAGATGACATGTGAACATAGTCTTATGGACTCAAAGAATTAAGTCACTAGGACCTGAAAAGTCTTAACTCCAAATCTTATAAGATTCCTCTTAAATTAAGTAGATTAAGGCCCATCTAAGCTCCATTCTTCAAATTAATTCCATACTTAGTTTAAATGTCAAAACTATCTTGAAAAATGCACATGCCAATGCAAGAAAATAGTACAATGCAAAGAAAACAAAATCTTTTTGTGAAACAAATTTCAAAATTTTGAAATTTTTATGAATTTTTGAAAAATGATGCACATACAAAAGTTTTTTTATGCATATAGTTAGTAATATATACAAGTATATAGAAAAAATTCTCCTTTTTATAAGGATTAGAGAAGATACACACATTTATAAAGAAGTGAGTCAATTATTTACAATAGTCATAAAAAAGGATTTACAACTTGAGTAATTTATACAAGTATATACACAACAAGAAAATTATTTTTATTTCTATTATTTTCTTTTTTTTTAAATTTTGGTGATGCATATATTCCTCAAATTTATTTGAAAACAAATTTACAAAAACTTTGAAAACTATAGTCCAAAATAATTTTTCACACAATGTTACAATCATTTGAAAATAATTTTGCAAACATTTTTCAAACAGTATATATAGATTTTCAAAAAAAAATTCAACAATTTTTTCAAATTTTTGCAAATAGTTTTACAAAATCATTTTTTTACACGCAAAGAGAAACATTTTTACAAGGCACAATATTTTACAAAGGTTGAAAATATTTTTCAAACATTTTCAAATATTTTTCAAAAGTTTTTTCAAATAGTTTTTCAAACTACTTTCAAAATATTTTTCAAAATATTTTAACCTGACTTATTAGTCAGTATGTACAAGAAAAGTTTTTGAGGAAATTTCTGCATATTTTTTTTAGTTTTTTACCAATATTTACATAGTATTTTAGCCATATTGAAAATATGAAAGTACGAGTTATGTCTAAAGTATATATACAATATATAAGACAACCCCCCTATACTTAGCTCGAACTATGTGCTCATAGTGATCAAAGAGTTGGAAAGAAAGAGATAACTCGTGCTAAGTATAGAAAAGTGAAAAAATAATATATACTACAATGACGAATGAAAGAATAAAAATAATAGAAGTCAGTGACCCCCATATTCTTAGGATCAAGTAATCCTAGATATAGAAAACTATACACAAGGGGAAAAACCGAGGAGTAGAATGTAGTGGGTTTACCCCCCTATACCTAGGGTAAAATATCCCTAAGTATAGGCAGCAAAACAGAGGTAAAAAGAATAATACGAATAATCACAATTTTGACACCCCCCTATACTTAGGGTAAAGTAGACCCTAAGTATGGAATGATCATGAGATGGAGATGGAGTGTGAGATAGAAAGAATGAATGATATGGACAGAGTGGATCTACACAGTTGTGAACAATGTTGAGGTGCCTCTCAACGAGCGCTAGAGTTTACGCCACTAGCTGGGCACAAAGCCTAACGTCGTATCGAGGTTCAGGACGACATCTGTGAGGCGAATATCGTATTGTCGTTGCAGTATCAGTGAGAGAACAACAACGAACTCAACAGAGGAAATGATCACACCCAGGTAAACAATCTGGAGGGTGTTTGCTATCAGGTAAAGACGTGGGAAGATGAAATCCGGTTCTGATAGAACAAAAGAAATCATTGGCTCAAGATATGAATGGAGTGAAAGGGCAGAGCTGAAGAAGTCGAATGTGGAGAAGGAAGGATCTACCAGTGAATTCTCCACACCAATCACTGTCTCGAATATATAACGAAGATCATGATTAGGAGACTCACTATAAATACTGATATCTGATGCATATAATGTAGACAAATCAGTGAAATCATTGAATACCTCAAAGATTGGGTCATCCTCATGAGGGTCGTCGAGGAGATAAACATTAAACTCGTGATCAAAAATATTAGAAAACTTGGTCTTGTGATCCATTAGATCGGATGCACTCTCAAAAAGTGAACATGAGTACACATGGTCCGTGGCATTCTCCCGCAGATAACCCTCGGGGAGTAATGCCGAATCATCAAGGAACTAGGGATCTATGCTGTCAAATATCAAGTCCTCCAATAATATATCAACCTCATCAAATTGGAGGACACAGGGCTCAAATAAGGGACTATCTATGTCTGCCAAATCCAAAATCGGTCCCTCATCAAGCTCTCTCTGCTGAGATGGATCGAACTATATATCCGAAGCTGAGATGATCATCTGAAGAATAGACATTGAATCAACAGGACATGGATACTGAAATGACTGAAAGGATGGTTGAGATGTGGGTTCTACCTCTATTTCTTAGGCTCTTGACAAATGTAGAATACAAGAATCTTCTACGTGAAAGAGCGGGACTGACACAAAATCTGACAAATCCAATGGGTCCTCAACAAACGTCCAGCTCTGGAAACTCAAAGTAGTAGTCAACACATCCATCATATAAAAAGTAGTAGTATCCATATCCTCTAATTGGAGTGTGCTTCTTAAATCTGCATTATGTGTCTCAAGCTCAACAGGTGTCATCTCTCCCTCATGTGTTGTCTCGAATAAATCATCTCATGTATATGGAATGCATGAATGTTATCCCAAGATGATCTCAAATAAATCCAGGTCGGGACTGTGGTGTAAATCACCACACGAGGTAATAACATATGCAATCTATTCTGCGATCATCCCCCTCATGGAGATATGGATTAAGTCAGTCCTTGAAAATCCATGATCCGGAAGTTGCCTCAAAAGATCAAGTAACCTCGACCACAAATATCTTAATGGCTCCTGGGGGTCAACTGAAAAATCATGAATACAAGACCACATCGTATCATCTCTACGTTGGTGGTAGAATCTCTGCAAAATAATGATCGTAAATCTCCCCACGTATCAATTATCCTACCCAACTCTCTTTGCCATCTCAAAGCTCTAGTCTGAAGTGAGAAAGGGAAGGTCATCAACATCAGATCCTCAGAAGTGATATCTATGTATGCTCTTGAGTCACAAAAATCCTCAAACTCAGATATATGTAGATATGGTTCCACATGCACTCCTCCTGAAAATTTTGACAGTAGATTAATGAACTCCAATTCCAAAATGAAGGGGCTCAATGTAGAAGCGGAGTGTGCTTCTTGGTCGGTGTATTCATCCATCATCTTAGGATTAAAGTCATCTAAAGCTTGCAATTGTCCCATTTGATCTCCTACGGAATGCAATCTCATCTCAGCAAGGTAATCGCGCGAATCTCATATATGGTCAATCTTGTCTCCTTGGGCTTCACTCACATCATATGCTGAATGGGAGGGTGGAAATGGAGAGGAAGGGAAATAAGACGGAGTTCCGACCTCCCAAGAGAGTGGGCAGGAATGATGGGTATGAAATGAAGATATCGCAAAATTCGGCTGAAATGAAGTGTGTCCCATCACGAAGAGAGGGAAATGTGAATGATGGAGGGAGGGTGGGGTACAAAATAGTGAAAGAGAGAGAAGGTGACTGTTAATGATAGAAAATAAATGTGACCAACTCACACCAAAGACATTCAAACACAATGCAAACCCCTAATTCACCAACTCTATACAGTGTGAAGACCGTGAGATCTGGTCTTTTATCTTTTCAATTGTAGAGTTATGTGATCAAACTAAAGTTTTACAAACACTTAGGAGGCTATAATAGGATATGGACACTACTCCTTAGTGTGTACATGAGCAATTAAAGTCACAAACAATGAGGGGTTTTCTCTCCCAAAACAATGGTGAATTAGTTACGTTTATTTTTATGGGTCAAGTTCAATTAGTAGTTTTTGGATTATTTTTTTCAAAAATAACTCTTAAAGAGCTTTCCGATTTCCTCTTTGATTAATTTGAGTCGAAAATAGGGGGAGGAAGTCGAAAAAGTCAATGCATGGTCAAATATGATGCATGCAGACATAGAAATGCGTACCTTGCTCCAGTACTGTACATGCAATATGATCTACGCATAAATTAAATACAGAATGTAAAATAACTATATGATGCATGAGGAAATCAACCTTAGACGAGCAACTTCTATTAATCGTGAAGAACAATAGTTAGCTAACCAAACCGAGTCCGGAGTCTGATCTTGGGAGTCACTCGGTGCCCGCCACAACGGGTCTTGCTAGCGTTGTATGTGACTCCTCACGGCACGTCATCTCAGATTCAATTAAACTAACTTTTTCAGTTAATTTTTAACCAAGGTCCAATTACGTTATATAGGAACATATAATCTAATAGGTGTTGGGCCTTAGCAATTTACATCACAATCAACAAAAATCCTACGTATAGGGGCCAAATCCAAGTCAAATAGATAGTTATATTCGATGAAATAAAAAACTTGGAAGAACAACGGTGAGGTCCCCCAAGTGCACCGGCACTTGGTGAAAAAGACACTGAGAAAAGTCCAAGTCCACAAGTTCAAAGTCCTAAATTATTACAAGATTAATAAGTTTTTTATTTAATCAAATAACAGTCTTCTTTTCCTCCCTACTCTTCCTCCTGTACGGGTCCTCCAAAAAGAAACTCCAAGTCGTCCTCCGAACAGTTCCTCGCACAAAAATCCAAGAGAGAAGGTCAGAAAATAATTATAATATAGAGAGACAAATATCACAAAATAGAAAAATGACTACAAAGCTGTGCTCCCCGGCAACGATGCCAAAAATCATGTGGTCGAGATGTAAATAATATTAACGATGTTGTTGTTATCAACCACTCGAATCGGTCAACGAAAAAATTTATTTTTAAACCACTTCAAAGATAATCAATCAATCAAAGCAAATAAAAGCGGATTCACTATTATATTTTCCTCGTATATCGACCGGGTTCGAATCCATGGTGCACAATTTAAAAACTCAGTAGTCAATTTTTGAAAATTATTTTTAGTGGTTTTTTTATTTTTTTATTGTTTTATTTTCAAAAAAAGCACAAAAGATAAATAATACATAACACTTACTCTTTTTGTATTTTTCAGAATAGTTAACAATGCTCAGAAAATTCCATTGAAAATAATTTTGTGTTTTATATAATTTAAAATATTTTTGATATTTTTTTAGTTTTTCTGACATTTTTGTGATTTTATAAAAATCAAACAGTGAAAAACAGAGCATACAGTGTATAAACGATACTATTTTGCAACTTAAAAATAGTTTAACTGCCTAAAACTCCTGAAATAATTTTTAATATAAACTATTGATAAATATCTACAACCAAAGACCAAGATTAGATTTTTTAGAATTTTTTTGAATTTTCTACAAATTTTTAAGATATTTCATTTTTCATATTTTTTTGGTTTTTAGAAATGACCTCAACACAAAAATTGGATAGAAATTAAAAGACACCAAAATACACCTACATTATTGTTTTTGGAATTTTTACGTAAAATTTCGAATTTTTATGAATTTTCAAAATTTTGACAGGAAAAAAGACATTTTTTATTTTTTAAATATATCAAGTGATAATAAAAGTTCATGAAAATGTGTACAATGACAAACACTATAGAAGAGCATGCAGATTTTTTTGAGGATTTTTAGACCAATAAAAACATTTATTCAATCAGAAAAATCAAGAAATTATTGTTATGAAAATGTTGGGACTAAAATGCAAATAATTGAAATTTTGCATTAGAAATTAACAAAACTAAAATATTAAATCAGAGTCACAATTCACCTTGTATATCACATGCAAGGCACATGCATTGGAGTTGACATGGGCATCTTTGTAATTTCTGAAAGATCCAGGTGCTTCTTTGTAATAATTCTAATATTTTATCAACAACCCAACTTCTAGCATTCCTGGAGGTCTTTATTTTAAATATGAGCAGGGGGCGAGTGGGCAGTCGCCGCCCCTTCTTCCTCTTTTCAATGGCGGCGCGTCAGTCGTAGGGCTCAGAATGAGCTCAGCGTAGAGCGTGAGTGAGGCCAGGAAGCAGGGAGGGTGTGTCTCGGGTGGTGCTGCATTGGAGTCGGTGGTGTAGGCGACGCCGTGTGCGTGCAGGCACGTCGGTGGGAGGGTTGGTGATCTAGGCAAATGGCTCGAGATGAGCTCGCGAGCGATGCTAGGATGGCAGAGATTGGTGGAGGGCGGTTGACGCCTGGAGCAGGGTGCGGGGTGCATCACGTGCGGCTAGAGGCTGAGCGGCCCGCGCGCGCGGGCGTGGTGGTCGTGGAGTGTTGCGCAGGTGACAGATCCGAAAAATCACCGTGTTAAGAAGTTGTTTTTATGTTCGTGCATAAAATAATGTCGTGCATTGTAGGTGGCAATCGGAGTCAAGAAAATAACCACAAATAATTTATTCAATTTTCAATCTCGTGGTTTTATGTTTATTTTACTTGGGCAAGTCCCAAGGTCGAACTCGAGGAGGTAAAGGAACAACCTAGAGTTATGTCTATCAAAATTTCGTGCACGGATTTCGAGGCAGTCTTTTTTTAGAATTTTCAATGCAAATAAGGGATGCAAGATGCAATTTTGGCCTATTTTAGGGACTAAAATGTTAACTATGTTCAAACGATGTCCGAAAAATACGAAACTGGCTACTATGTAAAATAAGATGAAATAAGTGCACGGTAAGTTTTTGGAATTTTTGGATGCCATAAGAATTTTTTTATGAATTTTCAAATACAAATAGAATGAATTTCAATATTTAATTATAATAAATATTAAACCTAATTATTTTCAAGGAATAAAATTATCTAAGATCTATCACTAGGTGATTGATCTCAAAAAAAATCCTAAACCTCAAAAAAATGATATCTAATACCTATTAAAAATCAAACACTTAAATATGCAAAATGATTTTTACACGGCAAACTATGTATGCAAATGCAATTCCTTTTTGGTACAATGTCAAGCACAATTATTTCTACAATATGTGATTTTTCGATAATTTTTAGAGCAACGGTTAATCAATGGCAAAAATAAGAGCACAAACAGGGAAAAATAAGCAAATTTCCACAGAATAATTGATTATTAAATAACCGACGATCGCAAAGATGTCCACAATATGTCAAAATGTAGAGAATTAAGTGTAGAACAAAATACCAATTTTTGATAAATAAAATAATGCAATTTAGAGATTCGAAATTATAAGGGAAGACAGGGGTATTTATGCAAATCAAAAACTTAAATAATGCAAACAGGGGTTGAAATGTAAATACCAAAACACCTGAGGGTATTATTTTCAAAAATGACAGAGGGGCACGTGCGACGCACGTGCCCTCTATGACTGGGGCATCTTCATAAATATCCGCACTTAGGGGGGCTAAACTGCAACTTTCCTAGTGGTCACGTGCAGAGCACGCGACCCTGGAGTGGCTGACATCGACTGGCGTTCTCCCCAGGAACGCACGTGCCTCGCACGTGCGTGGGGAGCCGCAGGCATAACCCGGTTGTCGGCGGTCGAGGCTGCAACGGAGCGCCGCTCCGATGACGGCGTCACGGAGGGAGCTTGCAGTGGTGTTGACGCTAATGCGGTCATTGCTCAGCGGAGATGGAGTCGATGGCGAAGGAAGGCGGAGCAGGTCGGCGATGGGTGATGTTGTCGTCGTTGGCTCGACGGGGAAGCCAGGAGCTGGAGCAGTAATGACGGAGGGAGGCCGCGCTGCAATGGCTGGCCCAACCACCGGATCTCGCCGAGGAAGCGGGGGGGGGGGGGGGGGCGACGACCTGTTACCTCGTGGCCCACCCCATTCCTATGTAATCGACGGATAAGTTCTTGAAGGTGTGGTGGGGCTCCTTAAATAGGATCGAGGGGTGTCGCAATTTGGAGAATCGGGGAGGGATTTGATTGATCGGAAGGCGGCCGAGATTTGAGGGGGTGAAATATGTGGCGGAAGCGATTGAAGGAGATACAGGATAAGGGCAGCGTGACAAGATTCGTAGGCGACGCCTCCTGCTATGGAAAGGGGAGGAAGACGATGAGCCATGGCCGTCCGATCGGTCGAGATCGGGCGGCAAGGAAAGTGACACATGGCTAACTAAAAGAGGGAGGCGGAGGTACGTGCGACGCACCTGCGTCCATTTTAATTTTTTTTATATTTTTTATAAAATGAAAATATAATAAGGCCAAAAATGGCTGACACGTGGCGGAATCAAGTGCTGCCACGTGTCAGCACCATAAAATTCAAAAAAATAAATATTTTGTAAAATCAAAAAAAATAGTAAATGGCCTCGGATCGAAAATGTTTCTTTACAAGAATTGCTCGTCTCGATGAGATCTACAATTTTCATGAAGATATCAAAACCAAAATCGATCAAATGCACAAAGTGAATTTTTGGTGTATCCCATGTACATAGAATACCTTGATTTTTGGGTTTTATAATTTTTATGTTATTTTTTAATTAAATAAAAATCCGGAAAAATATGGTAAAATCAGAGAGAAATAATAACACCTTAATATAATTTTTTCGATTTTTATTAATTGATCAAATATGTACGTAAAATAATAGGTTAAAAACCGCTAAAATAAAATATACAAAAGAGGCCCAAAACCCAACATTCACATATGAGCTCTGATTCACTTGAACTTGGTCTTGTTTTGAAGGTAATTGAATGTACATTAGTTCAAAAGTGAGTAGGATTAAATCGGACATTGGATGAGGAAGATATGAGGTTTTTAGTCTGGAAATCTTGAAACTAGGGTTTGGGTTTTTGGTCCATTTATTTGGGTTGATTATTTTTTGTATTTTTCCTTTCTTCTTATTATTGATATATACACAGCGGAGGTGGTTTTGGCTTATTCGGAGTTAGCATGAATGGGTTAAAAAATCTGGGAAGTTAGGCTATTTACAGGTTACTTTTGGCTTGGATTTTTGTCTTCTTATTTTGTGCTGAAATTTATGCTAAAATGCAATTCTTATTAAATCATTCACAAATGCTAATTATGCATAATAGATGCAGGAATGCTGTTGATTTTAATGGATTTGAGCTTAAAAAATAAGATTTAGAGTGATGAATCCGAGATTCATCAGCAGGCGGCCACACGGATGATGGTGGCGGCCCAGCCGCCAGGAGCACGGTGACTTGAATTTTTTTATTTTTCTTTTCTGTAAATGACTTAGAATAAAAACATATTTTTTTTAATTTTTTAAACAGGAAATGCAAACAAAGGTAGAAAAAGAAATTCTTTTATGTTTTTTTATATTTTATATATTTTTTAATTCTCCTACAAAACAATGGTTAGAGATAAAAAGGAACTACAATGATATATTTTTTAAATTTTTTCTACTATTAGTTTATGCAGAAAATTAGGAGGCTTGAATGGGGATGGATCTTGGTGAGCTGTGAAGGATAGATCCGAAGACCCGACGACCGTACGTGGTCATATGTGCGTGGTTGCGTGAGGTAGAACGTGAACATATAAAGATCGAGAAGATGATATGGAAAATTGATGTCGGACATGGATCATGTGTGGTGGACATTTTGTGATTTTGGATATCTAAGGAGTAATAAAATGAGAGCAAAAATACGACCTATGATTTATCCTAGAGAAAAAAGATAGGAAATAAAATGGATCTCACCTCGGGGTTTGGAAATGCCGTGATGGCCACGACGAAGGACGACGCATTGTTACCGGACGGCTCAGGGGATGGGCACCCTTCTTCAATAAGAAATCTCTCGGAGAACGGGCTCCTCCCCACCAGAGATTGATCAAAGAATAAAGAAGGAGGAAGAGCCCATCAAAAAGAGAAGAAAAATGAAAGGAAGGTATATACACTTAAGGAAGGTGTTTATTGGTGGAATAAATAAAATAATTGAATAAAATAAATAATTAGTTAATTAATTATGAATTTCGGAATTAAATAAATAAAATAATTAATGAAAATCAGTTAGCCACCTTTATGGTGGCCATTAAAGGTATAGAATCAAATCTAATATACATAGTATATTAAATAATCAAATAATAAATTAAATAATGAAATGCAATTTTCATAATTAAATTAAATTAATTAATTAATGTGAGATATTTTATTTTTTGGTGTTTACATACAGAAGTTAGTTGTATACAAATATTATATACATATAATACACTATACATATGTTTATATAAGGAAATAATTTTTAAAACACATTTTTTAAATTTTATTATTTATATTTTTTTCTTTTTATTTATAAAGAAAATAATATTTACAAATATATAAATTATGCATATATGAATAAATAAATAATGGTGAAACTCCACAAAACACCAAAAAAAATAAACTTTTTAACCGTAACTCCAAAAATTATGAAATCAAAACCATTTGAATGAAATTTAATTTAGAGTATAATGGAAGTGAAGTTGGTTCAATTTAAGTTTGTATGGATCCAAAATTAGTATTTCAATGATCACTTTGTGGTTTTTTCTGAGGCTGATTAATGGTAATATGTACATTATTTTATGTTACCTGACAGACCCTACAAATTTTTTAAATTACCTCTACAACCTTTTGCACAACGTAATTACCCCATAGACCCTGTAAATTACCCCAAGAACCCCCATGAGCTTCAAAAAGATTACCCATAGGGTTCATAGGGTAAGGGTTGGCAAGTTTACAGGGTCAAGGGGGGAATTAGATTGTTTCAAAGGTCGTGGAGGTAATTGACAAAGTTCATAAGGTCTGCCGGGTAAAAATCCCTTATTTTTAGTATTTACAACATATTTTTATTTACAACTTTTGTTTACAAAAATAATTAATTTTATTTCAAATTATGTATAAATTAAATATTACATGTTTTATACAAATATACAGGGAATTTATGTACATAATATTTTTGGATTTTTGACAGAAGACGCTATGTCCCCCTGCTTTATTCCTTGTTGTTCATGTCATGTCTTGAACTTCTCTTGGGGTTTGAGTCAGTCTGTATTTATTACATAAACACATCATTTATTTTTCCCCATTCTTTTCTTCTTTATTCTTTTATTTAAGCACAAAAAGTGTTAAAAATTCATATTTAACAAATGCATCCAAAATGGTAATTTCATGAAATTAATGGGTATTTACAGGTGTTTCACTAAGAAAATGAAGTTAAAATAAAAGAATAAAGATGATGAATCATGGATTCATCGGCATCATTCGCATATGCTTTCATCTTTCTTGATGAATGGAAGCCCAACAACCAAGTTTTTCTTCTTTACTAACATGATGCTTTTAAAATTTAAATGTCCAAATCTTAAATGCCATAATAAGGAATCATCCGCATTTATAGCTTTTAAAGCATGGCCTTCTTTTAAAGGCATTGATAATGGAAGGACTTTATTTAGAGCCATTTCAATATCTGTGATTAGTAGCTTTCTTCTTTTATCAAAGATTTTGCATACTCCATTATTAAATCTTAGACAATGGTCGTTATTCATAAGCAGGCCAACACTTAGAAGATTCTAAGTTAAGATTAGAACATAGAGAACATCGTGAATGACTTTAAAAGTACCTTTCTTTGTTTGTATTGCAATAACTCCTTTTCCTTCCACATTTTGCAGCTTTCCGTCTCCAAGCATAACTTGTGAACTATGCCCTTTTTAAAGGCTCACAAAAGCATCTATGTTCCTTATCAAGTGGTTACCACTATAGACATACCAAATGTCTTTAGATACTTCTTTAATATTCATACAAGAATAAGTAATGGATTGGAATCCTCGTCTCTGTAATATAATTAGACTCATTCTTTTGGAACCAGCAGTCTCTTTGTGACTGATTTACAATTTTGCACCTTGTGCAATGGAGTCTACAATCATTGGATTAATTGTTATATTTCTTGTAAATAATGTAATGGGAAGAAGATTTTCTTTTACCTGAAGCTCTTTGATTATATCCTCTTTTGGATATTGCATTGTCTTGACTTCTATAGGATTCATGTCTTCCATTATTCTCTTATCTCATTGCATATTTCCCCTTCTTTGCTTGTCATGATCTCCATTATTAGCTTTTTAGATGCTCACTTTCGTTTGAAATGCTAGCCCAAATGGTTGAATGATAAACTTGCTAATTCTTTGCTCATTTGCTTCAAAGGAATCCATTAATTCATATATAGGGAGAGAAAATAAATCTTTAGATTCTTCAATAGCAACAACATGATCGAATTTAGCAGATAAAATTCTTAAAATCTTTTCTACAACCTTCTAATCAGCAACGGTATCTCCATAACTTCGATTTTGATTTATAATAATAGAAGCTCCTGAAAAGAACCCTTGAATGTTTTCACCATCTTTCATCAAGAGATTATCAAAATCTCTGCATAAAGATTGAATCTTGATAGAGATTACCTTGGTGGAGCTTTTAAATTATTTTTTTAAAATCTCTCATTCTTCTTTAGAAGTAGTTGCTTTAGAAATATGAGGAAAGATAGATTTACTTACTCCTTGTCGAATGAATAGATGGGCCTTTGCATCCTTATTCTTGTTCTCCTTGAGTTCTTTCTTCTTTCCTTCACTTAGTTAAGTAAGTACATCTGCATCTTTAACTTCCTCATAACCTTCTATACCTAGCTCCCAAAAATCTTGTGAGATGAAAAGGGTCTTCAATTGAAGACTCCAGTAATTATAACTTTCTCCATCAAATATAGGAATGGAGCTTTGGATATAGTTGAATAAAGGTTTGTTCATATGGATGTCATGGAGAGGAAAATCAAGAAAATATTCAACAAGTATATAAGGATGAATAGGCTCGGATACACCACTTGTTGGAGAAACGAAAGATTGAAGGTAGATAAGAAGAAATTTAAAGGAAGAGGATATGGATCAATGCACAAGGTAGATAAGAACTCAAGAACTTTTTTTCATTAAAAACTTGAACTTGCATACAAGTATTGGACTTGACAAGAAGTGTACTTACAATACTTAAAATAAAATAAGAGGGACTTACAACACTTGGAAGGAGGAGGACACTTGAGAGACTCTTGTGTTGATAGAGGACTTCTTCTTGTTATTGTGTATAAAATGTGGACCTCTTGGATAGAATTTATAGGCCAACCAATATGGTGGAGATATTTTGAAAGAGGGATCTAGACTCCTCTTTCATGCTTATCCTTTAAGTGGAAATATCTAGATATTTTGGTGGAGGTGGAGAAATATCTAGATATTTTCTCCACCTCTCTCTTTTCTAAAATATCCCAAGTGCATGTCTTCATTAAACTTCTTCATATGTTGGTGGAGTATATAGGCCCACTTGTTCATAAGGGTCAGAGGATTGTAGGTCCATTTGTATATGTGCTCATTGTAATAACAATACTTAGGCCAATTATAAATTATATTTTCAAGAACAGATGCACCGCATATTACAAGCATTTATGGTCGTTCTGAAAAGGCAATGATATGTTGTGGGGCTCGAACAAAGCATACGTGAAAAAGGGTGAAGAAACTCTAAGGACTAATCTGCAAATAATTTAAGTTCTAGGGAGTACTAGATAACATGTTTGTGAAGTACAAGGGCCAAATTGCAAGTAATCTAGAAAAAAGCATGTGTGACACGTGTTCAATACTCACAAGGAATAAATGCATTTTTTCAAAACATTATATTCATTTCATAACCAGATTAAAGTCTAGGGTAAATACTACAAATAACCCAAAATGCAAGCGAAGCAACATGTGACTACAATTCAGTTGGACTAAAATTAGAATATTAAAACTACACGGTCCTTAATGCAATTACAAATAATAGACTAAATTGAAATACTGTAAAAGGTGAGGCCTTGAGTGAATTATACCCACGAGGACACATACGCGACTCGTGACGTGAATAACACTTCTGATCCTTCGTTGGAAAAGTTCTTACAGCTGGAATACATGGTGCAGGTGCACAACCTGGATGATTGTTAGGAGCTCGATTTAATGGTCTAAAGAGCTGATCTGACATTCGGTCGGATCTGTCTAGAGATCTGATCTAAATGCTGAAAATGGGGCATCATCGGATGCTTAAATCAAACCTAGAGCTTGGATTCCAATTCGAACAACAAAGAAGGGTGCTGGAAGAACAAGGTGCCGGTGAGCGTCAATCAAGCATATACGGAAATCCACATGTATGTTGATCTCGATGTTGGGTCCAACACCTTCGTGAAAGTGCTAGTTGAACTAGATTTTTTACTGGTCTAAAGTACGTCTCACACAAGGTGGAGATGCAGTCGCTATGGCGACCTGCAAGAAATCCCGATTCAAACAGCAATTAACCCACAACAGAGATCAAACAATGAAGAGCGATGCAGAGTTAAAATTTATTATAACTCTACAACAAGGATGTGTATAGGTACAAGTATGCAGAGTGTCAATGTTGAAGGCGATTTTTCACGAGTCGAAAGTAATCCACATAGGGCAGGATCACAGTGTCGCTGAGGAGACTCGCAAGAAATCGAATCTTCGAACAACAATTAACCCACAACAGAAGTCAAGCAATGGAAAAATGGTGCAGAGGTAAAATTTATTATAACTCTACAACAATATGTGTATAGGTGTAAGTATGTGTAGAGGTCGAACACAGAGAGCAGACAAGTAGAACGGGGCAAAATGCTCAAAAATGTGAATGTGATCAAATGTTTATCTATGCTATTTTTTGTGTGTTTTTAATTTTATATTTTTTATTTAATTTCGGATTTTATATTTTTATATTTTTATTTTTATTTTTTGATTTTATATTTTCTTTTTATATTTTGTATTTTGTATTTTCTTTTTCTATAAATAGAATATATACACAATATATGAAAAGAGAAGGATGAAGTATTTAAAAAAATAGTTAAAAATAAGGAACATTCAGGAAGTAAAATGTTTTTGGTCTTTTTATATTTTTCTAAAGTTTTTGTGATTTTTTTCTAGATTTTGCTATTTTTTTATATTTTTAAAAGGGAAAATACTAGAAAACAATGAATAAAGTTGCTGGCTGAAATTAAAATGAGGAGGAAAAATAAACAACAGTAACAAAATTCCTCAAATTATTTTTAAAATAAAGTAACATAATAGGGAAAATTCAAGAACTGAAATTAGATTTTTAGGATTTTTGTAGAATTGTTAATATTTTTATGAAGGTTTTAGAGTTTTATATTTTTTAGGAGTTTTCTTTTGTATTTTTTAGTGATTTTTGGTCTAGAGCTAAAAGATATGCAAACACACGAGATATAATTTTTTTGGAATTTTTCAAAAATGTTTTATAATTTTTATGTATTTTCTTATGTAAACAGTGTTGAAAATGCATGTTTTGAATTTTTATAAATATGAAAAAGATAAATATGCAAAACACAAATATGACGTGGGAGTAAAATGCAACAGGAGCTTAACATGAAATTTGTAGAATTTTTGGGATTTTATAGATGAATGCAATAAATACTAGAAGCAAAGAGAAAAATCATACTAGCAAGGGCATTTTTGTAAATATGTAAAAGCTCAGGGGCATGTGTGCGATTTTCTCGCAAAAACTATAACGTAATAAAAATATTTATGGATCAAATAGAAATAAGCAATCTCCAGGGGCTTTCCTGCAAAAGGTGCCAAGTCTCACGTACACGGGGCACGTGAATCTAGCATGGACCCCTATGCAATTTCCAAAAAACTGGAGGGCTCAAGCGCAAAATAACCACAAATATATAAGTGCGTTACAAAGTTCAAGGGTTTAGATGAAATAATCAAAGTCCTAAGGGCTATAGCTGCAAAATGTCCTCCTCACGTGGTTGCCCACGTGAGCTGACTTGGCATGGGGCTGTTTTGCAATTATTAAAAGGACAGGAAATATAATGCAAAATATCCAAAACATATAAAACGGACGAGGAAAGATTTGACAATGATTTAAAAAGGCAAAATCGCTCGAGGTGATTTTTGCAAAATACCCCAAAGCCTGTGCGCTGTGGACGGTGGAGATGTTGTCACTTATACACGTGGTGTCTTCCTATGGTGCGATACCCTTTGCAGCCTACGTCTGAGATTAGATCCCAGATTGAGATCTAACGGAGGTGGCATCCCTCAGTTCGACGGCAGTTGTGGCTCTTCAAGAACAAGGGAGATCTAGCGATCCTGGAGCACGGAGGAAAACGATCGAAGAACACAGCCAGATCGAGTTTGGAGTGGCAAAATCTCTGTGCACAGAGCGACATCATCCCTTCCGATGTCACCACAAGCCTCCTAGGAGCCTCCTCGATTGGGCAGCGGCCTCAAAACGACGAAGGAATAGCCGGAGCGCCGCCGCATCATCGGCGAAGGAGGATGGCTCCATGAGGATTTGGCGTCAGCAAAAACAACCCCAGATGGGGTCCTTCAGCCCTGGGACCTGCAGAAGAAACACAAGATTCGACAAAAGGTGGTTCCCAGGGCTAATACGGATGATTGGGGGGAGTAGGTGGCGAAAATGGAGCTCATCGGGGCAAGCTCCGACGAGGGGGAAGTGAGTGATGAATCAAACGCAAATCAGGCAAACAAAAAGATGAAAATAATAGGTGACACTCCAGCTAATCTACAGCAAAGAAAAGCAAAGAAAAGTGACTTCGACCGGTTGAGAAAACCGAGAAATAAACCTCACGGCTGAAGTGGTCGGAGATGGGCTGGAGACCTCCTCGGTCTTCGCTTGGCCTCGTGCAAAGAAGCTATAGGACGCTCTATCACAGCCTCCGGTCCAGAGCTCTAAGGCGAGGGTCCAAGCATAGGTCAAAAGTGTACAAAAATCGAATTGCAAGTAGGATGGGTTTTTTTGAAGGAGAGGCTTTGGCGCTCCACAAATCGAGTGCAATGCCTCGATCAGTGATCTAAAGCCCAAGAAATGCCTTGGGCGTGAATCACCAATGAACGAGGAGCAAAAACGCAGAAGGACCCATCATGAAAAGATGCTTGTAAAAGCCTCAAAAAATCCGCAAATATGGGACAAAAACTCGTTCTGACACAGCTACAGAGGGGTATGAGAGTTGACCGCAGGTCAACTCTCCAGCCCTCCTGGTTGGTCCACGTGGACCAACAAGGAAAAAGCCCGGAAAAAAGTTTTGTAAAATCATTTTAAAATAATAAACGATTTTATTATTTTAGGTTATAAAATAAAAAAATATTTATAATTTTCTGAATTATTTATGATGATTTTTTTATTATTTTTTAGAGGTATAAAAATACAAGTTACCTTTTATACCCTTTATAGGTATCTTTATCTATATATTTTAATATTTTATTTTTATTTTGTGAATTTATTTTTTTAATTATTTTATATATTTATAGAATATTTTATACACTTAAATATATTTTTATTTTATTTTTCTGATGATTTTTATACACTTAGTAAAATATTAGTAGTTAATTATATAGGTATGTTTATAGTATTATACCTAGGTATTATAATACAAGTATTTTATATTTATGTTTTATTTATGTTTTATTCTTATTTTAATGTACAAATGTATTATAAGTAATATTTACAAAAATTATAAAAAATATAGAAGTATAGAAATAAAGAAATAATAAATAAAATGAATATTTTAATCTGTACAAGTATACTATAAGGGTCCAAAACTCAACTTTCAAACCATAACTCCGAAAAAATACGAAACTACCTTCATTAAATATATTATGAGAAATTATATACATTAAAGGTGAGTTTGGTGCATTTCGAGTTTTTATTTGCAAGATACATGTCTGGGAAGTTGGGATTCTGGAATCTTAGTCAGATCATAACTTTTTATCTGTGCATTATTTTTTGGGTGAAATCAATTTTGTATTTTTCTTTCTTTAGTTATCTACAACTTTCTTTTACAAAGTTTCTTTATTTGAGGTGCAAAAAGTGGAACCAAAATTAGGTCCCAAAATGAATAAAGAATGGATTAAAATAAAAGGGGTTTTTTATTGTATTTTGGCCCTTATCTCCCTCTACTTTATTCCTTGTCGATCTAGTCATCGAGATGTCTAGGTCTTGGGGTTTTGGGTCATAAATTATTTGCAATATTTTATTCTTTTTCTTTTTTTTTTCATTATTCTATAATTCTGGCTTTAAAAACCGTATTTTATATACTATTTACAAAATGATGCATGAATTCTAAAATGCCTAAATTAAGCCTATTTACTCGCATTTACTAGGGTTTTTAAGTCCAAAATGATAGAATAAAGATGATGAAATGTAGATTCATCAGGTCAAACACAGGAAGCAAGCAGGTAGATCAAGGCAATATGTGCTCAAAAATGAATGTGATGTAGTTGTCTATACAAGTGCTATGTTTTTTGGGGGTTTTAATTTCATATTTTTATTTAATTTTTTGATTTTATATTTTTATATTTTGATTTTCAATTTACTGATTTTTGTATTTTCTTTTTATATTTTAAATTTTGTATTT
The DNA here is from genome assembly GCA_037367405.1 of Ottelia alismoides. NCBI lineage: Eukaryota > Viridiplantae > Streptophyta > Magnoliopsida > Alismatales > Hydrocharitaceae > Ottelia > Ottelia alismoides. Next base: position 404,016 of record JAZKJV010006707.1, on the reverse strand, counting down.
TCTTTCCTTTTAGAAAGAATATACAATAGATAAGAATATATAGAGACACAAGAGAGATGAGAGAGAAAAGAGGTAAAAAATATACATAATACAAGAAATAAAATGGTTTTTATGATTTTTATATATATTTTTTTACTATTTTTTGTTATTTTTCAAGGCAAAAATACTGAAAATAGTGAATAAAAATAATAGTCGAAATTAAAAATGGAGGTAAAAAATATCAAACAGTAATAAAAATTTTCCAAATTAATTTTAAAATGAAGATAATAATATAAAGCAAATTCAGGAATAGAAAACTATATTTTTTTATTTTTTATGGATTTTATATATTTTTTATGAAGTTTTTTAGAGTTTTTTTTATTTCTTGAGTTTTCTTTTATATTTTTTAATGATTTTAGATCTGAAGGTAAAAGATGCAAAAACACACAAAATAATTTTTTTATGGAATTTTTCAAAAACATTTTATAATTTTTTATGCATTTTCTAATGCAAACAGTGAAGTAAATATATTTTTTGAATTTTTATAAAATAATAAAATAATGAAAAAGTGAAAATAAAAATATGTCGTGATAGATCAATGCAACAAGAGCTTATGGTATTTTTTTGAGATTTTTAGAGGTTTATAGATGCATGAAGAAAATAGATTCACAAAGAGAAACTACACTACTTGCAAGGGCATATTTGCAATAGTTAAAAGTGGGGGGCCAAAGAGCAAATTTCTCAAAAATATTTTATGTGGACAGAAGTATTTATAGTACATTCAGAAATAAGCGAACCTTTAGGACTATCCTACAAAAACGCCTAGGCCACGTACGTGGACACGCGCGCCTGGTAGGGACTAGATAGGAAATAACAAAAAACCTGAGGGGTGATATGCAAAAAGTACCAAGGTTTTATAACTTCCCTTGAAAGTTTCTAGATCAATTCAAAATATGCAAATAGAAAGGGCCCCTACGCAAAATACCCCCACCCCACGTGCGACGGGCATGTGAGGTGACGTGGACAGGAGCCTCTATGTAATATAGCAGAGTTGGAGGGGGCATTTATGCAAATATTACAAAAACATTAAACACAAATGAAGGATTTAATACTAATTATTAAATACAAAAAAACAGTCGGGGTCGAATGTGCAAAATACCTTAGCCTTGCATATCAATGACATGCGATGCTCCCACTTAAGACACGTGGCCAGCACGAGCGGGCCGCATGACAGTTCGTGATCCGGTGGTCTAAATTAGATCCTGGGCAATGATCTGACGGCTGAAGCAATATCGCATCAAATGGCAACTATATTCCACGAAGAACCAGGGGAAGATCCAACGGTTCAATGAATGTGGAGGGAAGAAAGACCGACGAACTCTGCCTGGATAAACTTGAACCTCCAAAATCTTCACACATGATGCTGCCTCCTCCCTCCCGATGATACCAAGTGCCTCCCAGGGCCCTCCCTATCAACTTGATGCTTCAAATGCTCCGAGGATCTCCGGCGACGGCTAGTGGCGGAGGTGGACTTGGAGGTATCCTTTTGACAAAGCGCCCCTCAGATGGGGCCTTCCAGATCCTGCAAAGATGTGCAAAAGCAAAGAAACGAAGTCGGAGGAATCTCAGCTATTATATAGAGGGTGCTAGGTTGAATAATGGTTAGGCAATGGGTGATCAGTGGTGGTCGGAGCAGAGCTCCGATGAGGTTTTCTTTAAAGGTGAAATCTACAGGTTACGCAATAAAATGCCTACTGGAAATGAACCTGCTTCTATTTTAAGTTACAAGCGCACAAAATAATGGATAAAAACAGGTACCTCACCGATGATCGTGAAGCTAAACCTCCATGCCGATTTCTCATCGGAGATAGTGGAGGACACCCAATCAACACGTCAAACGACGCCCTGGATAGCTGGAGGTGGTGTTGTCACCACCACTGGTCTAGAGAACAAGGAAATGGGGAAGGAACGGGTCAAATGAGGTTCAATGGATGAGGGGAAGGTCGGGCAATTTTTGAATGAGATGGTGCATGCGACTCCAAGATTGATAGATATCGGGGCGAATCGATGGTTCCAAAGCTTGAAAAAGTACTAGGGCTTGTAAGGCTCATTAGTCGAGGAGCAAAAGTCCTGAAGACGCAACGTGAATTGGTGAAAGGTCGTTCCTCGAAAAATCTGCGAAAAAGGAGAAAAACAAGGTGTTAGGAGCCAGGGCAGGCGGGTCACCGGACCTCCTGGTTGGTCCACGTGGACCAAGCAGGAAAAAGCTTGGAAAAATAATTTGTTAATTCATTTTAAAATATTAATAAAGATTTTATTATTTTTTAGGTTATTAAATGAAAAATTATTTATTATATTAGAATGTATTTTATGGTTATTTTTTATTTATTTTTTCAGAGGTTTAAAATTACTCCCTTTTAAGGCTAATACATATTCATCTATATATTTTAATGTTTTATTTTTATGTTGTATATTTAATTTTATTATTTTTGTTTATCATTTTTATATATTATAATTTATTTTATGAACTGAAATATATATTTATTTTATTTTTCTGATGTATTAATGTACAATCAAATAAATAGAAGTATTATTTACATAGGTATTTCATTTATGTATCTTATACAAGTATTTAATTTTGTGTTTTCTTTGTGTTTTATTCTTGTTTTAATACGCACATGTATTATAAATAATATTTATAAAATTATTACAATATAAATTATAAAAATAATGAATAATAAATAAAAATGAATATTTTAATAGGTATAAGTATAGAATAGGGGTCCAAAACTCAACTTTTGAAATGTAACTTTCGAAAATATAAACCACCTTCATTAAATAGATTATTGAAAATTATATACAATTAAATGTCATTTTTATACATTTCTAGTTTTTATTTGAGAGATACAGGTCTGGGGAAGTTTGGGATTTTGGAAACTTATTGGGATCATAACTTTTTATTTGTATATATTTTTTGTATGAAATCAATTTTGTATTTTTCTCTATTTAATTATCTACAACCTTTCATTTACAAAGTTTCTTTATTTTGACGCATAAAAGGTGGAACTAAAAATAGGTCCCAAAAATGAATAAAGAATGTATTAAATAAAAAGGCTTTTTATTGTATTTTGGCCCTTATCTCCCTCTACTTTATTCCTTGTCGACCTAGTCATCGAGATGCCTAGGTCTCGGGTTCGAGTCATAAAATATTTGCAATTATTTTATTTTTTTTTCTTTTCTTTTCTTTATTCTATTATTTTGCTTTTAAAAACCGTCTTTTATACCATATTTACACAATAATGCATGGATGATAAAATTCCTAAATTAAGCCTATTTACAAGCATTTACTAGGGTTTTTAAGGTCAAAATGATAGAATAAAGATGATAAAAATGTAGATTCATCATCCCCCTATACTTACCTTTGCTAGTCCCTAGCAAACACTTTTTGGCAATAAGTGCAGGAAAAAGAAAAACGAAGAAAAGAAAAAGAAGAAAATTGGATTTACTTTAATTATCAAACTTGTCTTTACTAAATCAAAGTTTGGAGCTCAAGTCAGACCTTTGACATTTTAGCGCGGGTGGAACCTTAATGAGAACCAGATTTGAAATCCAAAAAGATCCGAGAATGCCAAAACTCTGCTCAAGTCTTCTCAGTAGCTAGGTCAGAATACTTTAACTCATACGTAAACCCTTATGACTATGAATCTGTCTCGTACAGTATAAGTGATGGGGCTCTCCCCAACTGAAATGACAAAGAGTCTGACTTCTCCAATATGAAAATCCAATGATTCCCAAATCCAATAACTCATTCCTCAAGGGAGAGGGATATTCCCTTCTAAGTTCAAGTGACAACCAGCTCAAAGTGGAAGGGGTGAAGAGAAGAATTGATGGTAGCCAGTGTAGCTACCTATCATAGAATGCCAGACCAGTGTAGTCAAGTCATCCAACTGCAGGATCACATGATTTGACTTTGAAGCTCAAGCTTGCTTATTGACTATACAAATATATACACTCCGATAGGTATTTTTATTTTTGTACAGGGCTTGTCCATATTTTGGAGTTTTTTCTCTTTGCTCCCCTTTTTTTTGAAATACTATTAACAACATTTACATAAGGAGTTTTTCCTCTTGAGCCAGTAGACTATCCCTTTTTTGAAGCTTTATTGCAACCGACACTTTCATGTCTTCAAAACTCATCATCGCTGGATGGGTTGGGTGCACTTCCCTCCCTAGAGGAGGGACAAATGTTTCCACTTGTGTACGTCTCAAATCGGCAAATCCAACCCCCTCACCACTCCAACAGAATTGAGCCAAGTGAAAGGTGCAGGTGTCCAAGTTAGGTCATTATCAATAAGAGCCATGTCTGTGCTCCAAAATACTCTACTTAGCAGTCAAGAATCCATTGAACCAAGTCTCTTAATCCTCAAAGAATTAAGTCAACTAGACCTGAAGTACCTCAATTCAGCTCCTATAAGGTCCCTGTTTATTAAGTAGATTTAAGGTCCAATCAAGCTCCAATCTTCGGATTTTACTTAACTTGTCAACAATCAAACAAAATCAAAAAATTGCTAATGCTATGAAGAATGCATAAAATATTTTTGTGATGCACTTTTGAAGATTTTTAACTTTTTATCGATTCTTGAAAAGATGATGCATATGCATTTTTGGGTTTTTCAAAAAATATTTTCAAATGTTTTTTGGGCTTTTTTATTTTTGCAAATATTTTTGGGAATTTTTTTTTAAAAAAAGATTTTGGCCAGAAAACTAGGTACAATATTTACACAGGGATGCATCTCATATTTATAAGAAGTAGATTTTAAGACTTTACAAACAGGAAGTGGTCAATTTTATAGAAATACATAAATTTTAGGTGAGAATGTATATATTACTCAAACTTATTTGAAAAGGTTTTTTTCAATCAAATTTAGAAAACTATAGTCCAAAACAATTTTTACAAAGGAATTTTTACAAACATGTACACACAATGGAAAATCATTTGTAAAGGTTTTTCAAACATTATATATATATTTTTCAAATAGTTTTGCAACCATTTTTTCAAACCATTTGTAAACTATTTTTCTAAATTTTTATTTCACACAAAGAAAATAAATTTTACAAACAAAATAATTTACAAAGGTTGAAAACATGTAACAAAATGTTTTGCAAATAGTTTTCAAAGATTTTTAAAAGGATTTTTCAAACATTTTTGCAAAAAAAACATTTTCACCCGATTTATTAATCAGTAAATACAATAATTATTTGAGGAATAATCACATCTTTTTATTATGGTTTTTATGAATTTTAAGTATAATTAGCCATAATTATGAACAAAAATACGAATTATGAGTTATGGATAAAGTATATATGACCCCCCTATACTTAGCTTGAGTTATGTCCTCATAGATCAGAGAGAAAAAGAGAAGACATAACTCTTACTGAGTATAGACAAGTACAAATAATAAAATGAATAAGGAATGAATGAACGAATGAGAAGTTGACCGCCCCCCCCCCTCATACTTAGGATCAAATAATCCTAAGTATAGAAGAATGTACACAAAACAGGGGAGGGTCGAAGGTGGAAATGAACAGATCATACTCAGACTATCTCCCCCTATACCTAGGGTAAGATATCCCTAAGTAAAGACAAGAAGAGGAGACAATGGAGATGATCAAAGAACAAAAAAATCGAGGTGCAAACCCCCTATACTTAGGACAAATTATATCCTAAGTATAGAAGACTGGCAAAAAGGGCGACACCTTTCGGGTAGATAAAGAAGATAAAAGAGAAAAAGAAGAAAAGAAGAAAATAGATTAGAATATGGAAGAAGATAGAGAAGTATGTACACATTACTCCCCCTGTACTTAGAATAAAAGAATCCCCTAAGTATAAGCAACAACAAGAGTGATGAAACGGAACGATGAATGAACATTCGGCTCATCCACCCCACATACTTTAGGACAAGGCATGTCCTAAGCAAGGCACACATGAGAATGGGGTGGATGAGAAAGGGAGAGAGACAGAGGTACCCAAAAGCGAATATACAACAAAGTGGATGTACAGAGGGTCAAGAAGGTAAAAAGAAAACCTTCTTGCGGGAACGCCGAGGGATAGATTCTTGTGGTGGTGCAAGTTGACATCAGGTCCTCAAATGACACAAACCAATCAGGGTAGATAGGGTGTAGGTCCTCAGTGTCCCTACGGTGTGAAGGCACAGACGAGTGAGTAGAAGAAGTATGACTAGGTCCATCCTTGGGAGTCTCTCTAATATCAAAGTGTAATGGGTTGAACTCATCATCATTGGAAGAAGTGTAATCAGTGCCGCACTATGAGGTCTCGTCCAGGTCAAAACCAAAAGGAACGAACTCATAAGTGGAAGTACTCGAACTCAGTTCATCCTCAATAATATCAACCGGATCATCTTTCTCATCAACAGTCCCGAATTCCCGAATAAAAGTAACTAAATCAGATTCAGCCTTTGTCTCATATGAAGAAAGGTGTGGTCATATCAGGTTCATGTCTCTGGTAGGCAGTGGGTGAGGTGATCAACACTTCGCTCTTGTCACCAGTATAAAAGTGAATCTCTTTTGATCCGTAATCAATAGCGGCCCTTGCAGAGGCGAGGAATGGTCGTCCCAGGATGATTGGAGGACATCCCCTGTGGAGGTCTCCATGGGCAATACGATAAAATCAACATTGTAGATCATGCCCTGAATCAATATGAAAGCATTTTCAAGGATATCCTTCATCCTCTTAATATATCCATTATCAAATTAAACGATCATCTTGATCTTCCTAGAGAGGCCCTAAGTGAAGCGACTGTACCAGCGAGAAGGGTAGTATGCTAATCGAAGCGCCGCTGTCGAGGAGAGTGTGATCACATGTGTGGTCTGACATGGTGTAGCTAATGGAAGACATGGAAGTGTTATTTTTCCTAGGAATGGGATAGTGTGTAATGGTGTGGGAAGTGTCCATGGTCATGATATGACCCTCAGATCTGCTCCTCTACTTTTTCTTCTTGGGAAGAGGAGCAGATAAATCAGTCATGGCCTGCTAAAGTGGGGTACGGATGATCTCATGAATGCTGGCCGCCACTTTGGGTTCAGTAAACAATTTTTTTAATTTTTAAACCTCCTACATACAAGGGAGGAAGTTAGAATCAACATATATATAAGGCATGCCAAGAGGAGTCTGTATAGCAGCATCCTCGGGGTCAAAGGTGGGACATGATGTGAAAGGTTGTGTGGTCACAAGATCTGGAAAATGGAACTTCTCCTCACAATCCGACTAAACCAAAGGTCTCCCAAACTCTTTTTGAATTTTTCTCAATTTTTTGTGTTTTGGGCGGTTGCAAGCTCTCATGGAAATCCTCAAGTGAGTCCAAATCCTTAAAGAATGGAGCTACATTCTCGATCTTATTTATGTTAACTCTATCGCTCATCCTCGAGTTCATATACTTCATCATCTGATTCAAGGTCTCAAGTGAGGATATCATGAAAGGTGACTCCAAAATCTCAGGATCGAGTGTATCGAATGTGAGAGGCGGGTGTAGATAAAAATCACATTCCGGATAAGGATACACAAAGAAGAGCTGGTTGCCGAAATGTGAGCGTGATGGTGGTGGAAATGATTGGTAAGGGTCAAAGCCCGAATCTTGAAATAGCAGGTTGGTCGGATATGTACAAAATTTAGGAGCAAAGTCTTCCTGGAAAAAGGGAAGTGGACCGGCTGGAGTGAACAAGGGATCCGCAAAGTCCGGATAGAGTATGCTCCAGTCGTCCATCTCAAAATAAGAGGAAAATGATAGTTGGGAGAGCACAATGGTCAAGTCAAGAGAAGTGAAGAAAAAGGCGCAAGTGCGTAGAAGCGATCTAAAATGCACACAAACAATAACAAACAAAACTCATATAATACAAACTCTCAAATCACCAACTTAACTCGGTAGAGACCGACAAAGTCAATCTTTTTATCTTGTCTGTTTTAGAGTTAGGTGAGAAGTGAAAAAGGTGCACAAACACTTAGGGAGCTTGAATGGGAGTTTGGCACTGATCCTTATTGTGTGCATGAGCAAGTAAAAGCGAATACAATGAAGGGATTACTCGCCCCAATACAAGGTTTTTCTTTTTGGTCATTTCTAGGGTCAAGCAATTTTAGCAGTCCAAAATTTTTTGGATATCACTTTTTTTGGATTTTTAGTGAGAATGCATGAGCCTATCGAGGAATCAATTTTACTTAGCACCTAGGTTGAGAAAATCAGATGTAGACAGGAGAAAAAGCAATGCAAGCGGCAAAATGATGATGAATGCTAAAGAGTAAGTGCTCACCTTACCTTCAGCACTCTACATGCAAAGATGCTATGCAGAATTGAAACCTATCTATATGCAAATGCAAGCCGATGAAATTACCCTAAATTCAGATATTGCTATTAGCGTGAAGAACCGATGCTAATGACTTAGAATGGAACCAAAGTGTCCGGTCTTGGAGTCTCCTCGGTACCCACCACAATGGGTCCTGCAAGCGTTGTGTGAAGAACTCTCGTGGCACGGTGGTTCCAGACTAAGTGAGAAGCAATTAAAAATTTGACTATGTCCAAACGAATCTATAGGAGCATGTAATGGTATTATGTGTTTGGCCTTAATCAATCGCAAGCAATCCTAAAACTAAGGGCTCATCACACAAAGTAAGGAAAACAAAATCGAGAAAAAAAATAAAAAAAGGCAATGAAAAACCATGAAAATTACAGTGAGTCCCCAAGTGAACAATCACTTGGAAATTGGGCCCGAAAGTCGAGAGTCTTGAGTACATGTATTATTACAAATTATAGTGGTCTCTCTCTCACTTAAATTACACAAATAAATAAAGGCATAAAAAATACTCAAAATGTGTTTTTCTTCTCAAATCCTCTCTGCCTCCTTTAATGCTAGGTTAGAAGACCCATACCACCTTCACGTGGGTGCACAAGAGCTTTGAGTAGAGCGCATCCCTCGATCCGTGGTTCCTCGCACAAAGTCAACAAGAGAGGGTGATTAGACAAATCAAACAATTATATTAAATAGATGAGAAAAAATATAGATAAATATCACAATCAAGAAATGAATCCCAATCTAAACGTAGTTGCTCCCCGACAACAACACCATTTGTTGAACTGGATTTTTCACGGGTCTAAAGTACGTCTGACACATGGCAGAGATGCAGTCGCTGTGGCGACCCGTAAGAAATCCCGATTCAAAAAACAATAAACCCTCAACAACAATCAAACAATGAAAAGCAGTGCGGAGTTAAAATTTATTATAACTCTACAACAAGGATGTGTATAGGTGCAAGTATGTAGAGTGTCGAACACAGGATACAAGCAGGAAGATCCGGATAATAAGTGCTCAAAAATGAAAGTGATGTAGTTGTCTAAACAAGTGCTTTGTTTTTATGGGTTTTAATTTTATATTTTATTTATTTTTTATTTTATATTTTTATATTTTGATATTCAATTTAATGATTTTGTATTTTCTTTCTATATTTTATATTTTTATATTATCTTTTCTATTAAAAAGGATATAAAACTATATAAGATATATATATATACACACAAGAGAGATGAGAGAGAGATAAAAATAGGTAAAAAATATACAAAATATAGGAAATAAAATGTTTTTGTGCATTTTATATTTTCTAATGTTTTTAAGATTTTTTTTCTTTTACTATTTTTTTGGTAATTTTAAAGGCAAAAATACTTAAAACAATGAATTAAAATAATAGTCAAAATCAAAATGGAGGTGAAAAATATCAAACAGTAACAAAATTCTCTAAATTAATTCTAAAATGAAGATAATAATATAAAGCAAACTGAGGAATATAATATATATTTGTTGTTTTTTTATGGATTTTATATATTTTTATGAAGGTTTTTATTTTTTTCTATTTTTGAGTTTTCTTTTATATTTTTTAGTGATTTTAGAGCTGAAGGTAAAATATGCAAAAAACACAAAATATAATTTTTTTGGAATTTTTCAAAAACGTTTTATAATTTTTATGTATTTTGTAATGCAAATAGTGAAGAAAATGCATGTTTTTGATATTTTATTAATAATAAAATGTTGCAAAAGTGCAAAATCAAAATATGGCATGATAGAGCAATGCAACAGGAGGTTATGATATTTTTTAAGATTTTTTAGAGGTTTATAAATGCATGAAATAAATAGATACAATAAAGAGAAACTACACTACTAGCAAGGGCATACTTGCAAATAGTTAAAAGAGCAAGGACCAAAGTGACAATTTCTCAGAAATATTATAGATGGACAAAAATATTCGTAGACCACTCAGAAATAAGCGAACCCTTAGGGGCTATCCTGCAAAAATGCTAAGGCCACGTGCGTAGACACGCGCGCTTTGCAGGGACCAGATAACAAATAACCAAAACCTGAAGGGGTGATATGCAAAAAGTTCCAAGGTTTTATAACTACCCTTGAAAGTTTCTGGATCAATTCGAAATATGCAAAATAGAAAGGCCCCGTGCGCAAAATACCCCCACCCCGCATGCGACGGTCCTAATACAAAAACGGCCGGGATCGAATGTGCAAAATACCCAAGCCTTGCAAATCAATGGCGGGCGACGCTCCACTTAAGACATGTGGTAGCACAAGCGGGCCCGATGACGGTGCGCGATCCGGTGGTCTAAATTATATACTAGGCAATGATTTGATGGCTGAAGCAAGGGCGCATCGATCAACAACTTTATTCCACAAAGAACAGGGGATGATCAAACGGTGCATCGACATGGAGGAAGAACAGTCGATGAACTCATCCTGGATGAACTTGAAACTCCAAAATCTTCATGCTTGACGCTGCCTCCTCCCTTCCGATGATACCGAGTGCCTCCCAGGGCCCCTCCCAATCGACTTGATGTTTCAAAATGCTCCGAAGAGCTACGACGATGGATAGCGGCGGAGGTGGACATGGAGGTATCCTTTTGACAAAGTGCCCCTCTAATGGAGTGAAAAACAATAAAAGCGATAGCCGCTAAATAGTGGTCTACCAAATCAGACTCACTGTCGATGGGGCGACTACTCAAGCCTTCACGTTCGTCAACAATTAACCCATATAATTAATTAAAAAATCAAGAGCAAGGATCAAAATTTACTATACCCTACTAAAAATGTACAATTGCAAGCAAGTAGGGGTCGAACACAGGAAACAAGGATGTTGACTGTAGACAAAATGTCAAGGCGTATGTCTAATGAACTACTGAGCCAATATGGATTTTTTGTGGGTTTTTAATTTTGTATTTTTTATTTTCTTTTTAATTATATATATATATATTATTTTTAATTTTCTGATTTTATATTTCTTTTTATATTTATATTTTTTATTTTCTTTTTCTTTAAATAGGAATATATATATATATACAATATAAGAAAAGAGAGGATAAAGTGTTTCTAAAAATAAATAAAAATTCTCAAGAATTAGGAAATAAAATATTTTTGGCTTTTTTATATTTTTCTAATGTTTTTATGATTTTTCCAGATTTGTCTTAATTTTTTTCGTATTATTAAAGTCAAAAATACTGAAAACAGTGGAGAAAATAAAGGTCTCAAACTAAAAAGGAGAAATAAAATGGAAACCAGTAATAAAAATTCTCCAAATTAATTTTCAATTAGAGATAATAAAACCAAGAAAATTCATAGGCAAAAAGTAGATTTTTAGGATTTTTATAGAATTTTTAAGATTTTTATACAAAATTTTAGGGTTTATTATTTTTAAGGAGTTTTGTTTTGTATTTTTTTATGATTTTTGGTCTGAAATTAAAACACACTAAAATATACAAAATATATTTTTTGGGGAATTTTCTAAGATGTCTTTATAATTTTTATGGATTTTATAATGCAAACAGTATTGAAAATGAGAGTTTTTGAATTTTTATAAATAATAAATGCAATAGTTATGCAAAATAAAATTATGTCGTGATACTACTATGCAACAGGAGCCTAACGTGATTTTTGTAGATTTTTTAGCAATTTATGGATGCATTAAATAAATACTAGCAACATCAAGAAAATACATGGCTGGCAGGGCATAAATGCAAATACACAGAAAGTTAGGGGCTTGGTTGCAATTTTACCAAAAATTTACAGGCAAAGCACGTGCTCTATGGTTCACAGGGGTATAATTGCAAATAACAAAAACTGGCAGAACATGAGTGCAAATAATCCAAAATTATATTTAATTAACTACCCACAGGGGCGTAAATGCAATTATCAAAAAGTTTAGGATAAATAGTGCAAAATACCCAAAAACCACGTGTCCCAGTTACGTGAGGTGACGTGGACGAGGACTAAAGTGCAAATCTAAAAAGTTAAAGGGTCTAGTTGCAATTATTACGAATCTTTTGAACTGCAGTTGAAAGTTTTAGGACTAATACGTAAATACAAAAAGCGCGGGGGTTGGATGCAAAATACCCCTCACTGCGCACGATTGGATAGCTTATGACGATCCACTTATCCACGTGTCCTGATCTGGTGACCCGATGACGCTTCGCACGGACCTCCAAGATTAGATCCCCACGAAGGGATCCGACGGTGGAGAGTCCTGATGATCTGATGGCTCATGTACGTTCTGGACGGCGCTCCTGATCCAATGGCGGAGAGAGGTCCATGAAGAACACACTCCACGACGAGCTTTGACGATTGATTCCGGCCATCACACAGCCTCTTCGGCCTTAAGATCGAGGGCAAAATGATCCTGGGGCCCTTCCGCGTCGAACGATGGTCTTAGCAGCGGCTAGGACGACGAGGTGAGGGCAAACGGCGATGGAGACCTGGGAGGTGCTTCCCCTAGTTGTCGAGGCTCCTTCGATACTCCTCTTGCGCTCTTTCTTGTAGGGTTAGAAGCACAGCAAAAAGGTGGAGCTCGGAGTGCTCTCAGATAGGGGAGTGGAGGCGAAATGTGGGTTGGACGATGAGCTCCGGCGTAAGGCGGAGAGGGAAGCTCTGATAGCTCGATCTGATCAAGATCGAGGTGGATGGAAGGGGGAACTGGGCGAAGGAGAGATGAGGAAGGAGATGGCAGTGATAGTCGGTTGATTCGAGCAACAGGGTGGTCGGGAAGCGGAGGCGGAGCTGAGCTCCTCCGTGGATTCGAAGATGGATTCACGGCGCGGAACAAAACGAGAAGCTAGAATGTCACAAAGCTACGCTACCCTAAAGATAAGATACAAGAAAATGCAAAAAGAATGGAGGAAGGCTCATCGGGGGCGAAGATGGAAACTTCGGGTAGAGATCCGGCGAGGGGCTAGTTCTACCTCGATTCGACACCAAATGGAGCCCAAGCTCAAATCGCTTCCTGCTGTCAACAGGAGTGCAATGGGCTAGGGGTATACAAGGCAAAAATGGGTAAAGAGGGATCAAAGATCGAAGGGAAGTCGGGTGTGGCTTTTGAAGAGTTGACGGTCGAAGCGTGAAGATCGAAGAATATCACGCAAATCGTGAGTCCATAGACCAAGCTAAACCATGTGCGAGTATCATGAGTATTCGAGCAACAAATATGTAGAAGACATCGACATGATTTGGTGAAAGAAAACTCCTCGAACAATTTGATAAATAGGATCGAAACTCAAGTCTGGTAGGGCTAGAGAGGAAGAGTCAAACAGTTGACCCGCGGTCAACTGTCAGACTCACCTGGTTGGTCCACGTGGACCAACTAGGAAAAACCTCTAAAAAAAGTTTGTAAAATCATTTTAAAATAGTAAATGATTTTATTATTTTTAGGTTATTAAATAGAAAACATTTATTATTTTATAAATTATTTTATGGTGATTTTTAATTATTTTTATGAGGTACAAATTTACGAGTAACCTATTTTAGCCTTTATAGGTATATTTATCTATATATTTTATTAATTTATTTTTATTTTGTGTTTTTAATTTATTTATTTTTGTTTATTATTTTATAAATTTGTAAAGTATTTTTATGCACTTAAAACTATTTTTATTTTATTTTTCTAAAGTTTTTATACACTTAATAAAATAAAAGTAGTAATAATATAGGTATGTTTATAGGTCTTATACCTATGTATTATAAATATACAAGTAATTTTATTTGTGTTTCTTATGTATTTTTATTCTAATTTTAATACACAAATATATAATAAGTAATATTTACAAAATTATAAAAATATAAAATTATAAAAATGATGAATAAATAATAAAATGAATATTTTAATTTGCACAAGTAAACAATAGGGGTCCAAAACTCAACTTTCAAACCATAGCTCCACCAAATGCGAAACCACCACCATTAAATAGATTATTTTAAATTATATACAATTAAAGGTGAGTTTGATGCATTTTGAGTTTTTATTAGCGAGATACAGGTTTGGGAATTTGGGATTCTAGAATTTTATTCAGACCTTAACTTTTTATCCATACATTATTCTTCAGTGAAACAAAATTTTGTATTTTTCTTTATTTAATTATCTACAACTTTCATGTGAAAAGTTTCTTTTTTTGAGGTATAAAAAGTGGAACCAAAAATAGGTCCCAAAATGAATAAAGAATGGATAAAATAAAAGGAATTTTTATTGTATTCTGGCCCTTATCTCCCCCTACTTTATTCCTTATCGACCTAGTCGTCGAGATGCCTAGGTCTCGGTGTTTCAGATCATAAAATATTTACAATATTTTACTCTTTTTCCTTTCTTTACTCTATAATTTTGGCTTTAAACCCCGCATTTTATACAGTATTTACACCATGATGCATGAATGCTAAAATGCCTAAATTAAGCCTATTTACACGTATTTACTAGGGTTTATAAGGCCAAAATGATAGAATAAATATGATGAAATGTAGATTCATCATGGGGCCTTCTCGATCCTACAAAGATGTGAAAAAGTGCAAAGAGATGAAGGCAGATGAATCTGGGCTATTATTAGGTGGGTTCGATGGTTAATAGTGGTTAGGCGATGGGCGGTCAGCGGGGGCCGGAGTGGAGTTCCGGCCAGGTTTTGTTTAGGTGAAATCTATGGGTTACGAAATAAAATGCCTACTGGAAATGAACCTACTTCTATTTCTATGTTATAAGCGCACAAAAGAACAGATATAAAACGGGTACCTCATCGGTGACCGGGAAGCTAAACCACTACGATGATGGCTCGTTGGAGATAGGTGGAGACACCCAATCAACATGTCAAATGCCGGCCTGTATGGCTAGAGGTGGTGTTGTCATCAGCTCCTGTCCGGAGCACAACGAAAGGGGGAAGGAATGGGTCAAATGGGGATCAAAAGATGAGGGGAAGGTTGGGTAGTTTTTGAATGAGATGGTGGACACTGCTCCAAGATCGATAGAAATCGGGCATATCGATGGTCCAAAGCCCAAAAAAACACTAGTGCGTGTAAGCTCATTAGTCGAGGAGCAAAAGTCCTGAAGACCGCGACGTGAAATGGTGAAAGGTCGCTCCTCGAAAAGTCCGTGAAAAAGGTAAAAAACAAGGTGTCAGACGTAGGGCTGACGCGCACGTAGACCAACCAGGAAAAAGCCTAGAAAAATGGCTTGCTGGTTCATTTTAAAATAATAAACGATTTTATTATTTTTAGGTTATTAAATAAAAACATTTATTATTTTTAAAGTATTTTATGGCGATTTGTATTTATTTTTTAGAGGTTTAAAATTACAAGTTCCCTTTTAAGGGTTATGCATAGGTATATTCGTCTATATATTTTTAATGTTTTATTTTTATTTTGTATATCTAACTTTATTATTTTTGTTTATCAATTTATATATTTAAAACTTAATTTTATGAAATGAAATATATTTTTATTTTATTTTTTCTGATGTATTATGTACACTCAAATAAATAAATGTATTATTTACAGAGGTATAGTTATAGGTATTTCATCTAATATCGTATTCAAGTATTTATTTTTTGTATTTTCTTTGTGTATTTATTCATGTTTTAATACACAAATGTATTATAAATAATATTTACAAAATTTTAAAAATATATATTTATAAAAATAATGAATAATAAATAAAATGAATATTTGAATATATATATATAAGTATACAATAGGGGTCTAAAACTCATCTTTCAAACCGTAACTCCGAAAAATATGAAACCACATCATTAAATATTATTTTGAAAATTATATACAACTAGAGGTGATTTTGATACATTTTGAGTTTTTATTTGAGAGATACAAGTCTGGGAAGTTGGGATTTTGGAAACTTATCCAGGTCATAACATTTTATCTGTATATCATTTTTGTATGAAATCAATTTTATATTTTTGTCTATTAATTATCTAAAACTTTCATTTACAAAGTTTCTTTATTTGAAGTATAAAAAGTGGAACTAAAAATAGGTCCCAAAATGAATAAAGAATGAATTAAATAAAAAGGCTTTTTATTGTATTTTGTCCCTTATCTCCCCTACTTTATTCCTTATCGACCTAGTCATCGAGATGCCTCGGTCTCGGGGTTACGGGTCATAAGATATTTACAATATTTTATTACTTTTTTCCTTTTCTTTATTCTATAATTTTGGCTTCAAAAACCGTATTGTATACAATATTTACACAATAATGCATGGATGATAAAAGACATAAACTAAGCCTATTTACACGCATTTACTAGGATTTTTTAGGACAAAATGATAGAATAAAGATGACGAAACATAGATTCATCAACGCTCCATGTCGACTGGAGTCCTCAGATGGGGGAGTCTGGATGGTCGTGGCGGTGCTCCACCACCTGGAGGTGCTCCTCCATAGCAGTCAATGCTCATAGTGGGTTTCCTCGCATGCATCTTTACTTGCAAAGGGTAATAGGACTCGGAGGCGTAGCTCCAGTCAGGTTATTGCATATAAAAGTAGAGGGAAGCGATATGGGAGCGGGATCGATGTTAGGCAAAAATGGAAGAGGGATGTCTAGCCTAATTTCGTTCCACACTACTACTTGGAAGCTCGAATTGAAGAGAGGAGGTGCGGGCAAGAGTTGATGGGCAAGGGTGGCAGAGAAGACTACTTATAGGGAATCTCTAGGGTGTAGAAGAATCGAAGGTGTGTGTGAAACCCTAGGAATATCTATCTTCTCCTAAGGATCCACGAGGATCACATATCCTATGAGAAGAATTGGGCATAGAAATTAAGGGAAATGATAGTCAGACCTGAATTGGAAAAAGGGGAGAAATCTGATCTAGCGACGATGGAGTCGGGTCGGGTATAGAAGAAGGGAGGTTGACCTGGGTCAATGGACTTGGGTTGACCAATCGGAAAAATCAGATTTTAAAATAAAAGAAATAGTGAATATAACATAGTAAATGAATTTTAAATAAAATATGTAAAAAAATAAAAAGAGTTTATTATTTTCAAAATATTTTTATCTGATTTTTATTTATTTATATGAAATTATATATATTAATTTTATATAGTATAGGGAAATATGTATAGGTATGTTATACCTATATATTTTATTCTTTTATTTTTATTTTATTATTTTTACATAAATATACTTTATTTTATATTTTATTTATTTAAAAAATAACTTAAGGAACGTGATTTTTTTTACAATTTAAATAACAGTATTAAAAAAATATATCCTATATACAGTATACATAGTTGTGGCTTTTGTATAACGAAATTTTGATTTTATTTTGTATTTTCCTATTTTTATTTTATTTTCAAGAATAGGTATATGTGTTTAAAATATAATATGCACAAAGTATGAATTAAAATAATTAAATACATATATTTACAAGTATAGGTACTCTGTAAGTTTGCAATGCACACACAAAGCCAATATTTACCTTACATCTCCAAAATTAATGAAACCTTATTTGAAAGATAATTTAATTTAGAGTCTAATAAAGATGATTTTTGAACATTTTGAGCTCATATGGAGCCAGAATTGATCTTTCAAGTTCTTGTTGTGTGGCTTTTAATGAGTTGTATTATTTGTATTATGTACAACAATTTATTTTACGAGTATTTTTATTATTTACACTATATTTTTTATCGACAACGTCTATTGAGAAAGTAATTTGATTTTAGGTCTTTTTATTGATTAATAATATAGGAGAAGTGATGTGTACATAGAATGCATAGTGATGAATATAAAAGGACCCTATATCCCTCTACTTTATTCCTCGTCGATCAGGTCATTGGTTGACCTTCTCTCAGGGTTTGGGTCAGTTTGTACTTATTACATAATTACATCATTCTTTCTTTTTTTCTTTTGCTCTTTATTCTTTTATTTTTAGAAAACTGTATTAATTATACAATATTAATAATAGTATGTACAATGGTAATTTATTGGATTTACACATATTCGGGGGTATTTTTCTAAAAGATATTGCTAAAATAAAGAATAAAGAATGAGAATAATAGATTCATTACCACCCTGTACTTTATCTTTGCTAGTCCCTCAGCAAACACATACTTGTAAAAGAAGTAAAACAAAAAGGAAAGAAAAGAAAAAAAAAAGAATCAAAGTTGATTTTTAATCTTATCTTCATAAAATTGGATCATGGAGCTCGGCCAACCATTTGGATTATTAATTTGGTGAAACCTTATTGAAAATTGGGTTTAATACTTAACAACCTCAAGTTCTATAATTCTATGGTTAGTTCTCCTTAACAACTAGGTCAGAACAAGTCTACATACGCAAACTTTAATGAATGTGGATCTTTTCATGTACTGTGTAAGTGATATGTAGTTCCCCACATTAAAATGGCAAAGAAATGGACTCCCTCAACAAGGTAAGTCTAATCCCTCAGTCTAGCAACTCTTTCCTCGAGGAGTGGGGTATTCCCTTCTAAGTTCAAGTACAACCAGCTCAAGAGGAGGGGAAATGAAGAGAATGGATCATGACTAGTGTAGACACATATCCCTTGGAGCTTAACTAGTGTAACTATGTCTCCAAATGCAAGCTTCCTTGAGATGAGATGGTGGAATACATAATCTTTTCTTATTCAACTATATATACTTCGACATGCATTTCTTTCAATCAATCCTATCCTTTTTTTTTGGAATTTTTATATTTTTGCACATTTTTTATGACATATATACAACATAACATGTACATAAGGAGTTTTCCTTCTTGAGCCAGTAGACTATCCCTCTGTTGAAGTTTTATTGCGAGCCACAACATCCTTTCATTATACCTCTATGCTAATAGACCAGGCTGACGCCAACATCACTCCTTAGAGGAGGATGGGCAGATCCTGCTAGTTGTATTACCTCCATATGCTACTCAAAGCTAAAGGATTATGCCTTCTCACCACCACACTCGTATTGAGCTACATGTAAGGTGTGTGTCCAAGTAAAGCCATTGTCTTTGAGAGTTATGCGTGTGTTGTTAAGTGTTCTACTTGGCTAATCAAGATGACATGTGAACATAGCCTAGTGGACTCAAAGAATTAAGTCGTTATGGATATGAAAAGTCTTAACCCCAAATCCTATAAGGTTCCTCTGAAATTAAGTGGATTAAGATCTTAACCAAGCTCCATTCTTCAGGTTTATTCCAGACTAATTTAAAATGTCAACTATGATTCAGAAGAATGCATAAATAATTATTTACAAAAGCTCTTTCTGGTGGGAAATTTTCAACTTATGAAAGTTTTATGGAATTTTTTATTTTTCCAGTCTTTAGGTATTTTTGAAAAAAAAGTAAAAGAAAGCGAAGTGTTCGTATATTTACAATAGAGTATATGTTATAGGTTTTATATATACAATTGGATTTTAGTCCGACTTTATTAATGGTGTTTATGCACAATGAATTTAGAGGTAAATTATAGTTTTTAATGTATCTCTCAACTCCTCTAGTGGTGCCAATTCTACTTTCCTCTGATCTCCTATACTCTCAGGATCCAATAATCTCTCAGTAACTTCCCAAAGAGACTTTTGCTTAACGTCCACAGATAAGTGGTATGGCATGCCATAAACGAGTCGGAAAGGAGATGTATCCAAAGGTTTATTGAGGGAGGTCCTTTAGGGCTACAAGACCAAGTTCTAAAGTTGCGACCAATCATTTTGGTCTGGGAGGACAACCTACTGTAAAATAGTCTTAATCTCCCTATTTAAAACCTCAAAAAGACCATTGGTCTACGGATGATATGACGTGACAACTCTATGGTCAATGTTGAACTCGTTAGCAAGGGCCCTTACCTTGTCATTTATATAATGAGTCCCCTATCAATAATCTAGACTCTAGGTACCGCAAACCATGATATGATATTTTTCTTCAAAAATTTGCAAACATGCTTTGCATCTACATTCGGGCAGGGATAACCTCAACCCAACGACTGACATAATCCATATCTAACAAAATCTACTCAAATCCCTGACTATTAGGGAATGGATCTATGAAATTGATGCCCCATGCGTTAAAAACCTGACAAAAGTGAATGGGATACATCAACATCATATCTCTCTATCCACAAGGGCCCATCCTCTGACAAGCATATATCTCTTGACAAATTTATCTGAATCCTTGAAGAGGGTAGGCCAACAAAGGTTGAATTGGAGAACTTTTTGTGATGTCCATTTCCCAGAGTGATGTCCTCCTGCCTCAAGCTTTTGACAATAGGTGAGGATGCTATGGCGCTCTTCCTGAGGAATACAGCGACGCTAGACACTGCCTCCCCCCTCCATGGTAAAGGGTGGGACCCTCTCAATGGTACAACTTGGCCTTTGCAAGGAAGGTCTCATGTCGCTGTCTGGGCCAACCATGTGAAATTTTCTTGGAAACAAGATAGTTCACAGTGTAAGCATACCATGGGAGTGAGGGGATATCAAGAATCACCTCATCTGGAGATGTATCAGTGATAGGTGTGGTCATATCAGAATCCTCAAGATGCTCTAATTGTGAGAGTTGATCTGCCACCACATTTTATACACAAGTTTATTCATAATCTCAATATCAAACTCCTAGAGTAGAATGATTCATCAAGTCAATCTAGCTTTGGCATCCTTCTTGGCCATTAGGTATCGAATGGCAGCGTGATAGTTGTAGATAGACACTCTAGATCCAAGAATATAAGATCGAATCTTATCCAGAGCGAAACGTATGGCTAACATCTCCTTCTCAGTCACAGTTTACTTTCATTGAGTGGCATCCAATGTCCGATTAGCGTAGTGTATGGCAAATGGCACAATATCCCCCTCTATCTAAGCGGGACCCCTACGATAAAATCAAAAGCAATCATCATGATCTAGAATGGGAGAGACCAATCAGGTGGCTTAAGGACATAAGACTGAATAACCAAATTTTTGAGAGTCTCAAAGGAGGAAAGTCACTTATCATCTACAAGGAACTCTGCGTGTTTTGATAGAAAATCAGTTAGTATCTATGCAATCAAACTGAAGACCTATATGAACCATCAATAGAACTGGCATGCCTCAGAAAAGACTACAACTGTCTCAGATTGGACGGTGGATTGAGCTTCTTGATTATATCCATCTTGGTCAGATCAACCTCACTTGAGTCATCATGAAGTGACTCTTCTCCCAAGATAAGACTAGGTGGACCTCAATGATGCATTAAAGTACTTGATTTTAGCAAGAAAGACAAGCATTAAACCTATAGCGGGAGATGGAAAGGTCATCCATGAAGACCTCTAAATAGACGCACACCATGTCTGTAACGCCTCGGAAACTCAGCTTTTTCTGAAATTTTAAAACATATAAAATATTATACTCAAAAGAAGCAGCTCATCGTAACATTTTTGACAAGAACAAGAATGCACGAATTTGAGTTCGTATAAGGAATTTATGCCCTTTTTAGTGAACAATGGTCGGGGACATTTATGGAAATATAAACCACGGATTTTTGTTTTATCATACACATTGGGAAGATATTTTGGAGGATGATTCACCTAAAAATCTACAACCTTACTTTCTTATTTTACCCATGAATGGTCTTAAGATCCCTTTGATCTCCTTACATTCTCACCGTTCTCCAAGTTGATTTCTTCTTTCTTCTTCCCTATAGAGACAAGAGGAAGAGCTTCTTCTCTTTGGAGAGCCATGAAGCTCCGAAGCTTCGTTACAAGTAGAGGAGAAAATAACCGTCGCAAGGGAAAGGTGCCACAGGGTTCAGGTTATTGACCACGTGTACAGATCAAAGGTTCTCATTAGGTAACAAATTTTGCCTATCTCCTTCTTCTTTCGCATTTTTGGTGATATTGGAGAATATGGTTTTAGAGGATGATTATTTGATTTTAATCTGACCCTCGGATAATCTTTTGTTGTTCGTATATCAAGATCTTTTCCATCGAATATATCCCTTGATGACTTGTACATGTACAATTATACAGATGTAACTACCTTTTTCCTAAATACGTGATTGCGTAGAAACCAAATGAAAAATTGGATTTTAACTAATGGAAACATAACTGAGATTGGTTATCTTACATCGTGATTATTATCCCTAAAACATATTGATGCGAGGATAATATTAACCCATTAGAATTTGTTAGCATTGGAGCCATTTGTTAATGTATATGCATCTGTTTCTTTAAATTTCGTCGCCTACTACAAGATAGGAAGTATCCAAGCCCTAGTACAGTACCCAACTGTGGATATTATCTAAGTTGAATTGTAATTATTTTAGTCTTAAATCATGATTTTTGTTGGTACATCAAGTGTGAATTAATACAAAAAGTAATATGTGTGTAGTGGCATCCTTATATATTAGTCGTTTCACTTAAACTGTCCAACAAATATTAGTGTGGGTTTTATATATACATTCCATAAAGTTTCTCATCCGAGAATTGATAAGGCAAGTTTCTTGTTTTACTAAGTCAATTATACTATATTCATTTCCTCCTAATAATATATTATGTTTAGATATTTAATCAATTCTTGATTTGGAAATAAGTGTTTAAATTGAACGCATGGTATGCTTCTTCCTTTCATGGTAATCCAACATTTATATACATGATGAATCTACGTTTCATCATCTTTGTTCTATCGTTTTGGCCTTAAAAACCCCAGTAAATGCGTGTAAATAGCGTTAATTCATGCATTTTATTATTCATGCATCATTGTGTAAATATTGTATAAAATGCAGTTTTTAAAGCCAAAATTATAGAATAAAGAAAAGAAAAGAAAAAGAATAAAATATTGTAAATATTTATGACCCAAAACCCCGAGACCTAGGCATCTCGATGACTAGATCGACAAGGAATAAAGTAGGGGGAGATAAGGGTCGAAATACAATAAAATCCCTCTTGTTTTACCCATTCTTTATTCATTTTGGGAAATATTTTTGGTTCCACTTTTTATACTTCAAATAAAGAAGCTTTGCACATAAAAGTTGTAGATATTTAAATAAAGAAAAATACAAAATTGATTTCTCTGAAAAATAATGTAAAGATAAAAAGTTATGATATGAATAAAATTCCAGAATCCCAACTTCCCTTACCTGTATCTCCCTAATAAAAACTTCAAATGCTTCAAACTCACCTTTAATTGTATATAATATAAAATAATCTATTTAATGGTGGTGGTTTCGTATTTTGCAAAGCAACGGTTTGAAAGTTGAGTTTTGGACCCCTATTGTATACTTGTACAGATAAAAATTTTCATTTTATTAATTATTCATTACTTTTGTAATTTTATAATTTTATAATTTTATAAATATTATTTATAATAATTATTTATATTGAAATCGGAATAAAAACTCAAATAAAATACGAAATAAAAATACTTGTATATATAATACATAGGTATAATACCTATAACTATACCTATATTATTACTACTTTTATTTTATTAAGTGTATAAAATACTTCAGAAAAATAAAATAAAAATATATTTAAGTGTATAAAAATATTATATAAATTTATAAATAAAAATAAATAAATTAAATATACAAAATAAAAATAAAATAATAAAATATATAGATAATATACCTATAAAGGGTATAAAAGGGAACTTGTAATTATTAATCTCGAAAAAAATAATTAAAAATCATAATAAAATACTTTATAAAATAATAAAATATTTTATTTTATAAGTTTAATTTAATAAAATCATTTAATAATTTTTTTCGATTTAATAAAACTTTTCAGGATGTTTTTTCCTAGTTGGCCCACGTGGACCAACCATGACTTGGGTCAACTCTCTGCCCAACGTTCCGAAGGTTGTCAGAATGCATTTTTTTGGCATTTTCTCTGAATTTTGGAGAGCGCATCTTACACCATTAGGGCTCGCTTCCTTCTTGACTTTTTCTCCCATATGATCAAGCTTACACACCCTTGGATCACATTGGATATTGCATTGCTATAGCGCTTATGACGCCTTGGTCTTCACGCCTCGACCACCATTTTTTCTAAAACACCCCTTTTCCCTTCTTTGATTTTTGAACCTCTTTTGGACCATGTTTGAGCCTCTCTTCCTGCTTCGGATCGACGCCGGTGATAGGGGCGTCTCCAGCTGCGCTAGGTGTGCTCAGGCGAGGACGGAGGAGGTCTCCAATCCCCATCTCCGGCCAAACAGCCGTCGAGGTCCTATCTCAGGTGTAATAGCCTTTGAGGTATATTTTCTTCATTTTTCTTGCTTTATTTTACTTGCCTGTTGCCGTAGACTTGATTCCCATCTTCATTTAGCCCATATCCAACCGATAGCCTTCACCGATCATCTCGTCGGAGTTTGCTCCGGCGAGCTCCGTCTCCGCCTCCCCATTATGTTTCCACCCTTCTGCAGGGTCGAGCCATTTTGCCCCGGACCTTTTTTACTCTCATCTGCAGGTCAGGAGCGCAGAACACCACCTGGGATCAATTTTGGATCACCCGCCGGAGCTACATGGAGCCTCCAGCCCCTCCGCCCTCGCGGATGCGACACAGCACCCCGCTGGGAGTTTTGAGGGTCCCAGGTGATCAGACATCACAACAGGAGGATATTGGGCTGTCTTGTAGCTTCATAGCACGTCGGAGAAGCCCTAGATCACCGGAAGAAAGTCGTCCCTGGCGATGTTCTTCCCTATTCGTCCTTGCAGCTTCTCCGTTGTCCGATCTGAGGGCCAACCCTAGTTTCAACCGGAGCCATTGGATTTGATCATGCCCAGACCGTCTGATCGAACGTCCGTGATCTAATCTTGCACGTCCAGGCCGAACCGTCATTGCGCGATCTAGAGACGACACCTGTCCTAAGTAAAATCCCGTCAGCCGTCGGATCGCCCCCCAGCTTGGTTATTTTGCATTCCCACCCCGGCTCTTTTTTTATTTAAAATTTAATAACTAAACTTTCCTCGGTAGTTTTAACTTTTTGTAGAATTTGCTTTGAGTCGACTGTGCTTTTGTAATATTACATTGAGATCCTTGCTAGGTCACATGCATCGCGCACGTGACTTGGTAATTTTGTAGGTTTACCACAAGGGATTTTGTGTATTTATTTTTAGTACCAGAACTTTTAATTGTAGTTATATGTTTTTGGCATTTTTGCATATCAGCCCCTGTAATTTTTACATATCACATTTGGTCCCTTCCTAGCCCACGTGCTTGTCACGTGCGTCTGGGAAATTTTGCGGGGAAGGGCCTGCAGCTTTGCATATTTTTGAATGGTCCAGAAAATTTTATATTACATTATATATTTTGTGGACAATTTATGTGCAAGCCCCTCGTCTTTGCCTTATTTCCAGAAATGCCCTTGCCAGCATGATTTTTCTTTATGTTTCTTTTATTTATTGCCTGCATCTCTAAAATCCTAAAAAATCAACAAAAATCAGTATAAGATCCCGTTTAGTTGTAGTATTACGACATGTTTTTATTTTCCATTTTTATTGCATTTTAATATTTATAAAAATTTTGAAACACTCATTTTCAACACTATTTGCATTATAAAATCCATAAAAAAAATAAAATCATTTTAGAAAAATCCAAAAAATATATTTTACATATTTTAGTTTGTTTTAATTTCAGACCAAAAATCATAAAAAATACTAAACAAAACTCCTAAAAATTAGAAAAACCTAAAAACCTTCATAAAAATATTAAAAATCCATAAAAAAACCTAAAAATATAAGCTTTGTTTCTAAATTTTCCTTATTTTATTGTCTTTCATTCAAAATTAATTTGGAAAATTTTTGTTACTGTTTACTATTTTTCATTCCCATTTTAATTTCAGCCTTTAATTTTCTTCCCTATTTTCAGTTTTGTGATTTGAAAAATACCAAACAAATTTAGGAAAAATCTAGAAAAATCACAAAAACATTATAAAATTATAAAAAGACCGAAAACATTTTATTTACTGAATTTTAGTTATTTTTATTTATTTTTATAAATACCTTAACTCTCTCTTTCCTTATTTTGTATATATACTTTATTTTATCTTTTTAAAGAAAAAGAAAATATAAAAAAATATAAAATATAAAAATAAAATATAAAATCAGTAAATTAAAAATCAATACAAAAATATAAAATCAAAAATTAAATAAAAAATATAAAATTAAAAACCCACAAAAATAGCATTTATAGATACTTGATCACAACCACATTTTGAGTATTTTGCCATGTTCTACCTGTCTCCTCCTTATTTTCGACACTCTACATATACTTGCACCTATACACATCTTTGTTGTAGAGTTATAATAAATTTTAACTCCTCACATTTACTTTCATTTCTTGATTTACTTGTTGTGGGTTAATTGTTGTTTGAATTGGGAATTCTTACGAGTCGCCTCAGCGACATTGTGAGCCTGCCTTGTGTGGATTAATTTAGACCCGTGAAAAAATCCTGTTCAACAAATGGCGCCGTTGCCAGGGAGCAACAATGCTTAGTTCGACTTTTTGCTTTGTTTGTGATTGTTTGTCTATTTTGCGATTTTTATTTTCACTCTTTTTATTTTCCTTATTTGCGATATATCTGTTGAGCTGTCTAACCTCTTCTCTTGTTAATTTCGTGCAAGGTACCGCAGATAGAGGGAAACGCTCCACCCTAGGCACATGGGCACCCATGTGAAGCCAGCTCTAGCTTGCCTAGCACTGAGGAGACGATGAGAGAATTTTGAAGACTGAGCTCCATCTTTAGTTGCATTTTCTTTTCTTGTAATTATTTTCGTAATTTTTATGAGAGAGAGACCACTTTATTTTTAATAATACAGGTACTCAGACACTTAGACATTCGGGCCTAATTTCCAGGTGTTTGTTGGGGGATCACCACGGTTTTCATGGTTTTTCATCGCATTTTTCTACTTTGTTTTCCCGGTTTTGATTTTATTTCTTTTGTGTGATTGAGCCCTTAGCAGTAGGAGTTGCTTGACGTAGTCTTAGTCCAAACACCTAATATCTTTGCTTGTGCCTATAGTCTCATTTGGACTTAGTTTAAACTTTAAATAGTCACCTCATCATGTTCGAGCCTTCGTGCCACGAGCCCACCCTGCCAAGCGTTGCTCCTGAACTCGATGTGTCGAGAGGAGGGGTGAGCCTAGACCAAACTCCTAGATTGGTGATCGACTTGTGGTTCTTCACGTTAATAGCAGCTTCTCACACTTAAGGTGATTTCATCGGCTTGCATTTGGATATAGAATAGGTTTCAATTCTGTTGAGCATCCTTGCATGTAGAGTGTTGGAGGCAAGGTGAGCATTTGCGCTTTAGCATCCATCATTGTTTGCTGCTTGCATTACTTTTCCGACTCTCTACCTCTGATTTTGCCAACATAGGTGCTTAGTAAAATTGACTCCTCATTAGGTTCTTGCATTTCTCACTAAAATTCCAAAAAAAGTGATAACAAAATAAAATTGGGACTGTTAATATTACTTGACCCTAAAAACAACCAAAAAGAAAATCATTATCTTGGGGCGAGTAATCCCCTCATTGTCTTCGTTTTACTTGCTCGCGCACACCGTAAG
Source organism: Ottelia alismoides (assembly GCA_037367405.1). NCBI lineage: Eukaryota > Viridiplantae > Streptophyta > Magnoliopsida > Alismatales > Hydrocharitaceae > Ottelia > Ottelia alismoides. Next base: position 376,203 of record JAZKJV010006707.1, on the reverse strand, counting down.
TACTAGTGCCCAAATCCCATTTCAGCCCCCTAAGTGTGTGTGCAACTTTTGGACTTCACACCTAACTCTAAAACAAACAAGATAAAAAGACCGCATTTTACGATCTCTACCGAGTTGAGTTGGTGAATTGAGGGTTTGTCTTGTTTTCATTTTTTGTTTGTTTGTGATTGTTTTGTGTGCATGCTAGATAATCCCTGCGCATTTGCGCCTTCTTCTTTAATCTCTTGATTTGACCTTCGTATTCTCCCGACGATCATTTCCTTTTGTTTTCGAGATGGACCCCTGGAGCATTTTTTATCCGGACTTCACGGATCCCTCGTTCGCTCCCGCCAGTCCACCTCACTTTTTCAGGAGGACTTTGATCCTGATTTTTGTACATATCCGACCAACCCACTATTTTAGGATTCGGACTTTGATCTTCACCAATCATTTCCACCACCATCTCCTACACATTTCGACAACCCGCTCTTCCTTGAGTATCCTGATCCGGAATGTGATTTTTGTCCACACCCACCACCCACATTTGACATACCCGATCCTGAGATTTTGGAGTCACCTTTCATGATATCCACACTTGAGACCATGAATCAGATGATGGAGTATATGAATTTGAGGATCACTAATCTTTCTAGTTTAAATAAGAACCAGAATGTCGCTCCATTCTTTGAGGATATGGATTCATTTGTGGACGACCATGAGAGCTTGCATTCGCCCAAAATACAAAAAAATGAGAAAAATTTAAAAACACAAAAAGAGTTCGGGATATACATGATCGAGTCAGACTGTGAGGAGAGGTATCCCTTGCCAGAACCTTTGACCACACAACCTCTCACACCTAGTCCCACCTTTTACCCCGAGGATACCGCTGTACAGACTGCTCTTGGCATTCCTCGTGTATATGATGATGATGACTTCCTTCCTTATATGGAGGAGGTCCAAAAATTCAAAAAAATGTTGACTGAACCCGAAGTGGTGGCCACTAATCATGAGATCATCTGTGCTCCACTTCAGTAGGCCATGACTGATTTATCTGCTCCTCTTCCCAAGGAGAGAAAGCAGAGGAGCAGATCTGAGTGTCATATCTTGACCATGGCCACTGCCCATACCATCACACACCGTCCCATTCCCAAGAAGAAGAACACTGCCACACCTTTCATTAGCTGCACCATCTCTGACCACACATGTGATCACACTCTCCTCGACAGGGGTGCTTCGATTAGCATCGTACCCTTCTCGCTGGTACAGTCTCTTCACTTAGGGCATCTCAGGAAAACCAGGATGATCGTATAGTTTGCTGATGGATGATGAATCAATGTTTCATCATCTTTATTCTATTATTTTGGCCTTAAAAATCGTATTTTATACAATATTTACACACATATACATGAATGCTAAAATGCATGAATTAAGCCTATTTACACGCATTTAGTAATGTCAAAATATAGAATAAAGAAAAGAAAAGAAAAAGAATAAAATATTGTAAATATTTTATGACCCAAAACCCCGAGACCTAGGCATCTTGATGAATAGGTCAACAACGAATAAAGTAGGGGGAGATAAGGGCTAAAATACAATAAAAATACCTTCTATTTCATTCATTCTTTATTCATTTTGGGACCTATTTTTGGTTAAATTTTTTATACCTCAAATAAAGATACTTTCTACATGAAAGTTGTGGATAATTAAATATAGAAAAATACAAAATTGATTTCACTAAAAAATAATGTATAGGTAAAAAGTTATGGTTGGAATAAAAATCCAGAATCCCAACTTCCCAGACCTGTATCTCACAAATGAAAACTCCAAATGCGTCAAACTCACCTTTAAGTATATATAATTCAAAATAAGCTAATTATTGGCGGTAGTTTCGTATTTGGTGGAGCTACGGTTTGAAAGTTGAGTTTTGGACTCCTATTGTATACTTGTACAGCTTAAAATATTTAATTTATTATTTATTCACTATTTTTGTATTTTTATATTTGAATAATTTTGTAAATAGTACTTATAATATATTTGTATATTAAAATCAGAACAAAAACTTAAAAAAAACTCAAAATAAAATACTTGTATATATAATACATAGGTATAGGACCTACACACAAACCTATATAAACCACACTTTTATTTTATTAAGTTTATAAAATATATCAGAAAAATAAATAAAAATATATTTAAGTGTATAAAAATACTTTATAAATTTATAAAATAATAAACATAAATGAATAAGTTTAATATACAAAATAAAAAAAAATACTTCAATATATAAATAAAGATACCTATAAGGGGTATAAATGGTAACTTGTAATTACATACCCCAAAAAATAAATAAAAATTACTATAAAATAATTCATAAAATAAAAAACATTTTTTATTAATAACCAAAAAATAATAAATTGATTTGCTATTTTTAATTGATTTTAGCAATGTTTTCCCAGGGATTTTCCTGGTTGGTCCACGTGGACCAACCAGGTGGAAGTTGACCCACTGGTCAACTCCCTGGTCTGCTCCTGCAGCCCGTCAAAGCTGCGTTTTTAGCCATTTTCTCCCTTTTTTCGATGCCACATCGTTCATTATTAGGCCTTGTGTCCTTCTTGACTTTTTCTCCCTTTATATCCACCATACACGCCCAGGCATCATTTAGAACATTGGGTTATTGATGTGCCCTATTTTCTTCATCCTTTGGGCCGTATTGACCATCTTCTTGAGCAAGGTCTGCATAGTGTCAGATCTGAGTTTTTTTTGGCATTTTCTCCAAATTTTAGAGGTCACGCCTTTCATTATTTCATGTTGCGTTCTTCACGACTTTTCTTCGTCGTGGCAGGAGCAGACACACCCATAGCTGGGATAGGTCTTTGGAGCCACGATTCGCTCGATCCACCTCGATCTTCACGCCCACTTGACCACTTGTTTAAAAGACCCCATTCCTCCATTTTTTCGAATTTGGACTCCTTTTGCCCCTTCCTCCTCCCTTCTTTCATGTGCTGATGACAGAGGGAGGTGACAGCAACCTCACGTCGCCGTTAGGAGGAGTAGAGGAGCGGCGTAGAGACATATCCACCCCCATCTCCAGCCCTTGGCCGTGAGGTTTATCTCTTGGTTCTTCCCAGCCAATCGAGGTCATCTTTGCTTGTTTTTCTTTATTTTTTTTCTTTGCTGTAGACTAGCTGTAGTGTAACCTTTTATTTCCTATATTTGTTGGCTTGATTTGTGCTCCATTCATCATCCACATCCCCCTCGCTGGAGCTAGATCCGGCGAGTCCATTTCCGCCACCTACTCCATTCGATCACCCACATTTGCCCTAGGACCGTCTACTGTTGTAGTTGTGTTCTATTTGCAGGTCCCAGGGGTCAAGAGACTCCATCTCGAGTCGGATTTTGCCAAGGAACGAGGTAGCAGGAGCCGTAACTCATCCTCGACGCCGTGGTGGCCCTCCGGTGGTCTTTCAACCATTTTGACGCCGCTGGCATCACGAGCGGCTCTCCAGGAGGAAGCTTGGCGTTTTTGGGACTTCACTGCACGTCGGAGGGGAGCGGATAGGTCGGTGAAAGTTTGTCTTGGCCGGCGAGCTTCCCTGTTCTTCCATCGCCCTCCGCAGCCGTTCAATCGCCTCGAGCGTGGGTATTTTGCGTCATAAAATACCTAAAATTTTTAAAAACTACCCAGAAAATTCCCAAAAATATATATTTTGTGTCTTTTAGTATCATTTAGATCCAGACCAAAAATCATTAAAACATACAAAAGAAAACTCCTAAAAATTAGAAACCCCCAAAAACCTTTTACAAAAATCTAAAAAACTCCACAAAAATCCTAAAAATACAATTTTGCTTTCTGTACTTTCTTTGCTTTATTGTCTTTCAATTAAAATTAATTTGAGGAATTTTGGACATAATTTGATGATTTTCATCCTCATTTTAATCTCGGCCAGCAACTTTATTTACTGTTCACTAGCATTTTTGCCTTTAAAAATAATAAAAAATTCATAAAATTATAGAAAAATCACAAAAATAGTAGAAAAATATAAAAAGACCAAAACATTTTATTTCTCAATTTTTGACTATTTTTACTTTTTTTTTATAAATATCTCATTCTCTCTCTTATATTGTATACATATTCCTACATATTGAAAAAGAAAATAAAAAAATATAAAATACAAAAAGAAAAATATAAAATCAGAATGTTAAAAATCAAATTACAAAAATACAAAATTTAAAATTAAATAAAAAAATTAAAAATTAAAAACCCACAAAAAAATAACACAAGTAGACATTTGATCACATACGCACATATTTTGAGCAATTTTGCCCCAATCTATCCTTTCTGCTCCCTGTGTTCGACCTCTACACATACTTGCACCTATACACATCTTTGTTGTAGAGTTATAATAAATTTTAACTCCGCACATTTATTTCTCATTAATTGATTTATCTGTTATGGGTTAATTGTTGATTAATTGAGGTTTCGTGAGCGGTCGCTTAGCGACATTGTGGTCCCACCTTGTGTGGACTACTTTAGACCCTCGCCAAATCTCAATTATCAAATGGTGCCATTTCCGGGGAGCAACAACGCATAGATCATTTTTGCCTTGTGTTGTGATTATTTGTCTACTTTTACGGCTTTTATTTCTGCTTTTTGTAGTTTCCTTATTTTTAATATTTCTTGTTTGAATTGTCTAACCCCTCTCTTGTTTGACTTCTTATGAGGAACACGGATTGAGGGAGGAGCTCTCTTCCAGGAGCACCTGCGTACCCACATGAGGCGACTTGACTTAGCACGAAGGGGGGCTAGGAGAGGATTTTGAAGACAGTTCTAGTTCATTTATTTTCTTGTATTTATTTTGTAATTTGTAGTGAGAGAGAGACTATTAATTTGTAATAATACAGGTACCCCCCGACATTTAGACTCTCGAGCCTAATTTCCAGGTGTTTGTACACCTGGGGGCTCGCCGTGGTTTTTACGGCTTTTCATCACATTTTTTATTTTTGTTTTTCTGTTTTGATTTTATTTATTTTGTGTGATTGAGCACCGAGTTTTAGGATTGCTTGTGATAGATTAAGGCCAAACACTTAATACCTTTGCATGTGACTATAGTTTCGTTTGGACTTAATAAAATTTTAAACAGTTGATCATCACCTTCAATCTGTCGTGCCGCGAGCTCTCCCTGCCAAGCGCTTCTCCTAAACTCGATTTGTCGAGAGGAGGGTTGAGCCTAGACCGGACTCTAGGGTTGAAGATTGGTGGTTAGCTCTTGGTTCTTCACGATAATAGCAATTTTTGAAACTTAGGGTGATTTCATCGGCTTTTGCATTTGCATATAGATAGGTATCAATTCTGCTAAGCATCTTTGCATGTAGAGTGCTGGAGGCAAGGTGAGCATTTCACTTTAGCATTCATCATTGATTTGCCGCTTGCATTGCTTTTCCGACTCTCCCTCTGATTTTGCCAACCTAGGTGCTATGTGAAATTGACTCCTCGTTAGGCTCGTGCATTTTACACTAAAAATCCAAAAAAGAGATAACCAAATAAAATCGGGACTGCTAACATTACTTGACCCAAAAATCGACCAAAAATGAAAATATTTTCTTGGGGCGAGTAATCCCCTCATTGTCTGCGTTTTACATTACTCGCGTACAACCCTAAGGAATAGTGCCCAAATCCCATCTTCAGACCCTAAGTGTGTGCAATCTTTGACATCTCACCTAACTCTAAAACAGACAAGATGAAAAGACTGCGCTTTGCGGTCTCTACCGAGTTGAGTATTTGAATAGAGGGTTTGATTTGTTTTATTTTTGTCTGTGATTGATTTGTGTGCATCCTAGATCACTTCTACGCACTTGCGCCTTTTTCTTCACTCTCTTGACTTGACCTTCGTGCTCCCATGAATCATTTTTCTCTTGTTTCAAGATGGATCCCGGGAGCGATTTTTATCAGGATTTTGCGGATTCCTCGTACCCTCCAGCCGGTCCACCTCCCTTTTATCAGGAGGATCCTCCTGATACTTTTTCTGATTTTTGTACATACCCACTCCAGCCACAGTATCAGACCTCGGACTTCTACCCACCTCCACCCCCACCTGTATATTATCCACCTCCACATGCACATCCACCCGAGTCTGACCTGATGGAGTCACCTCCCTCGATCTCTATGAGTGATATCTTGAATCGGATGACAAAACACATTGATTTGATGAATGATGATCTTGCTTTCTTGAGGAAGAATCAGTTTAATGCTCCTTTCGTTGGGGATATGGCTTCACTTGTAGGTGATCATGGGGGCTTGCAATCGCCAAAAATAAAAAAAAATGAGAAAAATTTAAAAACACAAAAAGAGTTCGGGAGACACTTGGTTGATTCAGACCGTGAGGAGAGTGTCCACTTGCCAGAACCCTTGACCACACATCCATTCACACCTAGTCCCACCTTTGACCCCGAGGATGTCGCTGTACAGACTGCTCTTGGCATGCCTCGTGTATATGCTGATTCCGACTTCCTCCTTTGTATGGAGGAGGTCCAAAAATTCAAAAAAATATTGACTGACCCTGAAGTGGTGGCTACTATTCATGAGATTATCCGTGCCCCACTTCAGCAGGCCATGAACCAATTATCTGCTCCTCTTCCCAAGAAGAGAAAGCGGAGGAGCAGATCTGAGCGTCATATTTTGACCATGGCCACTTCCCACGCCATCACTCATCGTCCCATTCCCAGAAAGAAGAACACAGCTACACCATTCATCACGTGCACCATCTCTGACTATACTTATGATCACACTCTCCTCGACGACAGTGCATCTATTAGCATATTACCCTTCTCGTCGGTACAGTCTCTTTACTTAGGGCCTCTCAAGAAAACCAGGATGATCGCTCAGTTTGCTGATGGATCTATCAAGAGGCCGAAGGGTATCCTTGAAAACGCCGTCATTTCTATTCAGGGCACAAGCTACCATGTTGATTTTATCGTGATGCCCATGGAGAACTCCACATGGGAGCCATCTCCAATCATCCTGGGACGACCATTCCTCGCCTCTGCGAGGGTCGTTATTGACTATGGATCAGGAGAGATTCACTTCCGTCCTGTTGACAAGAGCAAAACGTCGATCACCGCACCCATAGTTGACCAGAAACCTGCACCTGATGCACCTTCACTGATTGTAGCTGACTTTGAGTCATGTGACTGATCTGATGCTATTAGAGATGTTTGCTTAGCGACTCCTGATGAGACCCGACGAATCCCCCGAAAGGGGAGGAAATCAGAAAGCATAAACCTCACAGTTCCTCCTTCTGGTGTGTGGTGATGTGTTGATGAAATCCAGAGAATTTATGTGATTGATCCTATTGAGCGACGGGCAGATACCAAGATAAAATAGGTAGGACCTGTTTTGACTATTTCCACTGATTAGTATGTGCCTGGTCCTTCAAAGGTGAAAATGATTGAGGTCGGTTATGATGCTGCCATTTATTTTGATAAATTCAGACCTCTTGTTGAAGACAATGATTCAGGCGAGAATCTTGAGGACGATCTGAGTTCGTATACTTCCACTGGTGATTTCGTTCCTTTTGATTTTGACCTGGACGATACCTCGCAGGACGACTCCGATTACACTTCTTTCAAGGATGATGAGTCTGTCCCATATTACTTTGATATTTGCGATACTTCCAAGGCCAGATCTAGTCACACTTCTTCCACTCGTCCGTCTGCGCCTTCACACCATAGGACCACCAAGGGTGAACCCAGCCAGACTACTTCCATTGACCAGTTCGTCCCTTTCCGATTTGACTTCACTGAGGGCCGTCACCGTGTCGACCCTGATCGGCTTCTGTCCACTATGGACCCCGATGTCGACTTGCACCACACCAGATCTATCCCTCAGCGGTCTCGCAAGAAGGTTAGCTTTCAGCCTTCTTGATCATATGTACATCCACCTCTGTTGTACATTCTCCTTTGTTCATCTCTGTCTCTCCCGTATTGCTCATCCTTCCATTCTCATGTTTGCTTTACTTAGGACGCACTTTTTCCTACGTATAGGAGGGATGGACAAGCCGAGTGCTCGTCATTGTTCCGTGTCATCACTCCTGTCGTTGCCTATATTTAGAGCTTCTTTTACCCTAAGTATAGGGGGAGTGACGTGTACATCCTCACGATCTCTTCATCCATCTTCTGATTTCTTTTCTTCTTTTCTTCTTTTCCTTTTCTTTTTCTTTATCTATCAAAATGGTGCCACCCCTTGTTGTCAGTTTTCTGTACTTAGGACGTACTTTGTCCTAAGTATAGGGGGGTGTGCACCCTGAGTTTTCTATTCTTTGCGATCCTTTCCATTGTCTCCTCTTCTTGTCTATACTTAGGGATATCTTACCCTAAGTATAGGGGGAGACAATCTGAGTATGATTTGTTCATTCCCACCCTTGACCCTCCCTACATTGTGTACAGTCTGCTATACTTAGGATTATTTGATCCTAAGTATAGGGGGGACGGTCAACTTATTATTGGTTCATTCATTTATTATTTAGACTTGTCTATACTTAGTACAAGTTATGTCTTCTCTTTTCTCTCCGATCTATGAGGACATAGCTCAAGCTAAGTATAGGGGGGTCTTATATACTACGTATATACTTTAGCCATAACTCGTACTTTCGTATTTTCTTAATAATATGGCTAATAATTCTTTAAAATTCATTAAAAATCTTTAATAAAAAGGTGTTCTGTTCCTCAAACTCTTTTTGTATTTCATGATTAATAAATCATGTGAAAATGATTTTTGCAAAATGTTTGAAAAATGGTTTGAAAATCTTTGTGAACATTTATTGAAAACTATTTTGAAAATATTTTGTTGCATGTTTTCAACCTTTGTAAAAATGTGTTGTTTGAAAAATTTATTTTCTTTGTGTGAAATAAAATGTTTGAAAAATGATTTGCAAATGGTTTGAAAAATGGTTGCAAAAATGTTTTGAAAAACTTATATATACTGTTTTGAAAGCCTTTGCAAAATGATTTTCAAATGTGTGTACATGTTCGTAAAATGTTTGTAAAAATTATTTTGGACTATAGTTTTCAAAAATTTTGTGAAAATCTTGTGTCAAATAAGTTTGAGGAATATACAGATCACACCAAAATCCACTATATATATGTATATATATAAAATTGATCACTTACCCTTGTAAATTTGTAAAATCCATTTTTTGTAAATATAAGAAGCACTCCCGTGTACATATTTTTCACCTAGTTTTTAGCGAAAACTTTTTGTTTTCAAAATTCCCAAAAACATTTGCAAAATTAAAATCCAAAAACATTTGAAAAATCTTTTTGAAAAAAAATGCATATGCATCATCATCATCATCATCATCATCTTTTAAAAAATCCATAAAAAGTTCAAAAATTTTGAAAATTGCATCACAAAAATACTTTTTGCATTGCATTGCATAGCATCAGCATTTTTCGTATTGAATTTGATAGTTGAACAAGTCTAAGTAAAATCCGGAGATTGGAGCTTGATTGGACCTTAAAATCTACCTAATAACAGGAACCTTATAGGAACTGGGTTTGAGGTACTTCAGGTCTAGATTGACTTAATTCTTTGAGGATCACGGGACTTGATTCAATGGATTCTTGACTGCCTAAGTAGAGTACTTCGGAGCACACACATGACTCTTGTTGATAATGACCTAACTTGGACACCTACAACTTTCACATGGCTCGACTCAGTTGGAGTGGTGAGGGGATCAGATTTGCCGGTATGAGATGCACACAAGTGGAAACACTTGTCCACCTCTTGGGAGGGATGTGCACCCCAACCCGTCCAGTGATGAGGAAGTCTAAAGACATGAGAGTGTGGGTTGCAGTAAAGCTTCAAAAGAGGGATAGTCTACTGGCTCAAGAGGAAAAACTCCTTATGTAAATGTTTCTGTGAATAGTATTTCAAAAAAATAAAAAAGAAGAAGGAAGAGACAGGCATGTACAAAAATAAAAAGCCTGCAAAGTATGTACAAATGCTGTAAAGTCAATAAGCAAGCTTGAGTTCTAAAGTCAAATATGTGAGCCTGCAGCAGGATGACTTGACTACACTAGTCTTGCATCCCAGGATAGGTAGCTACAGTGGCTACCGTCCATTCTTCTCTTCACCCCCTCCTCTTGAGTTGTTTCCACATGAACTTAGAAGGGAATACCCCGCTCCTCGAGGATGGAGTTATTGGATTGGGGAATCATTGGGTTGTCATGCTAGAGAAGTCAGTCTCTTTGTCATTCTAGTTGGGGAGAGCCACAACCACTTACACTGTACGAGTCAGAATCATAGTCGTAAGAGTTTACGTATGAGTTGAAGTATTTCTGACTTGGCTATTGAGGAGACTTGAAAAGAGTTTTGGGATTGTCAGGGACAGTTGGATTTCAAATTCAGTTCTCACTAAGGTTCTGCCCGCACTAAAATTCCAAAGGTCCTATTTAGGCTCCAAACTTTGATTTTGTGAAGACAAAATTGATCATTAAACTAAATCCAATTTCTTCTTTTTCTTTTCTTTGTTTTTGTTTCCTGCACTTATTGCATAAGTGTTTGCTAGGGACTAGCAAAGGCAAGTATAGGGGGATGATGAATCGATGTTTCATCATATTTATTCTATCATTTTGGCTTTAAAAACCCTAGTAAATTCGTGTAAGTAGGCTTAATTCATGCGTTTTAACATTCATGTATATGCGTGTAAATATTGTATAAAATGCGATTTTTAAAGACAAAATTATAGAATAAAGAAAAGCAAAGAAAAAGAATAAAATATTGTAAATATTTTATGATCCGAAACCCCGAGACCTACTCATCTTGATGAATAGGTCGACAAGGAATAAAGTAGGGGGAGATAAGGGCTAAAATACAATAAAAATACCTTCTATTTCATTCATTCTTTATTCATTTTGGGTCCTATTTTTGGTTCCACTTTTTATACCTTAAATAAAGAAACTTTGTACATGAAAGTTGTCGATAATTAAATATAGAAAATACAAAATTGATTTCACTCAAAAATAATGCACAGATAAAAAGTTATGGTATGAATAAAATTCAAGAATCCCAACTTCCCAGACCTGTATCTCACAAATGAAAACTCCAAATGCATTAAACTCAACTTTAACTATATATAATTCAAAATAAGCTATTTAATGGCGGTGGTTTTGCATTTGGCAGAGCTACGGTTTGAAAGTTGAGTTTTTGACCCCTATTGTATACTTGTACAGATTAAAATATTCAATTTATTATTTATTCATTATTTTTGTATTTTTATATTTTTATAATTTTGTAAATAGTACTTATAATATATTTGTATATTAAAATCAGAACAAAAACTCAAAGAAAACTAAAAATAAAATACTTTTATATATAATACAGAGGTATAGGACCTACACACAAACCTATATAAACCACACTTTTATTTTATTAAGTTTATAAAATACATCAGAAAAATAAAATAAAAATATATTTAAGTGTATAAAAATACTTTATAAATTTATAAAATAATAAACATAAATGAATAAGTTAAATATACAAAATAAAAATAAAATACTTCAATGTATAGATAAAGATACCTATAAGGGGTATAAATGGTAACTTGCAATTACACACCCCATAAAAATAAATAAAAATCACTATAAATTAATTCATAAAATAACAAACATTTTTTATTCAATAAACAAAAAATAATAAATTGATTTGATATTTTTAATTGATTTTAGCAATGTTTTTCCCAGGGATTTTCCTAGTTGGTCCACGTGGACCAACCAGGTGGAAGTTGACCCATTGGTGATCTCCCTGGTCTGCTCCTACAGCCCGTCAAAGCTGCATTTTTAGCCATTTTCTCCCTTTTTTCGAGGCCGCATCGTTCATTATTAGGCCTTGTGTCCTTCTTGACTTTTTCTTCCTATATATACACCATACATGCCCAGGCATCATTTAGAACATTGGGTTATGGATGTGCCCTATTTTCTTCATCCTTTGGGCCGTGTTGACCATCTTTCTGACCAAGGTCTGCACAGTGTCAGATATGAGTTTTTTTGGCATTTTCTCCAAATTTTGGAGGTCACGCCTTTCACTATTTCATGTTACGTTCTTCACGACTTTTCTTCCTTGTGGCAGGAGCATACACGCCCATAGCTGGAATAGGTCTTTGGAGCCACGATTCGCTCGGTCCACCTCGATCTTCACGCCCACTCGACCACTTGTTCAAAAGACCCCATTCCTCCATTTTTTCGAATTTGAACTCCTTTTGCCCCTTCCTCCTCCCTTCTATCATATGCTGAGGTTAGAGGGAGGTGACAGCAACCTCACCTTGCCGTTAGGAGGAGCGGAGGAGCGGCGCGGTGGCGTATCCACCCCCATCTCCGGCCCTTGGCTGTGAGGTTTATCTCTTGGTTCTTCCCAGCCAATCGAGGTCATCTTCGCCTGTTTTTCTTTATTTTTTTTCTTTATTGTAGACTAGCTGTAGTGTAACCTTTTATTTCCTATATTTGTTGGCTTGATTTGTGCTCCATTCATCATCCACTTCCCCCTCGTCGGAGCTAGCTCCGGCGAGTCCATTTCCGCCACCTACTCCATTCAATCACCCACATTTGCCCTAGGACCGTCTACTATTGTAGTTGTGTTTTATTTGCAGGTCCCAGGGGTCTAGAGACTCCATCTGGAGTCGGATTTTGCCAAGCAATGAGGTAGATGGAGCCGTAAATCATCCTCGACACCGTGGTGGCCCTCCGATGGTCTTTCCACCATTTTGACACCGCCGGCAGCTCGAGGGGCTCTCCAAGAGGAAGCTCATCATTTTTGGGACTTCACTACACGTCGGAGGGGAGTGGATAGGCCAGTGAAAGTTCGTCTTGGCCGGCGAGCTTCCCTGTTCTTCCATCGCCCTCCGCAGTCGTTCGATCGCCTCAGGCGTGGGTATTTTGCACCATTTCCCCCGCCATTTTGTGTAATGCTTATTTAGGACTCAAAGCATTCATCTGCAGTCTATTTTGTTCTGTATAATTTGCATATTGACCCTTGAACTTCCTCTATTTACATTCATACCCTTGTTAGGCCTTGTATTTTTTGTATGCTTTCCCTATTTATTTCATGCATCTAAAAAATTCGAAAAAATCTCAAAAAATAGATTTAAGCTCCTGCTGCAATGCTCTTTCACGAGAATATTTTTATTTTGAATTTTGATGTTTTTAATATTTATAAAAAATAAAAAATACTCATTTTCAACACTGTTTGCGTCATAAAATCCCCAAAAATTATAAGAACTACCCAGAAAATTCCCAAAAATATATATTTTTGTCTTTTCGTATCGTTTAGCTCCAGACCAAAAATCATTAAAAAATACAAAAGAAAACTCCTAAAAATTAGAAAACCCCAAAAACCTTCACAAAAATCTTAAAAATCCCACAAAAATCCTAAAAATACAATTTTGGTTTCCGTACTTTCTTTACTTTATTATCTTTCAATTAAAATTAATTTGAGGAACTTTGGAAATCATTTGTTATTTTTCATCCTCATTTTAATCTCAGCCAGCAACTTTATTTACTTTTCACCAGTATTTTTGCCTTTAAAAATACCAAAAAAATTCATAAAATTCTAGAAAAATCACAAAAACAGTAAAAAAAATAAAAAGACCAAATACATTTTATTTCCTAAATTTTGACTATTTTTACTTATTTTTATAAATATCTCATTCTCTTTCTCTTATATTGTATATATATTCCTACATATTGAAAAAGAAAATAAAAAAATATAAAATACAAAAAGCAAAATATAAAATCAGAAAATTAAAAATAAAAATAAAATAATACAAATTTCAATTTAAATAAAAAAATTAAAAATTAAAAACCCACAAAAAATAGCACAAGTAGACATTTGATCACATACGCACATATTTTGAGCAATTTTGCCCCAATCTATCCTTTCTGCTCCCTGTGTTCGACCTCTACACATACTTGCACCTATACACATCTTTGTTGTAGAGTTATAATAAATTTTAACTCCGCACATTTGTTTCTTATTGCTTGATTTATCTGTTGTGGGTTAATTATTGATTAATTGAGGTTTCGTGAGCGGTTGCTCAACGACATTGTGGTCCTGCCTTGTGTGGACTAATTGGGACCCTCGCCAAATCTCGATTATCAATGGATCAATCAAGAGGCCGAAGGGTATCCTTGAAAACGCCGTCATATCGATTCAGGGCACGAGCTACCATGTTGACTTTGTCGTATTGCCCATGGAGACCTCCACAGGGGAGCACTCTCCTATCATCCTGGGATGACCATTCCTCGCCTCTACGAGGGTCGTTATTGACTATGGATCAGGAGAGATTCGCTTTCGTTCTGCTGACGTAAGCAAAGTGTCGATCACCGCACCCACATTTTACCAGAGACCTGCACCTGATGCGTCTACACATGTTCTGGTTGACCCTAAGGCCTATTATCTATATGAGGATATAAAAGAGAGACTTTCTTTATGACTGATGATGAGACCCAAGAATTCCTCTCTAAGGAGGAATGCTCGGAAAGCATAGACCTTGGCATTTCTACTTCATGTGATTGGCGATGTGTTGTTGACATCCGCGGGATTTACACGATTGACACCATTGAGCAGAGGGTAGATGTAGAGACTATACAGGATGGATACATTTCGACTACTTTCACTGATGAGTCCGCTCCTGTTCACTTAGATACTGATAATACTAAGGCCGATTTTGATATGATTGCTTTTATTTGGGAATTTAGGCCTTTTGATGAGAAAGATGATCCGATTGAGATTATAAAGGATGAACAAAGTTCAACTACTTCTACTGGTGAGTTTGTTCCTTTTGGTTTTGACCTGGATGACACCTCGCAGGACGACTCTGAGTACACTACTTCTGATGATGATGAGTTCGTCACATTCCACTTCGATATCAGTGAGACACCCAAGGTCGGACCTAGTCGTACTTCTTCCACTCACTCGTCTATGCCTCTTCACCCTAGGACCGCTGAGGACATACACTCTATCAACCCTGATCGGCTTTCGTCCACTGTGGACCCTGATGGCGACCTACACCACACCAGATCTATCCCTCAGGGGTCCCACAAGGAGGTTCGCTTTCTACCTTCTTGATCACGTGTACATCCACCTCTGTTGTATATTCATTTGTTTCCCTCTGTCTATCTTAAGTATTGCTCGTCCACCCAGTTCTCGTTTTTGCCTTGCTTAGGACATACTTTGTCCTAAGTATAGGGGGGTGGACGAGCCGAGTGTTTAGTAGTCGTTCCGTTTCATTACTCCTCTTGTTGCCTATACTTAGGGCTTCTTTTACCCTAAGTATAGGGGGGGTGGTGTGTACATCCTCACGATCTCTTCTTCCACTTTCATCTCTTTTCTTCTTTTCTTCTTTTCTTCTTTTCCTTTTATGTCGTCTGTATCTACTGAAAAAGGTGTCGCCCCTTTTTGTCAGTCGTCTATACTTAGGACATACTTTGTTTTAAGTATAGGGGGTGTGCACCCTGAATTTCTCTATTCTTTTCGATCCTCTCCATTGTCTCCTCTTCTTATCTATACTTAGGGATATCTTACCCTAAGTATAGGGGGAGACAATCTGAGTACGATCTGTTCATTCCCACCCTTGACGCTTCCTGCTTTGTGTACAGTCTACTATACTTAGGATTATTTGATCCTAAGTATAGGGGGGACGGTCAACTTCTCATTCGTTCATCCCTTCAGTTGTTCTTTATTCTTTAGACTTTTCTATACTCAGTACGAGTTATGTCTTCTCTTTTCTCTCTGATCTTTGAGGACATAGCTCAAGCTAATTATAGGGGGGTCGTATATACTACGAATATACTTTAGCCATAACTCGTACTTTTGTATCTTGTTAATAATTATGGCAAATAAATCTTTAAAAGTCATTAAAAATCTTAATAAAAAGATGTTAATTATTCCTCAAATTCTTTTTGTATGTACTGATTAATAAATCAGGTGAAAATGCTTTTTGCAAAATGATTGAAAAAAATAGTTTGAAAATCTTTGTGAAAATCTTTTGAAAACTATTTTGAAAACATTTTGTTACATGTTTTCAACCATTGTAAAAATGTTTTTTTGGTAATTTTTTTTCTTTGTGTTAAATAAAAATGTTTGAAAAATGATTTGCAAATGGTTTGAAAAATGGTTGTCAAAATATTTTGAAAAAAAATCTATATATACTGTTTGGAAAACCTTTGTAAAATGATTTTCAAATGTGTGTACATTTTTGTAAAAATGTTTGTAAAAATTATTTTGGACTATATTTTTCAAAATTATTTGAAAAATATGTGTCAAATAAGTTTGAGGAATACATACATCTCACCAAAAATTCACTATGTATGCCTATAAAATTGATCACTTACACTTGTAAATTCTTAAAATCGACTTCTTGTATATATAAGAAGCATCCGCGTGTAAATATTTTAACTTAGTTTTATCCCAAATTTTTGTTTTCAAAAATCCCAAAAACATTTGCAAAAATTAAAATGCCAAAAACATTTGAAAAAATCTTTTTGAAAAATACAAAAAATGCATATGCATCATCATCACCATCATCATCTTTTCAAAAATCCATAAAAAGCTCAAAATCCTTGAAAATTGCATCACAAAAATATTTTCTGCATTCTGTATATCATTTGCATAGCATTAGCATTTTTCGGATTAAGTTTAAGAGTATAACGAGTTTAAGTAAAATCCGGAGATTGGAGCTTGATTGGACCTTAAAATCTACCTAATAATAGGAACCTTATAGTCATTGGGTTTGAGGTACTTCAAGTCTAGTTGACTTAATTCTTTGAGGATCAAGAGACTTGGTTCTATGGATTCTTGACTGCCTAAGTAGAGTATTTCGGAGCACACACACGACTCTTGTTGATAATGACCTAACTTGGAAACCTGCACCTTTCACATGGCTCAACTCAGTTGGGGTGGTGAGGGGATTGGATTTACCAGTATGAGACGCACACAAGTGGAAACACTTGTCCTCGTCTAGGGAGGGAAGTGCACCCCAACCCATCCAGTGATGAGGAATTCTAAAGACAGGAGAGTGTGGGTTGTAATAAAGCTTCAAAAGAGGGATAGTCTACTGGCTCAAGTGGAAAAACTCCTTTTGTAAATGCTGTTGTGAATAGTATTTATAAAAAAGGAAGACATGCCTGTACAAAAATAAAATGCCTGCCAAAGTATGTACATATGTTGTAAAGTCAATAAGCAAGCTTGTGTTCCAAAGTCAAATATGTGAGCCTGCAGCTGGATGACTTTACTACACTGGTCTTGCATCCTAGGATAGGTAGCTACACTGGCTATCGTCCATTCTTCTCTTCACCCCCTCCTCTTGAGCCGGTTGCCACTTGAACTTAGAAGGGAATACCCCGCTCCTCGAGGAAGGAGTCATTGGATTGGGGTATCATTGGGTTGTCATGCTGGAGAAGTCAGTCTCTTTGTCATTCTAGTTGGGGAAAGCCACCATTACTTACAATGTACGAGTCAGATTCATAGTCATAAGCATTTGCATATGAGTTGAGATATTTTTGACCTAGCTATTGAGGAGACTTGGACAGAGTTTTGGGATTCTCAGGGACTGTTGGATTTCAAATCCGGTTCTCATTAAGGTTCCACCCGCACTAAAATTCCAAAGGTCCGACTTAAGCTCCAAACTTTGATTTTGTGAAGACAAGATTGATAATTAAACTAAATCCAATTTCTTCTTTTTCTTCTCTTTATTTTTCTTTTCTGCACTTATTGCATAAGTGTTTGCTAGGGACTAGCAAAGGCAAGTATAGTGGGATTATGAATCTATGTTTCATCATCTTTATTCTATTATTTTGGCCTTAAAAACCTTAGTAAATGCATGTAAAAAGCGTTAATTCATGCATTTTATCATTCATGCATCATTGTGTAAATATTGTATAAATTGTGGTTTTTAAAGTCAAAATTATAAAATAAATAAAAGAAAAGAAAAAGAATAAAATATTGTAAATATTTTGTGACCCGAAACCCCGAGACCTAGGCATCTCGATGACTAGGTCGACAAGGAATAAAGTAGGGGGAGATAAGGGACGAAATACAATAAAATCCTTTTTGTTTTAAACATTCTTTATTCATTTTGGGACCTATTTTCGGTTCCACTTTTTATAATTCAAATAAAGAAACTTTGTACATAAAAGTTGTATATAATTAAATAAAGAAAAATACAAAATTGATTTCACTGAAGAATAATGTACAGATAAAATGTTATTATCTGAATAAAATTCCAGAATCCCAACTTCCCAGACCTGTATCTCCCTAATAAAAACTCAAAATGCAGAAAACTCACTTTAATTCTATATAATTGAAAATAAGCTATTTAATGGCGGTGGTTTCGTATTTTGCGAAGCTATGGTTTGAAAGTTGAGTTTTGGACCCCTATTGTATACTTGTACATATTAAAATATTCATTTTATTAATTATTCATTATTTTTGAAATTTTATATTTGTATAATTTTATAAATATTATTTATGATAATTATGTATATTAAAACAGGAATAAAAACTCAAATAAAATACAAAATAAAATACTTGTATATATAATACATAGGTATAATACCTATAACTATACCTATATTATTACAACTTTTATTTTATTAAGTGTATAAAATACTTCAGAAACAAATAATAATATATTTAAGTGTATAAATATCTTCTATAATTTTATAAACAAAAATAAATAAATTAAATATAAAAAATAAAAATAAAATAATAAAATATATAGATAATATACCTATAAAGCGTATAAAAGAGAACTTGTAATTATTAATCACGAAAAAATAATTAAAAATCATAATAAAATACTTTATAAAATAATAAAATTTTTTATTTTATAAGTTTAATTCAATAAAATCATTTAATAATTCTTTTTTATTTAATAATACTTTTCAGGATGTTTTTTCTTAGTTGGTCCACGTGGACCAGCCAGGTTGCGGCAAAGATTGACTTGGGTCAACTCTCTGCCCAACGTTCTGAAGGTTGTCAGAATGCATTTTTTTGCGTTTTCTCCGAATTTTGGAGAGCGTGTCTTACACCATTTGGCCTTGCTTCCTTCTTGAATTTTTCTCCCCTATGATCAAGCTTATACGCCCTAGGCTCACATTGGGGATTGCGTTGATGTAGCGCTTATGACGCCTTGGTCTTCACGCCTCAACCACCATTCTTTCAAAAAACCCCCTTTTCCCTTCTTTGATTTTTGAATCTCTTTTGGACCCTATTTGAGCCTCTCTTTCAGCTCCGGATCGACGCCGGTGACAGGGGCGTCTCCAGCTGCGCTAGGTGTGCTCAGGCGAGGACAGAGGAGGTCTCCAACCCCCATCTCTGGCCAAACGGCCGTCGAGGTCCTATCTCAGGTGTAATAGCCTTCGAGGTATATTTTCTTCATTTTTCTTGCTTTATTTTACTTGCCTGTAGCCGTAGACTCGATTCCCATCTTCATTTCGCCCATATCCAACCGACAGCCTTCACCGATCATCTCGTCGGAGTTTGCTCCGGCGAGCTCCCTCTCCACCTCCCATATTGTTTCCACCCTTCTGCAGGGTCGAGGCATTTTGCCCGCGACCTTTTTACTCTCCTCTATAGGTAAGGAGCGTAGAATACCACCTGGGATCAATTTTGGATCACCCGCTGGAGCTACTTGGAGCCTCCAACTCTGCCACCCTCGCGGATGTGACACAGCACCCCGCCGGGAGTTTTGAGGGTCCCAGGTGATCAGACATCACCGCAGGAGGAGATTGGGTTGCCTTGGAGCTTCACAGCACGTCGGAGAAGGCCTAGATCACCGGAAGAAAGTCGTCCCCAGCGCTGCTCATCCCTGTTCGTCCTTGCAGCTTCTCCGCCGTCCAATCTAAGGGCCAACCACAGTTTCAACCGGAGCCGTGGGATTTGATCGTGCCTAGACAGTCCGATCGAAATTCCATGATCTAATCTTATACGTCCAGGCCGAATCGTCATCGCGCGATCTGTAGACGACACATGTCCTAAGTAAAATCCCATCAGCCGTCGGATCGCCCCCCAACCTGGGTATTTTGCATTCCCACCCCGGATCTTTTTGTATTTAAAATTTAATAACTAAACCTTCCTCTGTAGTTTTAACTTTTTGTACAATTTGCTTTGAGCCCCCTGTGCTTTTGTAATATTACATTGAGATCCCTGCTAGGTCGCGTGCATTGTGCACGTGACTAGGTAATTTTGCAGGTTTACCCTAGGGGATTTTGTGTATTTATTTTTAGTACCAGAACTTTTAATTGCAGTTATATGTTTTTGGCATTTTTGCATATCATCCCCCATAATTTTTATATATCACATTTTGGTCCCTACCCGGCGCGCGTGCTTGTCACGTGCATCTAGGAAATTTTGCGAGGAAGGTCCTGCAGCTTTGCATATTTTTGTTTGGTCCAGAGTATTTTATATTATGTTATATATTTTGTGGACAATTTACATGCAAGCCCCTCAACTTTGCCTTATTTCCAGAAATGCCCTTGCCAACGTGATTTTTCTTTATGTTTCTTTTATTTCTTGCATGCATCTCTAAAATCCTAAAAATTCCACAAAAATCAGTATAAGATCCTATTTAGTTGTAGTCTAACGACATATTTTTATTTTCTCTTTTTATTGCATTTTAATATTTATAAAAATTGAAAAACACTAATTTTCAACACTGTTTGCATTATAAAATCCATAAAAAATATAAAATCATCTTAGAAAAATCCCAACAAAATATATTTTACATATTTTAGTTTGTTTTAGTTTTAGACCAAAAATCATAAAAAAATACAAAACAAAACTCCTAAAAATTAGAAAACCCCAAAAACCTTCATTAAAATATTAAAAATCCATAAAAAGTCCTAAAAATATATTCTTTGTTCTGAATTTTCCTTATTTTATTGTCTTTCATTCAAAATTAATTTGGGAAATTTTTGTTACTCTTTACTATTTTTCATTCCCATTTTAGTTTCAGCCTATAATTTTCTTCCCTATTTTTACTATTTATGAATTAAAAATACAAAAAATAGGAAAATTTAGCTAAATCACAAAAACATTATAAAATTATAAAAAGACCAAAAACATTTTATTTACTGAATTTTAGTTATTTTCATTTATTTTTATAAATACCTAATGAATCTACGTTTCAACATTTTTATTCTATCATTTTGGCCTTAAAAACCCTAGTAAATACGTGTAAATATGCTTAATTTAGGTATTTTAGTATTCATGCATCATTGTGTAAATATTGTATAAAATGCGGTTTTTAAAGCCAAAATTATAGAATAAAGAAAAGAAAAGAAAAAGAATTAAATAATGTAAATATTTTATGACCCTAAACCCCGAATCCTAGGCATCTCGATTAATAGGTCGACCAGGAATAATGTAGGGGGAGATAAGGGTCAAAGTACAATACAAATACCTATTCTTTTTATTCATTCTTTATTCATTTTGGGACCTATTTTTGGTTCCACTTTTTATACCTCAAATAAAGAAACTTTGTACATGAAAGTTGTAGATAATTATATAAAGAAAAATATAAAATTGATTTCACTCGAGAATAATACACAGATAAAAAGTTATGGTCTGAATAAAAATTCAGAATCCCAACTTCCCAGACCCGTATCTCACAAATGAAAACTCCAAATGCATCAAACTCACTTTAATTGTATATAACTCAAAATAAGCTATTTAATGGCGGTGGTTTCGCATTTGGAGGAGCTACGATTTGAAAGTTGAGTTTTGGACCCTCATTGTATACTTGTACAGATTAAAATATTCAATTTATTATTTATTCATTATTTTTTGTATATTTATATTTTTGTAATTTTGTAAATATTACTTATAATATATTTGTATATTAAAATAAGAACAAAAACTCAAAGAAAACTCAAAATAAAATACTTGTATATAAAATACATAAGTATTATACCTGTAAATATACCTACATAAACTATACTTTTATTTTATTAAGTGTACAAATCACTTCAGAAAAATAAAATAAAAATGTTTTTAAGCGTATAAAAATACTTTATAAATTTATAAACGATTAAACAAAAAATTAAATTAAGTACATAAAATAAAAATAAAATACTTAAATATATAGATATAGATACCTATAAGGGGTATAAATGGTAACTTGTATTTACACACCCCATAAAAATAAATAAAAATAACTATAAAATAATTCAAAAAATAATAAACAATTTTTTATTCAATAACCAAAAAGTAATAAATTGATTTGTTATTTTTAATATATTTTAGCAATGTTTTTCTCAGGGATTTTCCTGGTTGGTCCACGTGGACCAACCCGGTGGAAGTTGACGTGCTGGTCAACTCCCTGGTCTGCTCCTGCAGCCCGTCAAAGCTACGTTTTTAGTCATTTTCTCCCATATTTCGAGGCCGCATCGTTCACATTTTGACCTCGGGCCCTTCTTCACTTTTTCTCCCCATACAACCACCATACACGCCTAGTGCTTGGATTGGTCTTTGGATCGAAGATTCGCTCGATAAACCTCGATTTTTATGTCGTCTCGCCCACTCTCTTCCCAACGTTCTGAAGGTTGTCAGACTGCATTTTTTTGGCGTTTTCTCCGAATTTTGGAGAGCGCGTCTTTCACCATTTGGCATTGCTTCCTTCTTGACGTTTGTTCACCATATATGGAGGATACACGCCCATGGATGTTTTCGGGGAGTGCATCACTGATGTGCTCCAGAAGCACCGTTCTTCGAGCCCCGTCGGCCATCTTCTTCAAAAACCACCAACTTTTCCATTTCGATCGTGAACCCCTCTTGACCTCATTTTTGGCTCCCTTGAGCAAGCTTCAGATAGAGCTTGGTGACAGCAAGCTCTCCAGCCCCCCAGGGAAGCACGGCAAGGCCTTGAGCGGCCGTTCCACCCCCATCTCCGGCTCCGATCGTGAGGTCCCCTACTTCTTGGTTTTCCAACCAATCGAGGTTGTTTTTACTAGTTTTTATTTATCTTTTTCATGTTGTAGGGTAGTTGTAGTGCTAGGTTTAATTCCATCCTTTTATTTTCCTGTTTTGCGATCCATTCATCACTCATTTTCCCCTCACTGGAGCTTGCTCCAGCAAGCTCTATTTTCCACCACTCATTCCCTCTAATCATCTGAGCTTGCCCTGGAACCCTCTACTATCGAATATTGTGCTTCTTTTGCAGGTCCCAGGGCCGAAGGACCCCATCTGGGTCATCTTTTTGAGGAAGCACGAGTCTCCTGAAGCTACCCTCCTCCGCCAACCTCGCGGCGGCGTTCCGGCTGTCCCCCAGCCATTTTGAGGCCGCCTGTCACTTGAGGGAGCTCCCAGGAGGCGTCGTGATCCTTCAAAGGGGGCGAGAGAGATCTTAACGTCGAGATTTTGGCACTTCAAGGTCCCCGGAGAATGTTCTTCGCGTGTTCTTCCTCCACGCTCTAGAGCTGCTCGTTCCTCCCTTGTTCTTAGCGTGGCACAGCTGCTGTTGGATGATGTGCGTCCCCAGTCATTGATCTCCATCGTCCCATCTAATCTGGACCGTCATCCGCGAAGGGGTATCGCGACACCATATTGCGCCACGTGTATAAGTCACAAATCGACAGCGTTGGATCCGCCATTACTTTGGGTATTTTGCCTTCTCGCCCAAAGAGTTTTTGTATTTAATATTAGGGACTGAAACATTCATATGCAATTGTATACTTTTGTATAATTTGCACTTTACCCCTTCAACTTTGCCATATTTACATAAATGCCCATGCTAGTAATGTAGTTTCTTGTTGTTTATAGCATTTATTGCATGCATCTATAAATTGCTGAAAAATCCACAAAAATCAAGTTAAGTTCCTGCTGCATTGTAGTATCTCTCCATATTTTTATTTTTCATAATTATTGGATTTTAATATTATAAAAATAAAAAATACTCATTTTCAACACTGTTTGCGACATAAAATCCCTAAAAATTATAAAAACTACCCAGAAAATTCCCAAAAAAATATATTTTGTGTCTTTTAGTGTCATTTAGCTCCAGACCAAATCACAAACAAATACTAAAGAAAACTCATAAAATCACAAAACCCCAAAAACCTTTATAAAAATATTAAAAATTCTACAAAAATCCTAAAAATACAAACTTTGTCTCTGAACTTTCTTTGTTTTATTATCTTTAAGTGAACATTAATTTGAAGAATTTTTGTTAATGCTTTCTATTTTTTTCTCCATTTTAGTTTCAGACATGTATTTTGTTCATTTTTTTCAATATTTTTGACTTTAAAAATACCAAAAATATTTAGAAAAACCCTCCAAAAATCACAAAAACAGTAAAAAAATTATAAAAAGACCAAAAATACTTTATTACCTAATTTTTGACTATTTTTTACCTATTTTTATAAATACCCCATTCTCCCTTTTCTAATATAGTTTGTATATTCCAATATTGAAATAGAAAATATAAAATATAAAATATAAAATATAAAATATAAAATATAAAATATAAAATATAAAATCAGTAAATTAAAAATCAAAATACAAAAATATAAAATTAAAAATTACATAAAAAATTATAAAATTAGAAACCCACAAAAAATAGCATAATTAGACACTTGATCGCAATCACACATTTTGAGCATTTTGCTCGATCTATCCTTTCTGCTCCCTGTGTTCGACCTCTACACATACTTGCACCTATACACATCTTTGTTGTAGAGTTATAATAAATTTTAACTCCGCATCATTTTTCATTTCTTGATTTACTTGTTGTGGGTTAATTGTTGTTTTAATCCAGGATTTCGCGTGGTCGATTCAGCGACTGAGTTCCCGCCTTGTGTGGAACTTAAGATCACCGATTTTCCGGGTCAAACAATACCTTAACTCTCTCTTTCTTTATTTTGTATATATTCTTTTTTATAAAGAAAAAGAAAATATAAAAAATATAAAATATAAAAAGAAAATATAAAATCAGTAAATTAAAATACAAAAATATAAAATCAAAAATTAAATAAAACAATATAAATTTAAAAACCCACAAAAAATAGCATTTATAAACACTTGATCACATCCACATTTTGAGCATTTTACCCCGTTCTACCTGTCTGCTCCCTGTGTTCGACACTCTACACATACTTGCACCTATACACATCTTTATTGTAGAGTTATAATAAATTTTAGCTCCGCACATTTACTTTCATTGCTTGATTTACTTGTTGTGGGTTAATTGTTGTTTAAATTGGGATTTCACGTGGGTCGCCTCGGCGACATTGTGATCCTGCCTTGTGTGGATTACTTTAGACCCGTGAAAAAACCTGTTCAACAATACAGTACATCATAGATGAATGTATCACATAAGGTTTCTAAAATCCTTGGATCAACCCACACCTATTTATTGATGATGCTATGCATAGTATAGAGTAGGACATAAATTCCATGCGGAGTCTTGGTGTATATTAAGTGTTTGATTTTGTAAGCACCTATCAGTAGCACAATCTGATGCATACTACAAATACATAGTATACGATTTGGATTCATCACTCATGTGCCTTTATGTCATGATAATTATCTAGCCTTCAAAATCACGGTTCGTACTGTGTGAGATGGAATATACTTAGGGTTTTTTTTGAGACATGGCCTAATTATAGTATTTCTTTAATGAGCAACAAGAACGACAATTATGAATTCTTCCTTAGTCATAATGGGAATGTCTTAGAACAAAGGTTTATGAAATGGTTTGTGATTGGAGGTTCTAAATATCGTTGTTTCAGTAAATGACTAATGAAAATCATTATCATGTTCAATGTTATTCCTTTATATGTAAAATATGCAATACATGTCATGATGAAAAGATAATACTACAAGGTAGGTGCACACCCTTGTGATCCGACTGAACCGACAGTGAGTTATCCCCACTCGAGTTGCATCACAAAGTGGGGAGGTGGTATATACTCTAGAGATTTTTAGGTGGGTGCACGTGTGCATCACACCATACAGATTCTTATTGTGAATGTTGATTTTGGGGGCGAGCAAGACTCCCCTGGCAGACTCGGTTGATAGAATCGTTGTTCCTTGAGATATATGCCTTGTGTCTTGAGTGTCAGAGTACTAGTAACAAGACTAACTGAAGGATCGTGCTTGCGTACAGGTCTTAGTCTATAATCTGAATGAAGTGATGCAGGTTTCATTACTAATGTAGATTTTCTCCTTTGATGGGTGAGTCTGGAATTAATAAATAAAAAAATAAACTACAAACCCAAGAACTTAGAAATGGATTAATTATGTAAATGGTAAAAAATCTACTCACTGCATGTAACTTAATCAGAGGCTTTCTATGAATTTCTTAGAATATTTTCATTATTCCTCTATAGTTACTATACTTGCAATACCTACCTAAATTTTATTTCATTTATAAATTATTGTTATATCCTTACTAGGTCATTTGACTCACAAGTTACCTCTCTTGGAAATCAAACAAGAAGTCTTGAGCAGGAGACTGAGGCGAGAGTATTTGGTAGTACAAGTGAGAACTATTTCTGAGATTGTTACCTAGTTGGGTAGTTTATTTTTATTATTTCTCCATATTCGCTACTGATGATGTAATAATAAGAGTGGGATTATTTTTTTTATCTTAAGTTGTGGATATTTTTTATATAAATGGAAATTTCCTTCTGCCATTGTATGAATGTTTTATCATGCAGGTTATATATACTATTGTTGGATAATACTTGTGAATGGGTGGTGGGATGCGTCCCCGCTGAGGTGGAGCATTACATTTGGTATCAGAGCCCAATACCCTATCAGTTGTAGACAATTGTATTGATAGGAAGAAAAACTTCATACATTAGACATGTAGTCCCTTGACTCATGACTGTAAATGGCATAGTCCACTAAATATCGAATCTCATCTCTGTCTTTTTTGTTCTTTCTCCAAATGATGATCATGTCACCTCATAGAAATCAGACCATACAACAATTAGCTGCAATGATGGCTTTGCTGCAAGATGTGCAGCAAAGATAACACTCTCTTGAGAAGCGGTTCTCCAGATCAGTATCCGAGGGTGGGTCTGACATGGGTGGGGGAGGTGTTAATCATCCACAACCACCACCTCCTCCTCCACCTCCTCCACCATTAGGATAAGATGATGTCTTTTCAAAATACCATAAGGAGGATGTTCCATAATTCCTGGGAATCACGAGCCCTGATGAGGCAGAGAGGTGGCCGAAGTGGGAAGAGAAAGTCTTTCATACCATACATGTGCTAGATGAAGAGAAGGTAACCCTTGCTACATACTCCTTGGTTGGATATGCAGAGGAATGGTGGACCTCTATGGAGCCATAGATTGCAACGCCGACTACATGGGAGTTGTTTACTGAGACCTTCCAAGGGTATTTTTACTCGAAATATTGGATAGAGCAACATGCATGGAGTTTGCACTACTGGATCAAGGGAACATAATCGTGACTGCTTATCTGAACAGATTTATGGAGTTACTAAAGTATGTTGCTAGCATTGTGCTAATTGAGCCTGACAAGGCATTCAAGTTCTTCCGTGGGCTTTGTAAGGAGACTCGCGAGAGATTGGTGCCCCTTAGGTTGGTCACAATGAAGGAAGTGATTGATGATGCTACTTGGGTGGAGCAAGAATTATGCGAGAGTAAAGCAATGCAGATGGGATTGAACTTTTCTGGCAGGACAATTTGCAATGACAGAGTAGGAGCACATCCTGGACAATGCTTCCACCCTCACCGCTCTGGGGTGTCAACTAAGTTTACTCACAGAGGAGCTCCTACATTGGGGCAAGCACTTTCTAAGCCAGCATAGACATCTCGCTTAATAGTGAGTATTGTTACAGATTCTCGTGTGGAGGATCGGGTTTGCTATCGATGCAACTAGAAAGGTCACATACGGTCTAAATGTCCCTTGGGATCTTCACAGTCTGGAGTTGTAGTATGAGGAGGACATCCCCAGCAATGGGGGCGTGTCTTTACATCTCGAGGAGGTAGGGGACAACCTTACCAGACTCAAAGCATGGCTGGCTCAGGTAGAGTGTAGAGAGAAGGACAGTTGAATGCTATTACCGACGGACAAGCTCATGCCTCGGGATAGGTAGTGCGAGGTATGATTTATGTAGGTGACTTTACATCTCATGCACTTTTTGACTATGGTGCATCACATTCTTTCACATCGTTAATCTTCGCGAGTTTCTTAGGCTGAGACCATACCACAACTACATACCCTTATCTTATCAAGGGACGTGGTGGTCAGTGGTTTGTGGTACATAAGGTGTTTCCTAATTGTCTAGTATATATCGGGGATTATATTCTAGAAGCATGCCTATTACTCTTACAGATGGAATACTTCGATGTTATTCTTGGTATGGACTTGCTTGAGAATGACCGCGCATGCCTTGGTTGCTTCCATAAACGAATCATTTTCAAGATCCCCAATTTACTTGAATTCATGTTTGATGGAAGTACCTCATCTGGTAGAGTAGCATGCATATCAACATTACAAGCACATAGCTTGCTTGATTAGGGGTGTGAGGAGTACATTGCCCTTGTCCTTGGAGATCAAATGCAAGGGAAGGGAATTTTTTAATGTAGAGATTGTTAAGAACTCTTTCCCAGATGGATTACCAGGACTTCTGTCACAAAGGGAAATAGAATTTGAGATAACTCTCATCTATGAAAGTCAACCGATTTCTTTTGCACCATACTAGATGGATCCAAGTGAATTAAAGGAGCTTAAGGTGCAGTTGTAGGAATTATTGGAGAAGGGCTTCATACGACCTAGTACATCACCATGGGGGGCACTAGTCCTTTTTGTTAAAAAGAAGGATGGATCTATGTGCATGTGTATAGATTATCAGTAATTAAAGAAGGCAACTATCAAGAATTGTTACCCATTGACTTGGATTGATGACCTTTTTGACCAACTACAAGGGTCATCCATCTTCTCCAAGATTAATCTCCAATCTGGTTATTATTGGCTGTGAATTAAAGATGTCAATATACCTAAGCCTGTATTTCAAACCAGATAGATACATTATGAGTACGTGGAAATGCCCTTTGGCTTGATGAATGCCCTGGCTGCTTTCATGGATATGATGAATCATGTGTTTAGGCCATTTCTTGATAACTTCGTGATAGTCTTCATTGATGATGTCCTTATTTACTTGTGGGATGAGGAGTAACACCGAACACGCTTAGAAACAGTGCTAGAGACATCGAGGAAACACAAGCTATATGTGATGTATAGTAAGTGTGAGTTCTGTCTCCGAGAAGTGGCAACCTTGGGCCACATCATCTCAGGTGCAGGAGTTGCTATGGATCCTGCAAAGATTGAAGTAGTTCTCAACTAGTACAACCAATGAGCATGTCAGAAGTTCTTAGTTTTCTTGGCTTAGCTAGATATTATAGTTTATTCATGAAGGGGTTTTCTCAGATTGCCCTTCCCCTTACTCAGCTGACCAAGAAGGAGACAATGTACACTTGGGCATACAAGTGTGAGAAAAGCTTCCAGATGCTGAAGGACGAACATACTACAGCTCCGATCTTGGTGATTCCCTCAAGAATTGACGTATTCACATTTACAGCGATGCATCAAAAGAGGGATTAGGAGCAGTTTTGATGCAACACGGTAAAGTTGTTGCATATGCATCTCATCAATTAACACCACATGAGAAGAATTATTCGACTCATGATATGGAGCATACAACAGTTGATTTTACTTTAAAGATGTGGAGGTACTATCTATATGGGGTGGCTTTCGAGATCTTCACTAATCATAAGAGCCTTAAACATTTGTTTCATCAGAAAGAGCTAAATATGAGGCGATGATGATGGATGAAGCTCTTGAAAGATTACGAGTGTACTATATCATATCACCCCAGTAAGGCAAATGTGGTTGCAGATGCACTTACTCGTAGGCCACACACGAGTGAAACCCATCACCATCTCAAGACATGGGATCTTCTCTCATCTTTTAGTAATTGGCACCCCTTCTAGAGTAGTTGAGAGATGGTTATAATTCCCTCCCCTTCCCGTCCTGAGCTAGTAGAGAGGATCATTCAAGGATAGGTTACCTATGAGAGTCTACAAAGGCTCAAGGATAAAGCCCTCGTGGGTATCTTGGTTGGCTTTTCATATGAAGATGGAGTGCTACGAAATGGCAACCATTTGTGTGTTCCCGCAAACATGAGTCTAAGAAATAAAATTATGCACGAGGCATATAGCTCCTGATTATCGATACATCTGGGTGTCACCAAGATGTATAAGGATTTAAAGAAAAATTTCCGGTGGAAACAAATGAGAAGGGATGTGGCTGATTTTGTGGCAAGGTGTATGACATGCCAACAGATTAAGGTTGAGCATAAGAAGCCACATGTACTTCTGCAGTTCCTTCTAATTCTTGAGTGGAAATGGGAATGCATTGATAGACTTCATTATAGGGCCTCCTAAAGCTTCTAACGGTCATGATGCCGTATGGGTTGTAGTTGACATGCTTAAGAAGTCATACGACTTCATACCTGTGAGCATGGCTTGCACTCCCATACAGCTCGTAATGATTTTTATCAAAGAGATTGTTAAACTTCATGGTCTACCGAAGCAAATTGTATCTTATTGTGAACCAAGACTTACCTCAAATTATTGGTGTGAGTTTATGAATTCTTTAGAAGTGTAGTTGTGCCTTAGTTTAGCTTACCATCCGTAGACTTATGGGAAATCTGAGAGGACTATAAAAATATTAGAGGATCTTCTTCGATCATGTGTGCTAGAATGGAAAGGGTCTTGGAATGACTATTTATCATTAGCGGAGTTCTCGTACAATAATAGTGACCATGCCAGTATAGGCATGACCCCCTTTGAGGCATTATATGGGAGACGATGTGCTACACCATTGAGTTGGCAGGTGGTCGGGCATAACCAGCTGCATAAGGTGGAATACTTGGAGGAAACTACTAAGGCCATTAAGACAACCCGAGAAAAGCTACTTATTGCACAAAGTAGGTAGAAGAGCTACAGTGATAAACGGCGCAGCAATCTCAGCTTTCAAGTTGGAGATTTCGTCTTTCCTGAGAGTATCTCCAACAAAGGGAGTGAAATGATTTGGAGTAAAGGGGAAGTTAGCCCCATGGCAGTGTTGCATATAAATTGGCACTTCCCCCTCACCTATCAGGAGTATATAACATCTTTCACATTTCCAACATAAGGAAATATGTGCACGACCCATCGCATGTATTAGCTACGATGATTTTCATGTGGACACATACTTAAGCTACCTTGAGGAACCGATCTGCATCATCGATTGCTCGGTGAAGAGGTTGAGGCATAAGGAGATACCATTGGTAAAGATCTTTTGGCAGTGACATAGCTTTGAGGAGTCCACTTGGGAACTTGAGATAGATATGCAACGGGACTACCTACATCTTTTTGAAGGTAACCTCTAAATCATACTTATGTCTTTAACGGCCAATCTAATGGGCTCAACCTTTTATGGTTGTTATGTTACATCCCCTGCATCTTAAGTCTCGGGGACGAAATTATTTTTCAAATTGTTATGATGTAACGCCACAGAAATTCGGCTTTTTTTCTGAAGTTTTAAAACGTATAAAATATTCTATTCAAATGAAGCGTATCATCACAAGCATTCCAACGGGACCAAGCATGCGCGAATATGAGTTCGTACGAGGAAGTTATGCCATTTTTAGTGAACAATGGTCAGGGACATTTATGGAAATAATAATCATGGATTTTGATTTTATTAAACACGTTGGGATGATATTTTGGAGGATGATAAACCTCAAAATTTACAAACTTACTTCCTTATTTAACCTATGAATGGTCTTCAAGATTCCTTTGATCTCCTTCCATTCTCATCCTTCTCCAAGTTGATTTCTTCTTTCTTCTTCCTTAGAGAGACAAGAGGAAGAGCTTCTTCTCTTTGGCGAGCCTCGAAGCTTCGTTACAAGGATATGAGAAAGGACGCCATCGCAAGGTAAAGGTGTCACAAGGTTCAGGTTATTGACCACATGCACGGATCGAAGGTTCTCGTTAGGAAACAGATTTTGCTTATCTCCTTCTTCTTTCGCATTTTTTGCGATATTGGAAAATGTGGTTTTAGGGGATGATTATTTGATTTTGATCCAACCCTCAGATTATCTTTTGTTGTTGGTATATCAAGATCTTTTCCATCGAATATATCCCTTGATAATTTATGCAAGTAGAATTATACAGATGTAACTACCTTTTTCCTAAATATCTGATCGCATAGAAACCAAATGATAAATTGGATTTTATCTGATGGAAACATAACTGAGATTGGTTCCCTTACACTGCGATGATTATACCTAAAACATATTGATGCAAGGAGAATATTAACACATTAGAACTTGTTAGCCTTGGAGCCATTTTTTAATGTATATGCATCTGTTTCTTTAAATTTCATCGCCTACTACATGGAAGTATACAAGTCTGAGTACAGAACCCAACCGTGGATATTATCTAAGTTGAATTGTAGTTATTTTAGTCTTAAATCATAATTTTTGTTGGTACATCCTGTGTGAATTACTACAAATAATAATATGTGTCTATTGGCATCCTTGTATACTAGTTCTTTCACTTGAGCTATCCAACACATATTAGTATGGGTTTTATATATACATACCATATAAGTTCTCATCCGAGAATTGATAAGGAAAGTTTCTTTTTTTTGCTAAGTCAATTATAGTATATTCATTCCCTCCTAATAATATATTATGTCCAGGCCAATTCTTTATTTCGAAACAAGGGTTTAAATTGAACGCATGGTATGCGTCTTCCTTTCGTGGAATTCCAACATTTATATACAGTACGTCATAGATGAATGTATCACATAAGATTTCTAAAATACTTGGATAAACCGACACCTATATATTGATGATGTTATGCATAGTATAGAGTAGGACAAAAATTCAATGTGGAGTCCTGGGTGCACATTACGGGTTTAATTTGTAAGCACCAATCAGTAGCACAATCTGATGCATATGACAAATACATAGTATACGATTTGGATTCATCACTCATGTGCATTTATGTCATGATAATTATCCAGCCTTCAAAATCCTGGTTTGTACTATATGAGATGGAATATACTTAGGATATTTTTTATGACATGGCCTATTTATAGTATCTCTTAATTGAGCAATGAGAACAGCAATGATGAATTCTTCCTTAGTCACAATGGGTATGTCTTAGATTAAAGGTTTATGGAATGGTTTTTTATTGGAGGTCTTAAATATCATTGCTTCAATGATTGATTAATGAAAATCGTTACGATGTTCAATGTTATTCATTTATATGTAAAATATGAAATGCATGTTATGATGCAAAGATAATACTACAAGGTGGGTGCACACCCTTGTGATCCGCTGAATCGATAGTGAGTCATCCCCACTCGAGGGACATCATAGAGTGGGGAGGTGGTAGATAGTCCGGAGATTTTTAGGTGGGTGCACATGTGCATCGCACCATATAGATTTGTATTCTGACTATTGATTTTGGTGGCGAGAAAGACTACCCAAGCATACTCGGTTGACAGAATCGTGGTTCCATGAGCTATATGCCTCGTGTCTAGAGTGTCGGAGTACTACCAACCAGACTAACTTAAGGATCGCGCTTGCGCACAGGTCTTAGTCTGCACTCAGAATGATGTGATGCAGGTTTGATTCCTAGTGTAGATTTTCTCCTTTGACTGATGAGTCTGGAATTAAGAAATAAATAAATAATCTATGGACCCAAGAACTTAGAAGTGGATTAATTATGTAAATGGCCAAAAATCTACTCGTTGCATGTAACTTAATTAGAGGCTTTCTACTTGAGTTTCTTATAATATTTTCATTGTACCTCTATAGTTGTTGCACTTACATTGCCTACCTAAATTTTATTTTATTTATAAATTACTGCTATATCCTTACTAGGTCATTTGTCTCACAAGTTACTTCTCTTGGAAATCCAACAGGAAGTCCTGAGCAGGAAACTGAGGCGAGAGTATTTGGCAGCACTGCTGAGAACTATTTCTGAGATCGCTACCTAGTTGGGTAGTTTACTTTTATTATTTCTCCATCTTCTCTACTGATGATGTAATAATAAGAGTGGTATTATTCTTGTTATCTTAAGTTGTGGACATTTTTTATATGAATGGCAATTTTCTTCTGCTATTGTACGAATGTTTTGTCATGCAGGTTGTGTATAAGTATTGTTGGTAATAATTGTGAAAGGGCATCGAGATGTGTCCTTGTTGAGGCGAGGCATTACAATGTCCGAGAATATAGAAAGCATGCACCTTTGTAATGTAGCCCGAGCATTAGATATTCCAAAGGATATCCGTCTAAAAGCATGTGTTTTGAACGGACACATGAACATCGTTTTCTCCTGGTCTTCGGATGATATGGACACCTAATTATACCCAGTGTACTCATCAAGGAAACAATAGTGTCTCTTCCCCCCAACCTCTCAATAATATGATTAATTAATGATAGAGGGAAACGATCCTTCTTGTGTCCTGATTCAATTGTCGGTAGTCTACATAAACCCTCCGAGAAGTAGGTACTCGGGTAGCTATCTCCTCTCCAGACTCATTCACAACTGTGGTGATACCCATCTTCTTGGGTATCACATGTAACAGACTAACCCATTTGGAGTCAAAGATGGGGTAGATAAAATTGTCACTCCATCACTTAGATATTTCCTTCTTGACTACATCTCGAAGATTTAGGTTTAGCCTATGTTGGAACTCAAGTGATGGCTTGGCATCATATTCGAGATATCTGTGGTGAGAGCACATGCCATGATTTTTCCCCTAGAAATTAGCTACAATCCATCAAATTGCCTTGCAGTTTCTATCAAGAAACTCCATCAAAGAGATTCTTGGTCATCAATCAAAATGCTAAGATAATGGTTGGAAACATTTTAGGCTCACTGGCAAGGAATCTTTACTTCATACTCTATGGTAAGATCTTCAGTTTCGGGCAAGTGGGAGTTGGCAGATCTGGTCAATGAAAAGTCTTGGTGAATGCCACCAAATATGCATTTGAGAACTCTCAAGAAACTAGTGAATCTGACGAAGACAGCTCTCCTTGTGTTTTATCAACTATACTGGCTCAATCTGTGTCCTAGTTGTAGGCTATGTTGACATCAAACATGGTTAATAATTATCAAAATCATGACAATCAAAATCGATGTCTGAGCCTATGGGATCGGAGTCAGAATCACAAGAAATATATTCTACTTCATTAGACAAATCAAAATCATCAGCCTCTAAGGTATCTTGTGTCACAAGTGCAATCTTTGAACTCTCATCTACCGGCATCTGTAACTCTGCAGACTCTGAAGGTGTGATAAGAGCTTGTGAAATTGGGTATGTCCAAACGGCTTCATCATCTATAACATAAAATGACACTCATGGTGGGCATCTAACTCTGAATCTGTCATCTACTCTGAACTCTGCTTGGAGCAATCAAAATCTTTGGCTCTCAATTCCTCAATCATCTTTATTTGTAAACTTTCACTTTCAATGCGAAAGTATACCTTCTCGTTATCTTTATTAGAAATTACCTTGGTTGTGGCCAAGAAGGATCGTCCTAAAATGATGGGAGTATTAGTCACACATTCAAGGATCTCCATGTCCAATACAAAGAAGCCCACGGGGACTTTCATGCCCTGAATTGTGATGACAACATCTTTTAATATCCCCTTCAGCCTCTTGATAGACCTATCTGCAAACTTGAGAACTATCGTGCTCTGTCTAAGAGGGCCAAACTTTATACGGTCAAGTAAGGTAGTCAGAAGGAGGTTAATCGAGGATCCATTATATTATAGAGTCTGATCGAACCACTGCTCATGAATATGGCATCTAACTAAGAAGCTACAGCATCAAGTTCTTGGCTGGCAATCGATTTTGAATGGCAATGTGCGTGGTACGAGTGAGAAAAAGAATTTATGCATTGTGGTTATGCCTTTTCTTTATAAAAATGGTGGTCTTCTCTTTGAGGTTCTTTTCGAAAATAGGGATATGCTCAAGTACCTCCTGAAGAGTTAGCTGGATCTGAAATCTATCTGTCATTTGCTCGTTGAACTCTATATGATGTCTCATTTTGGAAATTTATCTAATTTGGCCCTTCCCTAAGTGTAGATCTTTGGGATGGGGATAAAGGGACCCTCCTCGAAAGAATGAGGGTCAGGAGTGGGTTCTTGGGCATGCGTAATGCTGGATTCCATGCAAATATCATTAATCTCAACAGATGGATCCAAAGGAGATATAAAAACCTTTCCTTTATTCATATTTTTTTATTTTTTAAGTTTTTCCATTTTTGTATTTTTCTAAAAAATATCCTCAGGTATAGGAGAAAAGGAAGGAAACACAATTGACTGACTCTCAGTGGCATTAGTACCATCGATAACATTTGAACTATCAGCACCAACATCGTGTTCTAGCGTGGCACCTGGAGATTATGTGGCATCAGCACCACTATCTACAACAAATGGAGGTAAGACAACATCGGTACCGTCGTAAGGATCATCATCCTTGGCATCTTCAGTGCCACCATCATGATCATCATTAGTGACATTAGCACCGCTCCTGACTTCATATGGCGCCCTAGAATCTACTTGTGGTGTCACCTAGACGAGTCACTACTGGCTTGCATCCTACCGCTCCTAAGTGTCATAAAATCGACATCATATAAATAATGAATGTTATCCAGAATATCACTAGGAGAGCCGATCTCTGTTTAATGTACCTAATCAGACTTTCTCTTCAGATTGTTAGGGTTGGGTTCAATCTGTGTAGGTATGGCGACCTTTCCCTTTGTTATTTCCCTCATTTCTTGTTGGAACTCATCCATTTCTCGCTAGAAGGTAGCGTGCTGCTTGAAAAGCATGCGGGTGAGACTATAAAGGGTTGGGTTCAAATAAAAGAGTGAACGAGAAATGTATGGATTGTCACGCTAGAAATGAGGTTGGCTCTGCTGCTGTTGGAACGAGTTAGGAGGAGGTTGTTGATACTACGGATGAGGTTGCTACTATCTCCACTATTGACCCTGGTATGAGGGTCGGAGACTGGTGAATCTCCATTTCATCACCTTTATTCTATCATTTTGGCCTCAAAAACCCCAGCAAATGCATGTAAATAGCATCAAATTGTACATAATAGCATTCATGATTCATTGTAATAATTACACATTAAATAAGGTTTTTAATGCCAAAATTATAGAATAAAGAGAAGAAAAGAAAAAGGAATAAAATATTGCAAATATTTTATGACCCAAACCCCGAGACCAAGGCCAGCATGGTATTGGTCGACAAGGAATAAAGTAGGGGGAGATAAGGGCCAGTGCACAATAAATACCTCATTTATTCTTGCATTTATTTATGCATTTTTGACACCTATTTTATACATAATTAATTATTCATCAAATAAAGAAACTTTGTTCATAAAAGTTGTATATAATAATGTAAATAAAATTACAAAATTGAGTTTATGTAAACATAATACTCAGAGTACATTTTATACACAGAATAAAAAGCCAAAATCTCAACTTCACAGACCCATATCTTGCAAATAAAAACTCCAAATCACCCAAACTCACCTTTTATTGTATATAGCTTTCCAAGAACTATTTAATAAAATTGGTTTCATAATTTTTGGAGTCCATCTGCAAAAGTTAGGTTTTTGGCCCTTCTTGTATATAGTATTGATTAAAATATTCTTTTTATTCAATATTCATTATTTTTATAAATTCATATTTTTATAATCTTGTAAATAATGTATATAATACATGTACATATTGAAATTAAAAGAAAACTAAAAAGAAATTGCAAAATAAAATAAGTCTATGAGCTACATAGACAAAATACCTATGCTACCTATATGTATATAAATAAAAAGGACTTTATTATTTTATTCTTCTATTCCTTTACATTTTTATAATAATGTATATATTATATATAACTTACTAAAAATACAAATCAACAATAAAAAAACAACTAAAATAAATTAAATAAATTGAGTATACAAAATATATAGGTAAAATACCTATAAGAATACCTACATATACACATACCTATTTATTTAAAAATGGAAATAAACTCATAAAAATTAAATAAAAATACCCTTATACTCAAAAAAATAAATTATAAATTTATAAAATAAGCCAATAAAATAATAAAATAAAATAAATAAATAAAAAATTAAAAGATACAAAATACATGTAAATATATACATATACACATTATTAAAATTAAACGATATTAAAACACCTCGAAAAATTCAATAAAAATCGTAAATAAATACTACATGAAATAGTACACATTTTTTATTTTATAAGAAAAAATTAATAAAATCATTTACTCAGCTAAATAAATCAATTTCTCATAAGATTCCCTATTTTGGCGTTTAGCGGTCGACGTGAACCAATGGGGCGCCAGCCCTCGTTGACCGCCTGGTCAACTGTCCCATCCAAGCCCTGGCGCCTCTGAACCGTATTTTCCCCGATTTTCATCCCTTTTTTACG
This sequence comes from Ottelia alismoides, assembly GCA_037367405.1. Lineage (NCBI taxonomy): Eukaryota > Viridiplantae > Streptophyta > Magnoliopsida > Alismatales > Hydrocharitaceae > Ottelia > Ottelia alismoides. The sequence goes on along the minus strand of JAZKJV010006707.1, from coordinate 337,666 downwards.
GCCATCTCGTCCATCGATCGAGCTCGCTTCCTTCACAAGAATTGCTCTCTGATCATCACTGATACTCGCCAAATTCTTAGATCAATCAGATATTCATTGGATTAAGTAATAATCGCCGGTCAATAAGGCACCATGCCAACATTTATAAATAAGTAGCTCCGCCTCCTTCCTCGAATTTGGCCAATTTTAATCCAACCTCTAGCCTCGATTTCGTTCCTGGGACGTTCCTCGTGACAGGGGGAGTGCTCCAGCGCCTCGAATCGGCCGGAGGAAGGAGAATTTTGTCGCCTCGGAGCTCCGGCGTCCGCCCTGCTCCCTGGTGGCCCCCAGGTATAAGAGCTGTCCTTTTTATGCATTTTAGTTAGGATTTAATGTTAGATTTTTATTCCCGTAGTTAGTTTAATCCTTAGTTGATCAGCTTAGCGTAAAATCCCAAATTCGAAGTTCGCCGGAGCTTCGCTCCGGCGACTTCTTCACTGTGAGCCCGACCATATCTGACCGCCACGTGCCCCCCATTTCAATCCCCATCGCATTCTCCATCAATCCATCGCCTTTGACCAACCGAGGACCTCTTGTCTTCGCGAATCGGGGCTCCACCACCGCCATTCGTCGTAGCCCCTCCGCCACACCTCATCTTGCTGTGTAGCATCAAAACCCCGGGTCGAGGAGCTAGCCCTCGCTCCCCTGGTTCTTACTATGCAGGTCAAATGAAGGAAGAGCCCCATCTGGGCTCGAATCGAACCGGGAAGAGGTTCCTGGAGGTCCCCTACTTCACCGACCTTGTCCGAGCGACTCAGACCTCCAGGAGCCATGATGGAACCTTTAGGAAATGCGGAAGGTCGCCAGCTACGAGCAGAGCATGTCAGAGGCGCGAGAGATGCCCGGAGAAGCTGATGCTGCACGATCGAAGCTCGCCAGAGGCGAGCTTCTTCCCTGTTCCTCCAAGCACCTCCCGCACCGTCAGATCAAGGGAGTCGGCCCAGATCGAACCAGTGCCGTCAGATGAAGCGCCGCATCGACCGTCTGATCAACGAGGCTGATCTAATCCCCACCGTCATCTGCGAATCGTCATCGACCGATAGGAGCACGACGCGTGGCAAGTGGAAGCTGTCCAACCGTCGGATCGCACGCGTATTAGGGGTAAATTTCGGAATCAACCCCCTGCTTTTTGTATTTATAGTTTAATCCTAAAAATAAAAGGTTACGTTGTAAATAAATTGTATAAACTGCAGAAGGACCCCCTGGAGTTTATGTATTTACACTTTAGTCCCTCTGCGCCTCACGTGCAGCACCCACATGAGGCGCGTGAAATTTGCATTTAAACCTTGTCGGGTTTTAGTAATTGTAAAATGGCCTTGGAAATAAAAGTAAACGTTTATTTTTATTGTAATTTTTGCACTGTGCCCCCTTCCACTTATTTTATTTGCAAAAATACCCCTGCCAGGCCATGTATTTTTTGTAGGTTGTCCATTTATTTTGTGCCTCATATTTCCTTGAAAAATTTTGCAAAAATGGATATAAGCTCATGTTAGTCTACCCTTGCACGCCTTATTTTTGGATTTCAATTATGTTGTATTTTTCCATTTATTAAAAATCAAAAACATGCTTTTTATTTATTGGCTAGCTTATAAAATACCATAAAAATATCAAATCACTTCGAAAAATCCCAAAAACAATTAGGCATGGCCTATTTCATCCTACTTTAGTGTCAATCCAAAAATCCCTAAAAATCTCAAAAGAAAAACCTTAAAATTTCAAAAATACCTAAAAACTTAAAAAAATATAAAATCATAGAAAAATCAGAAAAATGCAAACCCAGTTCCTATTTCTCCTATATTTTATTATCTTTATTTGAAAATTAGGGAGGAAAAATTTTGTGACTGATTGCTATTTTTAATTCCTATTTACTCACATTCAGTCCCTATTTCCTTGTTTTCCCTTATTTTGCTATTTAAAAATACTAAAAATATTTTGAAAAATGCCCAAAAATCACAAAAACAGTAAAAAATCATGAAAATACCAAAAATGCTTTCATTCTGAATTTTTAACTATTTTGTATATTTTTATAAATATTCTATCTCCCCTTTATGTATATATATACATAAAGATATTCCCTATAAAAAAAGAAAAGAAAAAAATGCATATCTATATATATACATATATATCTATATTTATTAATATATGATATTATTATAAAAAAATAAAAATAAAAATTACAAAACCCACTTCACACGAGGATGACTCTTTAGTATATGTAGGCTATTGCATTTTGTATTGCTATCTGTGGTTCGACCTCTACATGCTTGTTCACTATACATTTTATGGTAGAGTAATAAAGATTAATTCACACTTCTTTTTGGACTTAATTGATGCATTCTTTTATTGCGGGTTAATTGCTGATTAACCAGCGTTTTGTGAGCGGTCGCCTCAGCGGCACCTTTTACATATTATGGTGACGCTTGCAGAACTTCCGGTTATCAGATGGCGCCGTTGTCGGGGAGCAATGAGCATAGCCTAATTTTATTTTTGTCATTCTTGTGAAAATTTTTTGATTCATCATTGATTTTGTGAGCAGATATTTTTATTGTCATTAATCACCATGCTTATTCGTTGATTTATTTATTATGATTATTTTATCTGCTTTATTTGATTGATTGAGTTCTTCTAATGCAATCTTTTTGTGACTTTGATGTGAGGGCCCGCCGCAGCGAGGATAGCTTATTAGGAGGCCAAGGCAGCCGAGCTTGGAGGAGGATGGTCTTCTCTTCTTGTGACCATCTGGAGAGTGCATCAAGGAAGCAAATAGATGTGGATTAGATAGGATTAGAACACTTAGGATGCTTTTTGTAATTTATGGTGAGAGAGAGACAAATTTTGGCATGTAATTAAACAGGACTCTACTCTTCACAATGAGGTCCAGTGCCCAGGTGATTGTTCACCTGGGGGCCGCATCGCGGCTTTTCGAGTTTTCATCGCTTTATTTTCCTTGTTTTCCGAGGTTTTGAGCTTTCCGCCTTTCTCTTGCTTTGTTTTGTGTGCTTGGAGCCCCTATACATAGGTTGCTTGACTCGGTAGCTAGGTCCAAACATTAATAAGAATGCATGTTCCTATAGTCTACTTCCTATGGATCTAGTCAAACTTAAACAAGCCGCTTAATTGTCTCTTAGCCCTTTGTGCCGTAGCGAGCCCCGCAAAGCGCTTTCTCCTAAACTCAAGTGTGTTGAGGAGAGAAGGTGAGCCAAGACCGGACCCTCTTGGGCTAGAGATGAAAGAGCGACTTATGGTTCTTCACACTAATAGCAGCTAATGTTTAGGGCGATTTTGTGCCTTGCATACCGACATGTAGATAGGTTTAAAAATTATTTTTTGCATACCACAAGGAGAGAGCTGGGATGCACTGTAAGTCTTCTAACTCAGCATGCATCATTCGGTTCAATGGTGAGATTTCCATCATGGAACCACTTGCACGGCTTTTCCGCTATCTCTCTCTGATTTTGAGCGCCTAGGACTTAAATGAAAATCTACCACAATGTTAGGCGTTGGTATGAAAATAGATCCAAAAAAAAAGTGAAAACCCAAAAATTAAAACAAGGGGACTGCTAAATAAACTTTGACCTTAATTAAAATCTGTAATGGACTATCATTTTACTGGGTTCATAAAGCCCTCATTGTTTTCAGGTACCTTGGAGGGGGACCAAAACCCTACTGCCTTGAGCGAGTGCGACCCCTAAGGATTAAAGCCAAAAACCCAGTCTGCAACTGCCTTGTGTATCGCCTAGATTTCCGAAGTATTGGCGCTTCTATCGACGTAGGCGAGTAGGACTTGGTCACCAATGGTGAGTCTGTTGTGAGAGCATCGACCCTTTCCGAAGTATTGAGCATAGGCCACGCCTTCACGGGGGTGTCTGTCTCATCGTCCTGCATCCGAGTAGGTTCTTGCACGCTCACGGGTGATTCCGTTGCGAGCGAGAACCGAAGTATTGGTTTTGCCTATCGGCTTCCTCTCTCTATTTCTTTGGCTGAGTAGGGATCCAGGAAGGGTTACAAGAACACCAAAAAGTACAGACTACAGGTTACACAGGAGGAGGACAAGTACGGGATACTCTTCTGGCAGTACTCTCTCTCCTATAGGGTAGCGTACTAAGGACTTGTTATAAGAATATGCCTGAAATCACAACTCTAAAACTGAAAAGATAATAAATAGCCGAGCTTTTACGGCTTCACATGGCGTGAGTTGGTGAACTCGATTTTGTATTGTGTTTGTATGGATCTAGATTAAGGTTCAAAGATCAAGTCCCACGCCTTTGCACACATTTTGTTTCTCCCTTTGACCACCCCACTCAACCGAGCCTCTCTACTATTTTACACTCCTTTTATTCCTCGTTGACCATCGTATCTTTCTTCCAACATCTGATTCTCTTGTGCTTCGCGAAGTTGATCCATGGATGGTTTTCGTCGGGACCATGCCGACACCTACATCGATTCCATAGACTCAACTCCGCCAATAAGTTCGAGGCGATTCCCGAGAACCCGATCCGAAACTTGCGGATCGATCTCCAGACTCCTCGTTTTCTACCTTTCTCTTGGCCACCCAAAAAAACTGGGATCACTTTGTCCCGTTCTCGCCGTTGTGAATAGGAGTCGATTACAATCTACATCCTTTTTCCATTCACAACATGTTGGGGTTGACCTTGATTCTAGCTTCGTCACGGCAGCTGAACACAATTTCAAGTGATCTGATTCGGACTATCTCATTATGCAGATATAAGATAGTGCGAGCCCTGGAGACTACTCCGGAGTTTATTTCGTCCGATTCAGACCCTGACATGGCTCCAGGAGGAAAGGGGAAGGGTCAGCAGCCACCTATACCAGAGGGACAGACGCCGGATCAGAATCAAGTTAATGCACAACTACTGGCGTCTATCTAGGCTATCCAGCATCAGCTGACCGAGCAGGCCCTTACACAGACAGCGTTCTAGGATATGTTGAATGACATGATGAACCGAGATGATGGAAGAGGAGGCAGAGGCAGAGGAGGCAGGGGAGGAGGAGGTGGAGGTGGAGGAGGTGGTGATGATCACAATGATGACCCAGACTTCCCACCACAACCAAAGCCAACACTCAAAGAAACATATAATCCCGGAGACTGCCAGATGACCGACTGGATCCTCATTCCACCGGTACACGCTCACTTTGAGCTGAAGCCCCAGTTCATTGCCCTTCTCCCCGCATTCCATGGAAATACCAATGAAGAGCTGTACATTCACCTGCAGCAATTTTCCCATATTTGTCGTACTACACATTATCCCAATGTCCCTCTAGACATTGTCAAGATGATGGCTTTCCCATTCAGCCTACAGAACAAGGCCCTTTATTGGGTCAATCATCTGGGGAAGGTTGTGACAACCTTGGAGGAGTTGAAGTCCTCTTTTCTGCACAAATATTACCCTCTCGGTCGGCTCAACCAGATGCGGGCCTGTATTAGTAATTTCTCCCAAGGAGCCCATGAGTCAGTACACGAATCCTGGGAGAGGTTCACTGATTTGCAGGAGAAGTGTCCCCATCATGAGATTCCCAAGACCATCTTGGTCTAGCATTTCTTTGGGGGACTGAACATTAAAAGCCAAAGGCTCGTGGACGCAGCATGTGGGGGCTCCCATTTCGACAAGGATGAAGACGTTGTTTGGTAGATCTTTGAAGAAATGGCCGAAGGAGAGGCCGCCCTCTCTTCATCCAAGGCGTATCAGAAGCAGCCCCAGATCCTACAGAAACAAGTGCACATGGCTACCTCCAAGGAATCAGAGAGAGATGAGAGCTCAAACCTCAGCATCATCGGAGGTCATCTCTCTAAAGTAGATATCATTGAGAAGCGATCACAGGACCTTGAGAAACTCGCTGTGATGGAGAATAGGACCCTGAACTTGGACAAGCTAGATCAGATCAACAAGTACCTTGAACTGTTGGTTGGCACTATAAACTCTGTCCAGTCGGCTACACCATCGGACGCTCCCGCTGAGAAGAAGGACGAGCCGCAAACGCAGCATCAGCCTCAGCCGAGCCAGCAGCCACCGGCAGTCCAGCACGTGTACTATGTGCGGGCACCCGACCAGGGCCTGCCGCAGCAGCAGATGGTCGTGTACCAGCCAAAGTTCCTCTCAGCACCTGATCCAGTCTTCCCACCACCACCCCTGATTCAGGAAGTGAACGGGGTATGGAGTAATGATGCACAGCCGACCCGTCCTCAGGGACAACCTCAGGGTCAGCTATTTGCCAATCGGCAGTACCACCAACCTCAGGGTGGTTGTTTTGGACAATCCTCTCAGCCTCACCAACAGTACCAACAGCCTCCCCAGTTTGCACATCAATGGAGGCAGAACCATCCATACCAGCAGCAGCCACAGTACCGCCACCCACATCCGTATCATCAGTATGCGGCTGCTCCGCCTCAACCATATCAGCAGTACCCTCCTCCGTCTTACCAACAACTTCTACTTCCTGCACCACCACAGCAGCACCACCAGCAACAGCCTCCCCACCCATCAACCCAACAGCTGCGTGGTCTGCACGCTGAGTCTTCTGAAGTATCCCCTACAAACCCCACCATGGATTGTCTGGCCCAGCTTGTTAAAGGGTTAGCGGAAATGACAAAGCGGCTTGATGACCTGACCACCACCCGAACTACCATTCCGGCCCAAGTCGAAGCCAACCCCAATAATTTCAAGAAGAAAGAGCAGGTAGAATGTGATGTCCAGTCCGTGTCTGATAATGATATTACTGTTTATTCTAATGTTGTTACTCTCTGGAGTGGTAGGGCCTTGCCTCCGCCTGCTACCACAAGTGGGGTGAATAAAGAAACATGTGGATCTTCATCTTCTGCATCAGCTGTGCCAGCTTCAGGGGCGGGTGAGGAGGAAGAAGAAGGAGAAGCCAGTCCAGCCGTCGTGCCATGTCACCAGCAACCTTAGCAGAAAACACAAAAAAATCAGCAAAAGCCAAAAAGAAGCTTGTAGCTGAAGCGAAGCCGCGCCAGCAATAGAGGAGCCGCCAGCAGCAGCCGATCCCTCGCCAGCCGACGGAGCAGACGCTACCCTTTTTGATCGCCCTACAGCACCAGCATGCTCAAATCCAGCTTGTACTCCTTTTTGTAGTCCGGATGTACAACATTCTGTGGGCGATGATTTTGATGTAAATAAGAACTCTAATTTTCCGCCAGTAATGTACATATTCCTTTTCCTCATGCAATACAAAAATCCAAAAAAATTGAAAAACGAAAAAAGGCATTGTCTGATCTAGGTGTTGTGGAAATTTTAGATAAATTGACTGTTGAGATTCCCTTGTTGAAGGCCATGGAATACATGCCAGCTGTGAAGAAAGGACTGAAAGAGGCATGTACTAACAGGCATCGCCCAGCGTAAGACAACAGACGCCGTGAGGTAGAAAAGCACGTTCTCTCCATGGCCACAGTTGCAGCTATCAGCAATCTCCCATAGAAAAAGCAAGACACAGGAGCACCTCTGATCAGTTGTGAGATTTTTGATCAGGTCTTTGAGCGTACTCTTCTTGACAGTGGTTCTTCCATCAACCTTCTGCCCTCGTCCATAATGCAAGAATTTGGGCTGGGACGCTCAAGCAGACACGCATGATCCTTCAGTTCGCTGACCGATCCGTCAAGCGGCCCCGAGGTCTTTTGGAAGACGTGATAGTTACCGTGCAGGAGATAAAATTCCCAGCTGACTTCGTAGTTCTTAATATGGACTCTCCTGCACCCCTGCTCCAGACCCCTATCATCCTTGGCAGACCATTCCTTCGTACTTAAGGTGCCGTGGTTGATTCCGGGTCTGGCAAGATCACTTTCAGCTCGAACACCCAGCAGATCACGATAAACATGAACAGAGAGCCGAATGCCACAACTGATGAGAGCCAGGAAGCGTCCGAAGCAGACTGTGATTTTATTGAATAAATCAGAGACTCGGCCTTATCGTTGGACGATCCATGGACCCGAGAAATCCTCACTCTAGAGGAGGACTCGAAAAGCGCATTCAGTTTATGCTCCGATGATTTTTGGGAGACGGATTCTCAGATGCAGGCGCATCTTCTTGAGCATTCACTCTAGACCGAACATGATCAGCTTAGCGCAGAACCGTTTGGTGCATCACCGGGATCTCAACAGGATGATGAGGATGGTAAATATCTCAAGGAAGTACATCCGACCACCAGCATGATATCTGAAGTGACAGATAAAGTGGACAGATCAAAACCAGAACTCAAGCTGCTTCCGGCAGGTCTGAAGTATGCTTTCCTTGCTGTTGAAGAACAAATGTATCCGGTCATCATCAGCAGCAGGCTGAATTCGGATCAGGAATCTCGACTTCTCGAGGTTCTAGAAAAGAATCGCAAGGCACTTGGTTGGAGCGTATCAGATCGCCGAGGGATAAATCCAGCCTTGTGTTCACACCATATCTATCTAGAAGAAGATGCCAAGCCATCCCGTGAATTTCAGAAGGCTGAACCCTATCCTTCGGGACGTCATCATTAAAGAAATCACGAAATGGTGTGATGCAGGCTTCATCTATCCCATCTTTGATTCGAAATGGGTAAGCCCACTGCATGTAGTTCCCAAGAAATCAGGGCTTACCGTGGTTACAAATGACAAAGGAGAGGAAATTTCAACTCGGGTACCAACATCCTGGCGGTTGTGTGTCGACTACCGCGTCTCAATGCAGCAACAAAGAAGGACCACTTCCCCTTGCCATTCATTGATCAAGTTTTGGGGAGATTAGCAGGCAAGGAGTTCTTCTGCTTTCTGGATGGGTACTCCGGGTACAACCAAGTGGTGATCGCTCCTGAAGATCAAGAGAAGACTACCTTCACTTGCCCGTTCAGCACCTATGTCTTCAAAAGAATGCCCTTTGGATTATGCAATGCACCTGCAACATTCCAAAGATGCATGTTAGCAGTCTTTGCTGAGATGGTAGGCAGTTTCCTCGAGGTGTTCATGGACGATTTCTCTGTATATGGTGATAGTTTCGATTCTTGTCTTGTGCACCTAGAGAGAGTGCTTCAGAAATGCCATGAAGTCAATCTAGTGCTTTCATGGGAAAAGAGCCACTTTATGGTCATAGAAGGTATTGTGCTGGGTCATATCGTTTCCAAACGTGGCATGGAAGTCGACCCGGCAAAAGTGGATGTCATTTCAAATCTTCAGCCACCTCAGTCAGTGAAGAATGTGAGGTCATTCCTGAGGCATTGTTGATCAGCCAGTTCTCCTTGCTTTCAATCAGTTGAAGGAGCTCCTCACTCAAGCTCCAATATTACAGCCGCCCGACTGGACTCTTCCCTTTGAGATAATGACCGATGCGTCAGACTTTGCAGTCGGGGCGGTTCTAGGACAGAGAAAAGACAAAGCGCCCTATGCCATTCACTATGCCAGCATAACATTAGATGAAGCACGGAAAAATTATACAGTGATAGAGAAAGAATTGCTGGCTGTGGTTTTCGCCTTAGAGAAGTTCAGATCCTATTTGTTGGGATCAAAAGTCACAATTTTCACAGACCACTCTGCTATCCGATACCTACAGTAGAAGAAGGATGCCAAGCCAAGACTGATTCGTTGGATCCTTCTCCTCCAGGAATTCGATTTGGAAATCAAGGACAAGCCTGGAGTTTAGAATGTGGTAGCAGATCATCTCTCCATAATAGAGCAGCATGAGCCTCCTCTGAGCAATGCACCTATCACAGAAACCTTCCCTGACGAAGCCATCTTAGTAGTGGATTCTCTTCCTTGGTATGCTGACATAGTCAATTACCTCACCTCTGGGGTGATACCTTCGGATTGGACGAAGAACCAGAAGAAACAATTCATGTTGACCATCCGGTTCTACCAATGGGTGGATCCTCTTTTATTCAGGGAAGGAGCGGATTGCATTTGGCGCAGGTGCATCCCTCAGACGGAGCAATCTAGTGTCCTCAAGCATTATCACTCGCTCGAATCTGGTGGGCATCACTCTGGAGATCGTACGGTAGCCAAAGTATTGCAGTGTGGCTTCTGGCGGCCCACGTTATTCAAGGATGTAGCAGAGTTTGTCAAAAGATGCATTGACTGTCAGAGATTAAAAGGAACACTAACTGCCAAGGACTCAATGCCTCTGAAAATCATTCAGATAGCAGATGTTTTCGATGCATGGGGCATTGACTGCATGGGACCTTTCCCTAACAGTCAAGGTTTTGAGCACATCCTTCTTGCCGTCGATTACGTGAGTCGTTGGGTTGAAGCTATCCCTGCTCGAGCCGCCGATAGCAAAACAGTATGTCAGTTCCTGAAGAAGAACATAATTTCGCGGTTTGGGATACCAAAGATTCTCATATCAGACGGGGGTAGCCATTTCATCAACAAAGAGGTTAAGAAGTTAAAGAAGGAGTATGGCATCAATCATCGTGTCGCGTCTCCTTATCATCCGCAGACCAATGCCATGGCATAGTTATCAAACAGATAAATCAAGACTATACTGTAGAAACTTGTTAGGCCAAATAGAAAAGACTGGTCTCAACTCTTGGACTCAGTCCTATGGGCTTACCGAACCGCCTACAAGTCTCCCTTAGGCATGTCGCCCTATTGTCTTGTATATGGAAAACCGTGCTGTCTGCCCGTGGAATTAATTCATAAGTCTTTATGGGAAATCAACAGTTGCAATTTGGACTCACGAAAAAGTGATCAGAAGAGAAAAGATGATCTGAACAAGCTCTTGGAATTCCAAGACTATGCATACGATAACACCTTGATGTACAAGTAGAAGGTGAAACACTGGCACGACCGGCACATCAGACGAAAGACCTTCGACGTTGGACAGAAATTGTGGTTATTTGATGCAAAGTTGAGGATATTCCCATGCAAATTACAGAGTAAGTGGACAGGGCCATTTCGAGTTTGTGAAGTGCGTGACAATGGAAGCATTGATATATCAGAATTGTCACCTAACGCACTACCATTCGTCGTCAATGGACAGCAACTGAAGCCGTACCTCGAACCAGACACATTCCTGGCCGTTGTTGACTCCGTTCAGCTCATGCACCATGATGACATCTCCACAGCACCTGCGACATCGAAAGATTCTGACTATGCGATCCAACAACTGTTTATCTGATTTTCTTCTTTTCTTTTTTTCTTCTTTTCCTTTTCTAATTTCTTTTCGTATAAAAAAGGTGCCGCCCTTGTAGACACTTTTCTATACTTAGGACGTACTTTGTCCTAAGCATAGAGGGGATGTGCATCCCGAGTTTTTCATTTCGATCCTCTCTATTGTCTCCTCTTCTTGTCTATACTTAGGAGTATCTTACCCTAAGTATAGGGGAGACAATCTAAGTACGATCTGTGTATTCCCACCCTTGACCCTCCCTGCTTTTTGAACAGTCTGCTATACTTACAATTATTTGATCCTAAATATAGGGGGGACGGTCAACTTCTCATTCATTCATTTCATTCATATTTATTCTTTAGATCTGTCTATACTCAGTACGAGTTATGTCTTTGCTTTTCCTTTCGATCTATGAGGACATATCTCAAGCTAAGTATAGGGGGGTCGTATATACCATGTATATACTATAAGACATAACTCATACTGAAAAATAACTCATACCTCAATACAAAATATAGTGTAAAAAGTAGCTCTATAATAATGAAAGATGATTGTGAGTTCCTCAGACTCTTTGTACTTGTACTGATTATTAAGTCAGAAAAGCATTTTGTGCAAAAAGTTTTCTTTGAAAAATCTTGTGAAAATAGTTTGAAAATAGTGTGTACAAGTATTCAACCTTTGAAAAATCAGTTTTGTGTGAAAAATTTATTTTCTTTGAGTGAAAGCAAAATGTGTGAAAACTAGTGTGCAAATGATTGTGAAAATTGATTGTTAAATTGTTTTGAAAAACCTATCTATGTTGTGTAAAACCTTTGCAAAAATCATTTTCAAATGCGTGTACATGTTGCAAAATTATTTTGGACTATAGTTTTCAAAATCCTTGTGAAAATGATTCTCGAATAAGTCTGAGGAGTCTGCACAAAAATCTCTCAGTTGTAAATAAGGAATAAGCCCAAATAAAGCCTATAAAAACCAAAACCATATTGTACATCAAATACAGTTTTTCTTCTTGTACATACTGATTAATAAATCAGATACCTATACAGTATGATTTGAAAAATAGTGTGACCAGTTTTGAAAAATTTGATGTGCAATGATTTCAACCTGTGTGAAAATGTTTTGATTGAAAAACTTTTTCTTTGTGTGAAAGAAAGGATTTGAAAAACCTATGTGCAAATATTTTGAAAAATGCTTGTCAAAACTATTGTGAAAATTTTATATATAGTGTGAAAAATCTTTGCAAAAATAGTTTTCAAATGTGTGTAAATGATTGCAAAAATTATTGTGTACTATAGTTTGCAAAACTATTTTCAGAACTAGACCTGAAGAATAAGATCACTATTACAAATACCTGTAAATCAAAAATAAAGTACATAAGATTCTTTATCAACAACCTAAATAAACTATTCCATTAAAACCTGTAAAGTCTGTATACATTCATATATTTTGTAAATAAAGCAGCACGCCCGTGTAAGTAATTGTATGTACTTTTCGTATGTGTCCATATTCTTATTTGCAATAATTCTTCTTTGTGTAAAAACATTCTTTGATTCTTTTAAATTCTTTGTGAAAAATTGCATCATTCATTGTGCATAGCATAAGCATACCATTCATATTCTTTTGGAGTGAGCTTGATGATTGAATCTGTCTAATAAAGTCTCAAATTGGAGCTTGGTTAGACCTTACCGCACCTAACTGCACTGGAACCTTACGGGAACTAGGTTTAGGGTACTTTAGGTCTATACGGACTTAATTCTTTGAAAAAACCAGGGCTGGGTTCAAGTCACCTCAGTGGACTAACTAGAACTTTTCGAGACACACGTATGACTCTTGCCGACTGTGACCTAACTTGGACACTTGCACCATTCACTCGGCTCAACTCAGTTGGAGTGGTGAGGGGGTGGATTTGCCAGTCTGAGACGCACACGGGTGGAAACATTCGTCCTCGTCTAGGGAGGGAAGTGCACCCCAACCTGGTCCAACAGCCATGAGGTCTAAAGACAGGAGAATGTGGGTTGCGATAAAGCTTCAAAAGAGGGATAGTCTTCTAGCTCAAGAGGAAAAACTCCTTATGTAAATGCTGCTGTGAATAGTATATTGAAAAAAAATGGTCAGGCCTGTACAAAAATAAAATGCATGCAAAGTATGTACATATGTTGTAAAGCCAATAAGCAAGCTTGAGCTCCAAAGTCAAATATGTAAGCCTGCAACTGGATGACTCGACTACACTGGTCTTGCATCCCAGGATAGGTAGCTACACTGGCTACCATCCATTCTTCTCTTCACCCCCTCCTCTTGGGCTGGTTGCCACTTGAACTTAGAAGGGAATACCCTGTTCCTCGAGGAAAGAGCTGCTGGATTGGGGAATCATTAGGTTGTCATTCTGGAGAAGTCAGTTCCTTTATCATTTCAGTTGGGAAGAGCCGCTATCACTTACACTGTAAAAGTCAGCCTCATAGTTATAAGGGTTTGCGTATGATGTAGACCAGTTCTGACCAGGCTATTGAGGTGGGTTTAACCGAGTTCTGTGACTATCGAAGGCTGTTGTATTAGAGCTGGTTCCCGACTAGGTTCCACACACATCTACACCTAAGGTTTGACAAGAGCTCCAAATTCAGATTTTGTAAAGACATGCATTGCACTGAAAGCACCCTTATTCACTCTATCCTTCTTTAACTCTCCTTTTTCTTTTCTTTATTCTTTCTGTACTTATTGCATAAGTGTTTGCTAGGGACTAGCAAAGGCAAGTAAGGGGGGGTGATGAATCTCCATTTCATCACCTTTATTCTATCATTTTGGCCTCCAAAACCCCAGCAAATGCATGTAAATAGCATCAAATTGTACATAATAGCATTCATGATTCATTGTGTTAATTACACATTAAATAAATACATGTAAATATATACATATACACATTATTAAAATAAAACTATGATAAAACACCTCGAAAAATTCAATAAAAATCGTAAATAAATACTACATGAAATAATACACATTTTTTATTTTATAAGCAAAAATTAATAAAATCATTTACTCAGCTAAATAAATCAATTTCTAATAAGATTCCCTATTTTGGCGTTTAGCGGCCGACGTGGACCAATGGGGCGCCAGCCCTCGTTGACCGCCTGGTCAACTGTCCCATCCAAGCCCTGGCACCTCTGAACCGTCTTTTCCCCGATTTTCATCCCTTTTTTACGGCCATCTCGTCCATCAATCGGGCTCGCTTCCCTCACAAGAATTGCTCTCTGATCATCACTAATACCCGCCAAATTCTTAGATCAATCAGATATTTATTGGATTAAGTAATAATCGCCGGTCAATAAGGCACCATGCCAATGTTTATAAATAAGTAGCTCCGCCTCCTTCCTCGAATTTGGCCAATTTTAATCCAACCTAAAGCCTCGATTTCGTTCCTGGGACGTTCCTCGTGACAAAAGGAGGGCTCCAGCGCCTCGAATCGGCCGGAGGAAGGAGAATTTTGTCGCGGCGGAGCTCCGGCGTCCGCCCTGCTCCATGGTGGCCCCCAGGTATAAGAGTTGTCCTTTTTATGCATTTTAGTTAGGATTTAATGTTAGCTTTTGATTCCCGTAGTTAGTTTAATCCTTAGTTGATCAGCTTAGCGTAAAATCCCAAATTCGAAGTTCGTCGGAGCTCCGCTCCAGCGACTTCTTCACTGTGAACCTGACCGTATCCGACCGCCACGTGCCCCCCATTTCAATCCCCATCGCATTCTCCATCGATCCATCGCCTTTGACCAACCGAGAACCTCTGGTCTTCGCGAATCGGGGCCCCCCCTCCGCCGTTCGTCGGAGCCCCTCCGCCACACCTCATCTTGCTTTGTAGCTTCAAAACCCCGGGTCGAGGAGGTAGCCCTTGCTCCCCCGGTTCTTCCTATGCAGGTCAAATGAAGGAAGAGCCCCATTTGGGCTCGAATCGAACTAGGAAGAAGTTCCTGGAGGTCCCCTACTTCACCGACCTCGTCCAAGCGACTCGGACCTCCAGGAGCCATGATGGAACCTTCAGGAGATGCGGAAGGTCACCAGCTATGAGCAGAGCATGTCAGAGGCGCAGGAGATGCCCGAAGAAGCCGACGCTGCACGATCGAAGCTCACCGGAGGCGAGCTTCTTCCCTATTCCTCCAAGCACCACCCGCACCGTCAGATCAAGGGAGTCAGCCCAGATCGAACCAACGCCGTCAGATGAAGCGTCGCATCGACCGTCCGATAAGAGAGGTTGATCTAATCCCCGCCGTCATCTGCGAATCGTCATCGGCCGACAGGAGCACGACGCGTGGCAAGTGGAAGCTGTCCAACCATCGGATCGCACGCGTATTAGGGGTAAATTTCAGAATCAACCCCCCACTTATTGTATTTATAGTTTAATCCTAAAAACAAAAGGTTACGTTGTAAATAAATTGTATAAACTGCAGAAGGACCCCATGGAGTTTATGTATTTACATTTTAGTCCCTCCGTGCCTCACGTGCAGCACCCACGTGAGGCGCATGAAATTTGCATTTAAACCCTGCCCGGAAATAAAAGTAAACGTTCATTTTTATAGTAATTTTTGTACTATGCCCCCTACCACTTATTTTATTTGCAAAAATACCCCTGCTAGGCCATGTATTTTTTGTAGGCTTTGCCCATTTATTTTGTGCCTCATATTTCCTTGAAAAATTTTGCAAAAATGGATATAAGCTCCTGTTAGTGTACCCTTGCACGCCTTATTTTTTTATTTCAATTATGTTGTATTTTTTCATTTATTAAAAATGAAAAACATGTTTTTATTTACTCTCTAGCTTATAAAATACCATAAAAATATCAAATCACTTCGAAAAATCCCAAAAAAAAATTAGGCATGGTCTATTTCATCATACTTTAGTGTCAGTCCAAAAATTCCTAAAAATCTCAAAAGAAAAACCTTAAAAATTCAAAAATACCTAAAAACTTCAAAAAAATATATAAAATCATAGAAAAATCAGAAAAATGCAAACCCAGTTCCTATTTCTCCTATATTTTATTATCTTTAATTGAAAATTAGGGAGGAAAAATTTTGTGATTGATTGCTATTTTTAATTCCTATTTTACTCACATTCAGTCCCTATTTCCATGTTTTCCCTTATTTTTCTATTTAAAAATACTAAAAATATTTTGAAAGATGCCTAAAAATCACAAAAACAGTAAAAAATCATGAAAATACCAAAAATGCTTTAATTCTAAATTTTTAACTATTTTTGTATATTTTTATAAATATTCTATCTCCCCTTTATGTATATATATATTCCCTATAAAAAAAGAAAAGAAAAAAATGCATATCTATATATATATACATATATATCTATGTTTATTAATATATGATATTATTATAAAAAAAATAAAAAAAATAAAAATTACAAAACCCACTTCACACGAGGATGACTTTGTAGTACATGTAGGCTATTGCATTTTGTATTGCTCTCTGTGGTTCGACCTCTACATGCTTGTTCACTATACATTTTATGGTAGAGTAATAAAGATTAATTCACACTTCTTTTTGGACTTAATTTATGCATTCTTTTATTGTGGATTAATTGCTGATTAACCAGCGTTTTGTAAGCGGTCGCCTCAGCGACACCTTATACATATTATGGTGACCCTTGGAGAACTTCCGATTATCAGAGACCATGATGGGGTTGTTGGGAGTAATGGGGTTGTTGATGTTGGGTGCCCTACCCTGTCGTTGTCAGAGGCTACTTCTGGGATGAAGCACCTCTAGTAAACCATCGATGTCCTGGGTGGTCATGAGGGATCCCAGGTTGTTGTTGGTATAGGGAGTACCAAATCCCACTGACCTCCATCAACAACTCCTATGGCTCAAGGACTGGCGGGGGAAGGGATGCCAAGGGTTGATCTAGACTATACACCACCAACAGAGTATCTAAAGAAGGTGGTGGCGACAACTGGTATTGCTGAAGTGACTAGATTGGCTCCTCCTAAATATGATGAACCTGATGGTACGAAGTGGAAGGCTAAGATGAACTACTCTCTAGATTAGACTGAGGCCTGGAATGTGGTTGAGAAGTTGTCTATGCCTATTGGAGACACATGATCTGGGTCTTCATGTCACTCAATGTTTAGGCCAGCTCATCAATCCTATTGAACATGTTAACGCCCTTGCACATCTTCTTCTTGATAATGTCCATCCAATTTAGCTTCTGGTTGATGATACCCACATCAGTAGTTGAAGACTCTACTAGTGTTGTTGGTGTAGAAGAGGAAGAAGGACCAGCCTCAATGCGTGCTATTCTCTGGTTTGAAGTCTCCTTGTGGGGAAGCTTCCCTTGAGTGTAAAACTAGGTTTGGGACATTAAAGTGTAATTTTTGTCCATCTCCTCATAAGTGGCCCAGACTTGGTCTTCATCTTTGGCGAAGTAGGAGCTTCCACAAGAGGCCTTCACAAGCACATGTAGCTCAAATGTCATCCTACAGAAGAAACTCTGAATGAGGTTGATCTTGCTAATACAATGGTGGGGACACCTATCAATGCGCTCTCAGAATCGATCCCACGCTTCATGGAACTGTCCATTATGGATCATTGTGAAGTTATTGATCATGACTCTAGTTGCACTGGTTTGGTCGAGTGGGCAATATTTGTTCTGGTTCTTGGTCCAGAGTTTCTCCCAAGTGAAGACAACCCTCCCCAAGTGGTTTAGCTAGTAGGTTGCTCTATCAACCAAGGTTAATGGAAAGGATATGGTGTCCTCGTCCACCATCTTGTCATGGATGGTGTTGCTATTCATCTCAAATTCTTGCAGATGGAGGTGGGGCTCCTCGGTGGCATGCCCATGGAATTTGGGCAGTAGTTGGATCATCTAGGGGCGAATCTCGAAGTCGCCTAGGATGGCAGGAAGCTAGATCCATTGGTGAGTGAGGGTTGCACCAGGGTTGTACCACTATTGCATGGTACGTGTTGACCTTTGTGGATCTCATAGCCCGTCCTAGTGTCTATCATCTGCCCATCCCTCGTGTCTGAGTATCTCTCCACCACACACTAGTATCTCTTGATCTTCTCTCCCAACTCTTATCTGAGTGAGCTCTCTCCTCATCTCTGTCATGAAGATTCCCTGGTCTCTGATCTATCACTACATGGTCTTTAGAGAAGGTACTAGTGTATTGCTGATGGTAGCCTGGTCTAATGCAAATGACGACGTATGAGGATGCTCATCGGTTCTCTATCTATACCTTAGGAGTGGAAGAAGGGTGGTTAAGGGGGAACAGAGTGGAGGTGAATTTAGGTTCAGTCAGCGGGTTTGATCTCTCTGAAGCTGCATTAGATGATCGGGTAGGAGTGTTGGAAAGTGGTGCTACTAAAGGCAGTGATAAAGAAGGATTAGAAAACAAACCCTTGGTTCACCAACTAAACGCAATGTGAAGACCATGAAATCTCGATCATTTATCTTGTCAATTTTAATAGGTGATAATACAATCTTATAGAGAGAGTTAGTGAGATGCTAGGAGCCTGATTCACCCTGGAGAATTACCTAGATTCTTAGGACTAGTTGCGCATAATTTCCCTCCAGTATAAGCGTAAGTACGGACTATTTCTGGCTACCCGTTACTTGAGTACGGAGCCTTACACAATGTCCTCTGAACCACCTGTTATACTAAGGAAGTACAGACTATTTATCGGCTACTCGTAAATCCACACTGGATAATAGCTAATCCTTTCATTAGAACCGGTAGTTTGAAGAAAGTTCAGGCGTGGCTATATCCTACTATGTGGTTGATCATTTCTCTGCAGATAAAATCAGACAAGGAGGGGCTACTCTCCCCAAAATAATTTTTTGTCGTTAAGTCTGATTGTTGGTTAAGTGTGCTTTAGCAGTCCCAATTTATTAGTTATCTCTTTTTATGTGTTTTTATAAATAAAATAACCTCTAAGGAATTTTCTAATTTCCTTTGTATTTCAAGTCCAAGAAAATAGGGGGGAATGGAAAAGTTAATGCGTGATGAAACTCAAAGATGCATGCAGAGTTAGAAATGTGTACCTTGCTCTAGCAGTTTACATGCAGAGTCATCCGTCCATAATTTAAAGACGTAATTAAAACTGATCTATGTGTTTCACGAGGAAATCACACATAAACCAATAGCTTCAATTCGCGGGAAGGACTAGTGCTAATTAATCAGAAGAAAGACCGGGGTCTGGTCTTTGATGCCGATTGGTACCCGACTCAACGGATCTTGCCAGCATGTATACGACCACTCTCGGCACGTGGTCTCCAATTCAATAAAATTAGCTTCTTTATTTTAACTAAGTCCAATCGTGATCTATAGGAGCGGATATTATGTTAGGGTGTTTGGACCTTAGTTTATAACGAGCTCAACCAACTAAATCCTAAGTCTAGGGGCTAGAACCTCAGAAAACAAATAAAAATATAAAGCGAAAAAACATAAAAAATACTTGAGATCCCCCGAGTGCACTAGCACTCGGCGAAACAGACCCTGAATAAATGTCAAGTGTTGAAGAGAGTCCAAGAGTTTGAGTTATTACAAGTATTTCTGCAAAAAATAAAACTAAGATAAATCTATCTAATATAACTGCTTCCTGCTCCTTCTACTCCTTCTCAAGTGCAGGTCCCTCCAAAGCAAACCGAGTCGTACTCCAGTAGTCCCTTGAATGAGAAACAAAACAGAGGGGGTCAGAAACAATTATAATAGATATAAAAAAATGAACAAAAAAAAATCCTAACTACTTAGTTCTGCTCCCAGACAACGACACCATTCTGATAACCACATAGACCAACTATAATTAAGTGTAAAATTAAGATGTCATTGTGACCTAATCAATCAATGCAATTAAGAAGAATATATTCAAACCACTAAGAAATGAAGTAGAGAAAATGAGTAGTTTTACTACATTTATTAACCAGTTATAGTAACCAGGGTTGAACTCAACAAGGAAAATTAAAAACTAAATAGTTGATTAAATCAAGGGATTTTATTTTTTAATGGTTTTTTTTTCAAATTTTTAATTTTTCAAACAAGGCAAATAAGACACAAAGGCACAAATTGTCTTTTTACATTTTAAAAAAGTCAAAAAAACTAAGAAAGATAAAATAAAAATATTTTTGGGTTTTATATATTTTAGAGTTTTTTTGAATTTTCGGGGAATTTTTAGATGTTTTTTGTTATTTTCTAAAAATCAAATAGTGATAAAACTAACAAATAGTGGACAACCAGAAGTGCTCTTCAAATAAAAAAATAGATATGCTCAAAACATCTAGAGATGATTTATATAATAAACTATGAACAAATATCTACAAACAAAAACTGAGAATGTATTTTTTGCTTTTTTTGTTTATTTTATATACTTTTTTATGTTTTCTACTATTTTACAATTTTTTGATTTTTATAAGGTATTTCTCAACATAATTTATATAGAAGCTAAAAGGAAATAAAAGGCATCTACAGAAATTTTTGTCGAATTTTTTTAAGGATTTTAATTTTTTTATGAATTTCCTATTACATACATGTGATTATTCTAAAGTTTTCGAATTTATAATAATAAAAATTGAATCAAATTAATAAGCAAAAATCATCATAAATGCAACATGCAAGCAGGAGCTACAAGTAATTTTAAGGTAATTTTTAGATTTATTTAACTATTAATTGCGATTACTATAAGCATATAACTAAAAATAGTGCTTAAGGATCAATAAGCAAATATTTTAGGTATTTTTACCCAGCAGACCCTATAAACGTTTTAAAATACCTCTACGACCTTTTGCACAACATAATTACCCCATCGACCCTGTAAATTACCCCAGAAAACCCCAAGAGCTTAAAACATATTCCCGAAGGGTTAATGGGGTAAGAGTTGGCAAGTTTACGGGGTCGAGGGGGGAATTAGGTTGTTTCAAGGGTCGTGGAAGTGATTGACAAAGTTTATAGGGTTTGCTGGGTAAAAATCCCAATATTTTATGTTTAGGGCATATTAGATAACACATTCAAAAAGTACAAGTTCACAGGGGCATAAATGTGATTTTTCAAAATATTTCATTCATTTTATAACTAGATTAAAGTCTAGGGTAAATACTACAAATAACCCAAGTAGCACGTGAAACTACACGTGACTACAATTCAGTTCAACTAAAATGCAAATACTAAAACTACAAGGTCTTTAATATAAAAAGTTATAACTATTTATTACAATTAAAAGGTAAAATTGAAATACTAAAAAAGGAGAGGTCATGAGTGAATATACCCTCGAGGACATGTGCGCATCTCGTGACATAACTGACAGATCTGATCCTACGCTGGAAAAGATATGACGTTTTGCGTACATTGCATAGGTGTACGGTCTGGATGACCGTTAGGGGCTCGATCCGAAGGTCTGAAATGCTTCTCTAATGTGCGGTCAGATCTGTCCATAGTTCTAATTTGAAATCTCAAAATGGGGCATCAGACAACTCAAATAAAACCTGGAGCTTGGGCTCCAGATCAAGCGACAAAGAAGGGTGATTGAAGAACATGGTACTGGAGAGCTTCAATCGAGCATATACGACGATCCATAGGTTTGAAGATCTCAATGCAGACTGGTGTCCTCGGATGGGTGAGTGAACGACTGGATTGTCATGGCGGTGATGTCTTGTCCCATAATCTTTCTTCTTCATTTTTATAGAGATTCAAGTTGCCTTTTATTTTCTTTCTATAAGTTAGCAAACCATCCATTGTACATCTCACAATTTGAATTTTGTATGGAGGTACACATTCCAACACTATATCCCCTTTGTCGACTGAGTACACCAATTATTTATCCACAATTGACAAAGTTGACTTCCTAGCTCGGTCAATGGTATGCCTTTCTTCCATTTCCAAGCCCAATCGATGAGCTCCACATTCCATTTCACCTTCACGGATTTTTATTTGCAGACCCATCAACATACTAATTGAATCTACTCTAGGTGTCTTCTTCCCTTGTCCATTTAGTTACGAACCTATAGGGCATTGGTACTGCAACATTTTGTGATTTTTTCTACAAGTCTTCATAAGTCAATCCCTAGTGGTGAACCCACTTTTGTTGATTGATCAAAGATCTCAAGTGCACTTCAATCTTCCCCTCCATATGACCACTACAAAACCCTAGCGCCAAGAACTCAAGGTGAGCTCATGGTGAAGAGAATAAACCCCGTCTCAAGGTGAATGGAGAAAAGATGCATGCACAAAAGGTCTTAGAGGATAGCACAATTTGTTTAGAACATGAACCACCGGTATCAATGTTGCTCAGATATTAGTTGATGGGAATATGAGCCGAATTCGTCTCCTCTTGAATACCAGTTGTTAGGGATATAGATCACCTTATATGGATATGAATGTGCATAACCTATCATGAAAGCACATAAAAGAAAGAACAACCATATATAAATAAAGGCTATGGGTAAGGCCTTAAGCGCATCATTGGAATGTGAAGAACATATCAAATGCAATATAGAGCGATCTATCAACTAGCTGTTCGAGACTAGTCACTAGTCATGCAATCTAGAGTGAAAAATTTAAAGAGAGGAAACCACATAATTCGAAAACACTTCTTGAATCGTTTCATCAAAGACACATAGAAGATATAGGAATACCTCTTGAAGAGTTGCCGCGATCATAGTCTCTAAAGGAAGAGACCTCTTGTCTCAAGTCCGGCCTAATAGAGAAGATGCTTGCGAGTGATTTGATAAGATGCATTATTATCACAATCCAAAAATGATGATCCAAGCAATGAATCTCATGATTTCGTGTCACAAAATTCGAAGTCTACTTCATGAGCAAGGTGCACCAAAGAAGATAGAGATTCACTAGCGATCGAAGCAGCACCACGATGGCGTAGTTGCGATAACGATTCTCTCTAGATCAAGGGGGTTGGATGACCAGTCTTGAGATGGAAAGAGAGGGGGTGTGTGATGGGAATGATAGAGATAGAGAGTTCTCTTGCATATGTGATGTAAAAGAAGAGCAAGGATTGCATTTTTTATAGTTATTTTGAAGTCCATGCATAATAATCAATGTGCAACACATCAATGGTTGAGATTGTTGTGTCCTTATTTAATGATAACAGTTTTTTGCATAAAAATGCAACAAAAATTAATTTAAATCAAATTAAATATTGTTACCATGACCAACATAATTTAATTTAACTAAATCAATTTTCATATAAGGATTAGGAAGTAGGCTAGCCACCTTCCTAAATGGTGGAGATGACAACTCTTTCATTTAGTCAAAGGGTAGCCGCCCACCCTCCCAAATATAGAGGTGTTGGCCTTCTTCCAATTATGTGACATAATTATATATTAGATAGTCCTTAATTTATTTGCAACAATTTTTGTTGCAAATTAATTTACAAAAATAATTCTATGTTATTTTTTAATAATCCAACCATGCCATTGAAAAATGTGAACCATAATCACGCATACAAAATAAAATGTAAATTTCATTTTCAATTAATTATCTAATGTAAATCCAATTCACATCAATAATTAATATGTAAATATAATTTACAATTATATATTACAAATCATATTTATAATATACATGTATGTGATTAATATGGATAGCGATATCCACATTATTCATATCCTTGATAAATAAATTTCTTAATTATCTTGGATCTTCATACTAATGTATCTAGATAATATGAATTATATCCATATTATTCATGATAATGAAATAATTTTTAATTATCAATTTTCTGATTATCATATTCATTATTTAGCTGTAATTATTCTTGAACTCTTTCAAGAATGATGTGCTCTCTCTATTGATACTTGGAGATAAGGACATGACGATTATACGTTCCATGTATAGTGACTTGGACATTGAGATCACATCTTAAATCCAGAAATTCAGGAACAACTCAAAGATGCTTGATTAAATAAAATCTATAAATCTAATATACTCATTGATTTTGAATCATATTTAGATTAACGTCCAACATTGATAATAGATTGCTTCTCTACTGAGTGGAGCCACTAAAGTCCAAACCCTTTTCATCACTCCCTCAGAACGGAAGCATCATGGTTATGCAATCATTTATGATCACATCAACTCGAGTATTCTTAAGACTCATAGATCCTGCATACTGGAAGATCTAGAATAAACTCGAAGTTTTAGATCATTTTTAGACAATCGTCTTCAAGATTTTATCATTAAGTTTCTGATTCAGTCATAGAGAGTTGGTATCGATCATATGCTTTCCAAAAGCATATATCTTACCTACAAATTCTTATCATGCTTCCAAAGCAAGATGACCATGCATGAAATATGATTAGTACCAATACCTCATGTGTGAGCTCATGTCTTCATGTTCAGTAGTGAACATGTATGATTTCTTTGATCGCAATACTCATATGCACTCCAGCTCGTCGGTGCATAGACATTGACTAGGTCGTCAACCTATTGGTCTACCAAGTAAACATTCTTAGACATATAGTAATACATTTTTCTTCGGTCAGAGGATGCTTTCCTATATTGTGATAGTATATGATAAAGGTATTGGTTATCTCAATCTCTTTAGTCAACTCTTTGTCCTGACTTATCTGACACCTCTGAATCTCTATTCCTATGTAAAGGACCTACATCAAGAAGTCGGTCAGATATCAACCTATAGAGAAGGATTTCCATATCCTTCTCAGGCTAGAGATCATCTCTTAACAATCATTTGATGGTGCTGGATGAGTCCTCAATCTAAATCTTCTGATATCATCCAAGCACCAACCTCTATGATTCATCACTTGAATAATTAGTTGTATAATCGTTAATATGGTCACTGTACATAACCTTATCTGCACTAAGGGTCCTATTATTCATATTAGTCATTATTCATTTCAGATTAAGGAGTGAATTGTAGTAACATTTATTGCATAATGGCTCACTGTGGGCTCCACATATCCAACAATCTCCTACTAGCCCAAAGAGCCATCTAATGAGATAATCTTTAAATCCACAGTCATGTGCTAATGATGATCTATTTAGGAAAAAATAGCTTTGGAATCTGATTAATCGCTCTCTTCTTGAGAGATTATCCCAAGTCCTTTTATGGACTTGCATATCCCTCAATAACAATGCTCACATCCAATGAGAACGTTGAATCTTATGCAACCAATACTCAATCTTGTTAAAGAATTTATTGTTCCTTTGTCATTATAAATTTATAATTTTTAAAACCACTAAATGATACCCTTAAGCCTGGAGATATCCATCTCCTTAAATTAAGACATAGTCTTAAGTGTAGTAAGATATATGCAAGTAAGGCATTTTAGATGACTATCTATAAAATTTTAATTTATTGAAGAAAATATTTTTGATATTAATATTTCAAATATCTTGTGCCTTGATGATGTTGATTATTACTGCAATTTAGTATTTTATCTTCATAGTAGGATTGATAATACTTTACTACTCCCACTACGCGTATGGTAGTCATTTGGCCTTTTGTACACATGTAGTGTGCATTGAGCTTCCCATAACTGATGCACTAGGGCATGTAGCTCTGGCATTAACATCATATAGGCCATTTCCAGAACTTAAGGGAAATAAGCTTTCCTTGGAGTTTTCCAAAAAATAAAATACATCCAAGGTGAACAGCTAATGTGATGGGTCCCAATGCCTTCTTTTCTTTGCTTATGAACAACTTCAGAGCTAAGATATAAGAGGCATCGTTGAGATCTTTTCATCTTAAGGTATGGAACAACTAGATCATAAAACACTTATTAGCATCCTTATATCATTCCAAATGATTAAGATTTTATCTACTTTTAGCACAATGAACACAATGGCACTACTACTATGCTTCACAGGGTTTATCAGTATTCTATCTGATGTCATAACCTTTATAATTTTATCAAATCTGATGTTACAACTATTAGTCGCTTATATGAGTCCACAGATGGTGTTCCTTAGCTTGCATACCTTGCATTCCTAAATCATGAATCCATGCAGCTACTTCATATGAATGTACTCGTTGAGGTATTCATTAAGCAACACAATCTTGACTTCCATCTTCCAGAATCTTAGTAAAGTTGTGTAGCTACAGTTAACAATATTCTGATGGGTTTAAGAATGGTTAATAGAAAGTGAGTTGATGAATTTACAATTCTTGTTCTTTATTCTTTTATTTTAGCCACATCTTTTAGCAAAAACACCTGTGAATATGTGTAAACCAATAAATTACCATTGTACATACTATTGTTAATATTGTATAATTAACACATTCTTCCAAAAAAGAAAAGAATAAATATGAAAAGAAAAAGAAAAGAATGATGAAATTTTGTAATAAGTATAGACTGACCCAAAACCTGAGAGAAAGTCAACCATTAACCTGATCGACAAGGAGTAAAGTAGGAGGAGATACGCTTCTTGTATATTCATCACTATGCATTCTATGGACATATTATTTCTATTATATTCATCAATGAAAAAATACCTCAAATCAAATTACTTTATTAATAAAAACTGTAGATAAACATATAGTCTAAATAATAAAAATACTTATAAAATAAATTTTTGTACAAAATACAAATAATACCACTCATTGAAAGACACACAACAAGAACTTTAATGATCAATTCTTGCACCATATGAATTTAAATTCTTTCGAAATTGACTTTATTGAACTCTAAATTAAATTATATTTCAAATGAGGGTGGTTAATAAATTTTGGAGTTGTAAGGTAAAAATTGGATTTGTGGTTGTGTTATATAGTCATAGAGGATCTATACTTGTAAATATTTGTTTAATTATTTTAACTCATACTTTATGCAGATTGTATTTTAAATACATACATATTCCGAACAATAAAATAAAAATAAAATAAAGTTCAAAAACACAAGATAAAATCAAAATTCATTGTACAAAAGCCACACTTATGTATATTGTATACATTACCTGATTATTTACTACTTTTACTTAAATTATAAAAACCACATAAAAATCATTCCATTCTCATTAATTTAGTTTGTAAATAAATAAAATATAAAATGAAGGACAATTATTTAAAAATAATAAATAAAAGAATAAAAGAATAAAATATATAGGTATACTATATTAGTACATAATACCCTATGTTGTATACATTGTATATAATTTCATAAAAATAATTAAAAATCACAAAAAATAGCTTGAAAAATTATAAACATTTTTTCATTTTTATCATTTTTATTTTAAATTAATTTAATATTTTATATACACTCTTCTTTGATTTTAAAATATGAATTTCCTGATTGGTCAACCCAGGCCCCTCTTCTAGCCCCGACTCGACTCCTTTATCACGGGATCATATTTTCCCCTTTTACTATATCGGGTGCGACAAGCATTCCATTAATTTCTGCACCTGATCCTTCTCCTAGGATCTGATCCTCACATATCCCTGGAGGAGTTAGATCTTTTTAGAGTTTTGCATACACCTTCGATTCTTCTAGACCCCGGAGATTCCATATAAGTAGACTTCTCCACCACCCTTGCCCATCATCAGATCCCTCAAGCCTCGTCTCTCCCATTTGAGCGTTCAGGTAGTGAAACTAGCCTTTGGCCCTCATTTGGATCTCGGATTTGGTGCTTTATCAACGTTGCTCCTACATGACTAGAGACCTCTTCTGCATCGAGCCTCATAGGTCCTCCGCAACCTGTTTGAGGCCATGACCTCGCCTCCACCTTCGTGTGAAGACATTGAGCATCTCAGTAACCTCATGTATCACGTCTTTCATCCAGATTTCACTGTCCACTTCGACTTAGCCATTTCTTCCTTCTTTCATTCCCATCTCCAGCCATTGCCATGGGAGCTCCATCCTCTGCCTCACCCGCATCGATAGACTCCTCGACTCATTGCCATCCTTCTCCCACGATTTGACCACCCACATCTCTCTCATCGAAACGAGATTAGGCTAGACGTCCCACTGCCATTTCCATCGGATGCCATTCCCACTCCCCCATAGCTTTCTTCTACTTTTATATGCAATATCCTAACCAGAGCAATGCCTCCAAGTCCTATTACCCTTCGTAGGTACATGTGCGTGCAAGGAAACCTAATACGAGCCCTAGTTTCTTCGGCGAAGCACCTCAAGGTGGTGGAAGAAACAACTCTGAGTCCGACTACGGCCTCTCATTCGGTCTAAGCAACAAAGGCTCTAAACGAACCTATGACCTGAATTGCATGAGATCTTTCATACATATATTTATAGTCTGACATGTGTGTGTGTGATATTTTTTCTTATATTGCATACAAAGAGCATATCATATTCTATTTAATGGATTGCATGATAAAAGTTATCTGAGCATTTATATGGAAGTCTTCCTAACACAAAGCGGATAAACATGCTCCAAGAGAAACACCTCTAAATTCACAATTTATGCATAACTAAACTAAAATGTCCTATTCTTGGAAGTCGTTTAACGAAAGGTTTGTTTAGTGTTGTATTGCCTCTACTCTCAAACACAATTCAACACTTGACAACTTGAACTTGCATTTTAGGTTGTTATCAATGGGTCGAACTGATCTCTATCTCAAGTTGTTAAGTTCAGTTTTCCTTGATAACTGTGCATTGAGCTATGGTCAGGACATTTACAAGTGACTTGTTCTCGAGGACAAACAATGTATTGATGATGTACATTACAACAAGGTTGACTTTAGACTACACTTAATATAATATTTAGTGTCACGTCCTTTTTAGTTAAATGCATAGCAACAAATGCTATTTATTATTTTATTCTTTAATAGGCAACGAAAACTATATCTATTGCTATACCACTAGTAGCCAACTCATAATAATGAATAGTCGCTGATTTTTTCTACAGTTAAATTTCATCTAGGTACCATTAGCATGAACTTTTGATAGAAAAAATTCACCAGATAATCATAACTATATTAAACTTTAGCAATAAATATTGTATTCGTATTGAATTACAAGCATAAAAAATAGTATACATCTAGAAAATATAAAGACAAGTTCTAAAACTATTGGCCAGTACTTTTGTTGTAGTGGTATCTCATATCTAGATTTGTACCGTTTAGCTTTCACTTCTGAACTTTTGGATTGAAATTAATAGGGTGGATTTCACGTTTCCTTTATTAAATAATGTTTCAACCATCTATAAAAAACAACATTAAAATATACAACATAGTCATAAAAATAGTCGAGGTAATCACATAAAAAAAATTACAATATGTTGTATTTATTTTCTCAACCATTTAACTATTCAAATAATATTCCCAGAATGATTGCCCAACTTATACTAAACATTTCGACAAGGCTTACTTCCATACAACTCATCCCTGTTACCAAGCGGGTTTTAATGGTCAAGGATATCGTTTAGTCCATTGCATGAAGGCTTCTAGTTGCATTACCTCGTCCACTTTCTTCCATGGCGATGAGGAGTAGTATGCCAAAGAAGTATGCTTTATAGGAGTAAGACATGTAAATTTAAAAAAAAAAAGAAATTTGTCTAGATGTGCAGCCTTTGGCTCGATCTGCCCATCTCCATATTTTCTCTTTCTTGAAAACATTTCTGTGATGGATGACTAAGGCATAATTATTTTCTATCATTCCATTTCATTGAACTTACTTGTCATCACGATCACAGATACCTCGTCTCGCTATTTTTTTCCCGCTTAAAATTTTTATATAGATATTTTGCGTTGGAAAATGTTATAGCATAAATTTATTGCCGAAACTCGTAAAGCCTTACTAATCTTCGCAAAGAGGTAAACTCTTGAAAATCACTACGGCAAAAATCAGGTTTGTGTGAGTGGTCACTACAGTAAGGGTACGTTTGGTTGGGGGTGTGGGTTGGGTTGGGGCAACCCTGTCAGTGTGGGTTGGTAGGGTGGATAGCCCAGCTGTAATAATAGGTGTTTGGATAGGAAGAGGGTTGGGTTGGAGTTGGATGTGATAGGATGTGATGTATTGATGGATTGAAGTGGAGTGGTTTATGATTGAGTTATGATTGTATATGATTGCAAATAAATAATGATTTCTTGAATTTTAAAAGGTTATCTAAAAATAACTTTTATGAGGGTGATTTTAGCCACATGTTGTGGCGTATTTGCAAAGGTTAACCTCGAAAATATTGTATTAAGATACTGACAAAAGCTTGAAAGTGATGAGCATAATTATTTAGGAGGGGAGTTTCTCTACATAGGATATGGTTACATATTTGGCTGAGAAGGCTTCCTTTACCCCGCATTACAAAAGCGTCATTCAAGGACGTGTTTGTCCACTATGTCGTCATCAACCGTCGAAACTCCTACATCGTGCAGCTGCAGTCGAAGTGTCTCAATCGTCTCCTTCATCGAAGAGGTTTGTCCACTTTCCTCATCCAACTCAGAGTACAGAAAACTTAGTTCGAGTTCCTTGTCCTCTAATTCCTTCTTGCAAGATTCCACCGTCTGAGATAGTTCCCTGTTTAAACTTTCTTGTTCCCAAAGACGGTCCACAATGAAGAAAAATTCATCCGCAATTTTTTGCAAAGTCCTACTACTACGCGTGTACTTAATTCGCGTGTCGCATCGACCGGTGGAGCATACGTAGAATAGGCATCGACATGGATGTTGTGAGCCCTCCTCGTATCTGAGAATCATCGAATAGCCACATATGCACTTATTCGCTGCCGGTTCCATTTCTTTTGCGCCTACAATTAAAGAAGAAGATGAAATTGAGAGGCACTTCTAACTAAAAAATATTCGATACATTTAACTGATTGGAATGAGAAGATAGTTATCGGAGATATTCAAGTAGAAAAGTCTAAATTGGTACACATCTTTACTATAAATTGAAATGGTACACGTACTCCTAACGACCCAATGCACTATGATTGTGTCATCCGGCTGTTATTCCACATTGCCTTAGTAATTCTATCTCGTAACTGTTGTCCACGCCTGATGTCGTCACATAGTATACCGACAACCCGATGATGCTCCTCATTCGGCTCCTGTGCAATACCTCCTCCTCGTCATCATCGGATGTTGAATCTTCCCCATTCAGCTGTTATGAAGTTGTGTATAATGCACGTTGCCCTAACGACATCTCTTTGTATGTTGAAAGGATATGCAGGCATATCATGTAGGCAATGGAATCTTTCTTCCCAAACACCGAACGTACGCTCCACAACATTGCGGAGACACGCATGGCGATGGTTGTATAGGTCCTTGTAGTTTTCGTACAAACACCCGCGAGCCTCCATGCAAGAAGATGATAAAGGGAACCTCTATATGGAGCTAGGAATGTGTCGGTGTTTGCGTAACCACAGTCAACCAAATACTTGCAGCCTTCTAGGACGACAAAGGAACCGCTCTCCACAGCATTTCGAAGTACCGTCATATCTGCGCAGGAACCCTCCCAGTCGGTGACGACATATGTAAAACAAAGGTTGAAGTCAACAACGGCAATAACATTCTGAGCCGTGAATAACTTCCTGCATCGATATACTCCTTGTTCCTCTGGAGCGACCTGAGCTGGAATGTACGTCCCATCAATGGCACCTATAACACCTGTAGATACAAGGTCATTTAAGTTACGTACATCGACCGCAAATATAGAAGCAACGTATGTAGGAACTTACTTTAAAGTATGGGTAGTAGCGTGGGTTCGATGTGATTATCTCAGGCATCACAGGGGGTGCCAGTCTTATATACTCTCCTTCCAAGGTTAGTATCTTCGAAAGAACATTTCTTATGTGCCTCGATATCATCTCAGCGCTGTGTTGGAAGGCCTCCTGAATTACTCTGTTTGAGTGTGCATTAGCGAATGCATATAGGAAGATGCAGACATGCTCATCGACATCCATGTGTCTCGTCAGTGATAATCCATGCTCTGTAAGGACCCTAGCAAATCGTCTGAGCATATTTGGCTTCATGCGGAAATTTTGATAAGCACGGTCATCATGACCATCTAGCATCTCCCTTATCTACTATCCCCCGGTGAGCGGCCTCGTATGCTATGGCCGGGGGATTTGTCTTCCGTTCGCTTCCCACTCCTCTATCGTGATAGCTCCAACTATCCCAACGCACGCTAGTAGGATTGTGTCTCCAACATACGCAAAAGGATTGTAGGACCGAGTACACATGCCTATAGAAGTACTAATAGGAATCAATGGGCAAGCAGAGGCATAAAATTAAGAGTACTACGAACACGGAAAGATAAATTTAAATTTCTCTGGATGACTGAGTTCGTTGGTAGATAAATCAACAAGGACAATATCACACACCAATATAACACGTCAATAAGGACAGATTTATTACTCATGCCCGCAAATGAAGCAAATGACCTGCAAATTTAAATGACCCGCATGCGAAGCAAATAAACTACAATATAAATAGTTTTCACGTGCACTTGACCCGGGATATTTTTCATCCCTGTATATGAATCAAATGTCCTGCAAATAGAAATGACCTGCATATGCAGCAAATGAGCTGCACTATAAATTTTGTAGACCTGCAATTGACATGTGTGACGCAATTGACCTGTCAATAAGGACATATATATAGCAGTATAAATTGTTTGCAGTTGACCTGCAATGCAAATTTATTTGCAATTGACGTGGGATATTACTTATCCATGTACATGACCTGTCAATAAGGACAGATATATGAGGCAGTTCGCATAACCTGCCAATGATCTGCAATAGAGATGGTTAGTTGTACTATTCACCTGCAGTAGAAAGTTAATCACCGAAAGTTCTAAAGTACGATTGCCGAAGAAAGAATGTTGTAGGAGTTCCTATGAGTACTTGTAAATGTCAAAGTGCAAAAAAGTTCTTAGACACTTCAAATGAAATTGCAGTTATTCTGGGTCATCAACGTGACAGAATCCTATCGATCTAGGACTTCAGCTTCTCAAGATCAGCGCGGGCGATCATGTACGCATTCCTTCCCACAGGCATTGCCAACTTCTCCGCTATTTTGTCTATTTGATCGGCATCAAGATCAGGACGCATGACACCTATTTCCGTGCATGCAGCAAGAGCTACATCTTCTGGACCGTTCTTGCTCGCAGTAATCTTCAATGACAATGAAGATAGGAAGTTCTGAAGAACCTCCTGCCCAGCTCCAGTCCACGACGCTCCACTCTTTGATTTCTTGCTATTGCCGCGTCCACCGCTCGAGTTTCTCTTTCGTGACGGAGTTGGGGTCACATCCTCGCTAGCTTCGAAGTCATCCTCAGGTTTTAGCATACATTCGTCGAGGTTCTCGTCGAAATTTAACTCTTTCTGGCTTGGAGGTGAAAACGACGCGCCAAAGCTTGGGATGTCCCTGGGCGGTCTAGAGGAGATTGTGTGCACGCCTGTTGTAATGTCCTTACTCAGAAATCGCTGAATGTCTCCGAAGTAAAGGAAAGGCTTGTTGTGATATTTCCGATATTTATCAGCCAGCTGTTAATGTCAAAACTAGTATGAGACATGAACGGAAGGTACGTTGAGGTTACGATATAATTGGGTTAAATGGAGGTTACCTCAAACCAAGTGGAGTCCGACGGAGCAATCGGTCTGTTGTAGATGCCGTCCCAGCCCCAACCTGACTTGTTGTGAAGGTATAGGTAAGCTGCGTAGTCCTTCTTCGAATTTTTCCACCTATACAACAATTGTGCCTTCGTATAGTTGAGACAGCTAGCGTAGTTGAACCTTGTTAGAATCATCTGCCACCCAGGTACTGTGAATGTGCTTCCGGCCCAGGAAGATTCATGTTCTAGCATCGCATTAATAAATATCCAGTCTAACCCTGGATTCCAGTGCGCATTTTCGCTGACGACCCTCTCCGTGCATTCTCTTGTTTCGGATGGAATTCTCTCCCCATGTGGGAGTCTAGTAGACATAACGCTTAAATAATATTCACAACATCATCAATCACTGGCAAACGTATAAGCTAACAGAATTCAAGCCACTATGACCATAGAATGAGATATTCCATTTGTGAAACCAGTCTGAATATTAAAGACATTAATAATTTGAGAACATATTAATTACAAAACCACAGCCCCAAAACAGAAGTGTAATGCACAGGTCCATGTCGAGAGGATTAAAGACAGGAATAATTTGAGAACATATAAATACCTCGATAATTGATCAGAGAGAGATAAATATTTGTCTTGACTTTGGAGGCAAATGGACCAAATATATGTATATTCATGCAAACTGCAAATAATGATGCAAGTTTCCAAATAGAATTTCATCATGTGGAACCAAGTTTACATTCTCCTGCCACTGTAGTATGATGTGGGCACATGTTCTCCAGAGAGAACATGCTCACGGTCGTAGTTGTAAAGGGTAAAGACAACACGTTAATTTTTTTATGACTTACTTAAAACCAGTTGTTTTGCGGAAGGTCAATTGTCTACTGCATGCATTGCACAAAACTTTATCTTTATCTTGCTTCAGACCTTCTATGCCATGTGTAGCTTTCCTTTCCACTCTTCCTACAATCGGAGTAGATGCACTATGTTGTACACCGTTACCCCAATAGCTTGGTGAACTATAATTAGTTACTGTAAAAAATATGTATTGTCCTCGAATTGTTCTGGTTGTTTTAGACCTGCAATTTCGCTTAGTTGAGATCTTTCCTCACTCCCATGGGCAGTACTTAACTCTACTGCAAACAAGCCTTACTAGTGGATTTGAACCCTGCTAATTCGGTGGTTAAATCCTAATTAGATATGTTCCAGATGCTTCTACTTTTTCGCCAAATTATGCTAACATATTTCAGTACATTCATATAAGTATGCTCACATATTCTAATAATTGTACATCTGATCTAACAAATGTAACTAGCCACGCTATGTTGTCATATTCTAATACATTCATATAAGTAATTTTAAATACAGAGAAGAAAGAAGAACGGAGCTAAAAAATACAATGGTTTGCACAGATCTACAACTACATCGTATCCCCACCACATCGGTGATGAATCTACATTTCATCATCTTTATTCTATCATTTTGGCCTCAAAAACCCTAGCAAATGCCTAAAAACAGCATCAAATAGAGCAATTTAGCATTCATGCATGTGTGTGTAAAAAGTGTATAAAATACTGCTTTTAATGCCAAAATTATAGAATAAAGAAAAGAAAAGAAAAAGAGTAAAATATTGTAAATATTTTATGACCCGAAACTCTGATACCTAGGCATCTTGATGAATAGGTCGATAAGGAATTAAGTAGGGGGAGATAAGGGCCAAAATACAATAAAATCCCCTATTCATTTTATTCATTCTTTATTCATTTTGGGACCTATTTTTGGTTCCACTTTTTATACCTCAAATAAAGAAACTTTGTACATGAAAATTGTAGATAATTAAATATAGAAAAATACAAAATTGGTTGCACTGAAAAATAATACATAGATAAAATATTATGGTCTGAATAAAAATCCAGAATCCCAACTTCCCAGACCTGTATCTCACAAATGAAAATTCCAAATGCAGCAAACTCACTTTAATTGTATATATAATAAAATAATCTATTTAATGGCGGTGGTTTCGCATTTGGCAGAGCTACGGTTTGAAAGTTGAGTATCGGACCCCCATTGTATAGTTGTACTGATTAAAATATTTCAATTTATTTCTTGATTCATTATTTTTATAATTTTATATTTTTATAATTTTGTAAATATTATTTATAATAATTATGTACATTAAAACAGGAATAAAAACTCAAATAAAACTCAAAATAAATATATATATAATATACAAGTATTACACCTATAAACATACCTATACAATACCTAATGAGATTTTATTTAATATACAAAACACATCAAATAAAATAAAAGAAAAAATATTTATGTGTATAAAAATATTCTATAATTATATAAAATAAGAAATAAAAATAATGAAATTAAAATACACAAAATAAAAATTAAAGACCAAAATATATAGGTAATATACCTATTAGGGATACAAAAGTAAACTAGTAAAAATATATTTCATTAAAATAATTAAAAATCATAATAAAATATTTCATAAATTAATAAACATTTTTTATTTTTTAATCAAAATGTAACTAATCCATTTTCTATTTTTAAAACGATTTTTGAAATAATTTTTAGAGGATTTTTCCTGGTTGGACCACGTGGACCAACCAGGTTGGTCTGACAGTTGACCTCGGTCAACTATCTGACCACCTCCTCCTGTAGACCTGTCAGAAGACCATTTTGTCTCTTCTTCTCGCCTTTTTCTAGGATTGACCTTGCATCGAATCATGTTGATGACTTCTGCGTTTTTGCTCCTCGATCAGTGGTGATTCACGCCCAAGTGATTTCTGGGGTTGAGGACCACTGATCGAGGCGTTTTGACCCTCGTCTTGCACGCCACCCGACCACCATTCAAAATCCACCCTCCGACTTCGATTCGAAATTTGATCCTTCTTCTGCCCAAGCTACCCGTAAACCCCTAGCCCATCGTGATCCTGGTGACAGCAGGCGTCGATTCGAGTCGGGGTTCACACCATTTGGTGTTGAATTGAAGAGATCCAGGCCCTCGCCGGAGCTCCGTCGCGACCTTCATCCCGACGTCTCTGGTGAGCCTCACCCCCTTCTCTTTCCACTTTCTTGAAGCCTTAGCTTAGTTTAGATTAGTGTAGAAGCAGTTTAGGTTTTCTTTGTGTGATTCGTCGTGATTTCGGCCATCGAAACCACGGCGGAGCTGAGCTCCGCCCACCGTTTCCGGTCGCTCCACGCATCCATCCGATCACTTGTCACCTCCATCTTCTTCCCCTCACTCCGTCGCTCTGCTTCACCCCTCCATCCACCTCGATCTCGCCCAGATCGAGCCACCGAGTTCCCCTCTCCGCCTCTCGCCGGAGCTCGTCGCCCAAGCCAATTTCCGCCTCCATCAATCCATCAGAGGACACCCGCAGCTTCGCCTGGATTTTGTGCGACTAACCATGCAGGTCTGAGCCAAGGAGAAGGCTCCATCGACCCTCGACGACCCCAGGAGCAGCTGCCCAGGCCACCTCTGCCGTCCGAGCACCCCACACCGTCTCAGCCTCGCCGGAGACCACCTTCAGACGCGGAGAGGCCCCAGGATCATTTTGCCCTTGATCCTAGGGCCGGAGAGGCCGTGTGTCGGCCGCAATCGCCCGCCAAAGCTCACCGGGGGAGTGTTATTCGTGAACCTCTCCCCACCGTTGGATCAGGAGACCGCCTCCAGGCGTACAGGAGCCGTCGGATCGCCAAGTGTCCCCTACCGTCCGATCAGCCGTCCTCGATTTAATCTCAGCCGTCCAGGACGAAGGGGTACGGGCCGACCGATGCACACCACGTAGATAAGTGAAGCTCCCTCGGCTGCACGATCAGCCCCATGGGTATTTTGCCTCTTAAACCCACGTGTTTTTTGTATTTACGTTTTAGCCCTAAACTTTTGTTTACAGTTTAAAAGTTTTTGTAATAATTGCATTTATTCCCCCAAACTTATTTTATTCACACTTTAGTCCTCGCCACGTCACCTCACGTGACTAGGGCGCGTTCCTTTTGGGTATTTTGAAATTTTGGTCCTAAACTTTTACGTAATTACAGTTATACCCCAGTGCGTAGTGATTTAAGTATATTTCTAGGATAATTGCATGTTTACCCTGCCGGTTTTTAATATTTGCAAATATGTCCCTGTGAATGATAGATCACGTGCTCGGTGCGTGGATTTTGGTGAAATTTGCACTTGAGCCCCTAGATGTTTTATTATTTGCACTTATACCCCTGTCAGGCTGTGATATTTTGTGAGTTTTGATATATTTATTTGGAGTATCATTTTAAATCTAAAAATTCTCAAAAATTAAACTTAAGCTCCTGTGTGCTTATACTTTCACACCATATTTTTAGATTTTGATTTTATTGTATTTTCATATTTATTAAAAATCAAGAACTTGCTTTTTGCCTATTGTCTAGATTAGAAAAGACAAAAAAATATGAAAATACCTTAAAAAATTCCAAAAAAATTCCATACTATCTATTTTATCATATTTTAGTGTCAGGCCAAAATCACTAAAAATCTCAAAAGAAAATCCTTAAAAATTCGAAAATACATAAAAACTCCCAAAAAAAATCTACAAAATTGTAGAAAAATCAGAAAAATGCAAACTCAACTCCTGTAGGTTCTATATTTTATTCTCTTTATTTTAAAAATAGTTTGGAAAATTTTGGGGGCTCTTTGATATTTTTAATTCCCATTTTACCACCAGCCAGTTGCTAATTCCCTGTTTTCCTTCATTTTGCTCTTTAAAATACCAAAAACATTCTGAAAAATACCCAAAAAATAAAAAAAAACTGTAAAAAATTATAAAAAGACCAAAAATATTTTATTTCTGAATTTTTGCCTATTTTTACATATTTTTATAAATAATCTATCTTCTTTTTTTGTTATATTGCTTACATATTCCAATATTAAAAAAATAAAAAATAAAAAAATATAAAATATAAAAAGAAAATATAAAAATCAGAAAATTAAAAATCAAAATACAAAAATCTAAAATTAAAAAAAAATTAAATAAAAAATATAAAATTAAAAACACACAAAAAATTAGTTTGGCTAAGTAGTCTATTAGACCTAGGGCTTTGACTTTTGTCTATACTCTACACCTTTGTTTCCTGTGTTCGACCCTACTTGCTTGCCATTGTACATTTTTAGTAGGGTATAATAAATTGTAATCCTTGCTATTGATTGCCTTATTGATTGTGTGGGTTAATTGTTGACGAACGGGAAGGCTTGAGTAGTCGCATCAGCGACAGTGAGTCTGATTTGTCAGACCACTATTTAGCGGCTCTCGCTTTCTTCGTTTTCCAAATGGCACCGTTGCCGGGGAGCATCGGCTTGTATAGTACATTTGTGTCTTTTATCAGCTTAGCCATTTTTTATTATTTATTTTTCATGCATAATTTGTTTTGAACTGTCTGACACCTCTCTTGTTTTCTTGCAAGGGACCGCTAACCGAGGAGGATCGCCTATGGGATCATATGCATCCTTGGGAGGAGGAGCCGGCTATTCTATCCTAGCCGGCAGGAGAGAGCAGGAGAGCTTGAGAGAGAGAGAGAGACAGTAGACTTTTTATCTTTGTGAGAGAGAGTGATTTGATTGAATTGTAATAATACAGGACTTGAACACTCAGACACTTCGGGCCTAATTTTCGGGTGTTTGTTCACCCGGGGGCTCACCGCGATTTTCTCGCGTTTCTCGACTGTCATTTTCTGGTTTTGATTTCTTTTCCATTTCTTTTGTGGATTGAGCCCTTAGACCTAGGTATTGCTTGATCGGTTAGATTAGGTCCAAACACCTTAACAACAATTCCATGTACCTATAGCTCGTGCTTGGACTTAGTTTAATTAAACAGCTAATTCATTCTTCTTTGATCCGCGCGTCGCGAGCTCATCCTGCCAAGCGCTTCTCCTAAACTCAATGTGTCGAGAGAAGGAGGGGTGAGCCTAGACCGGACCTTAGGTTTGGAGATTAGTGGCTAGCTTGTAGTTCTTCACGCTAGTTGTTGCCTATCTTAGGACGATTTCCGCATTGCATACCAGCATGTAGTGTAGGTTTATAAATTTCTGCTTTGCATCCCGCATGGAGAGAGCTGGGATTCGCTGTAACTCTTCTTACTTTGCATCCATCATCTAGGCATAAAGGTGAGATTTCCATCTTGGTGCCGACTTGCATCGGCTTTTCCCGACTCTTTTCTCCCTCTGTTTTTGGACAAAGTAGGATCAACAAAATACAAAATCGTTAGGCGCTTGTTTGAATTTACTCAAAAGAAGCGATAACACCAAAAAAATTAAAAAAAAGACTGCTAAGAAAACTTTGACATAAATAAAATTAGTAATCGAACTCATTGATTGGGGATAGCAACACCCTCACTTGTATTCAGGTTGCATGGGAAGGTTTCCTTCCAAGTGAGTTGAGTGCTTCGTAAGGATTAGAGCCCAAAACCCAGCTTGTAGCTGCCTTGTGTATTGCCTGGATTTCCGAAGTATTGGCGCTACTATCGTACGTAGGAGAGTAGGGCTAGGTCGCCATTGGTGACTCACTATTGTGTGAGCATTGACCTTGTTCGAAGTACCGAGCATAGGCCACGCCTTCACGGGTGTGTCTGTATCACCGTCTGCGTCCGAGTAGGATCTTGCACGTTCACGGGTGATTCCCGTTGCAAGCGAGATCCGAAGTATCGGTTTCGCCTATCGGCTTCCTCCCTCTTTTCTTTGGCTGAGTAGGGATCCAGGAAGGGTTACAAGGACCTTAAAAAGCGCAAGCTACAGGTTACACGGGAGGAGGACAAGTACGGGAACACTTTTCTGGCAATACTCTCGCTCCTATAGGCGTAGCGCTCTAAGGACTCGTTGAAAGATAATTTCCTGAATTCAAGATAAAAATTACAAAGATAAAAGCCGAACCTTCAAGGCTTCACATGTTGAGTTGGTGAATCCCCTTGTTTTGTGTTTGATTTCTAGTTACATTTAGGTCAAGATCAAAAATATCACGCCTTTGCGCAAATTTTGTCTTCCCTCCAGTTGACCCTTGCTCATTGTGAGCCTTCTACTGTTTTACACTCCATTTATTTCTTGTTGACCCCCGTATCTTTCATCCACATCGATCTTCCTCTTGATCTTCAAGATGGCGACGAATGGGCAGTTTAGTCGAGACTCTGTCGGCACCCACATCAGTTTCATGCGCTCTCCCTCTCCATAATTCAGAGCGATTCCCGAGAACCCGGTTCAAATCCTGTGAACAGATCTCCAGACTCTCTGTCTTCTCCAATAAATCGGGATCACTCTCGTCCCGAATTTTGTCTGTTCTGGATGGCAATTGATTTCACTCCTTACACATCGCCGTCCTTAACGAATTCTTTGTCGACCTTGACACAGATAACATCTCCTTATCTGGTGCTGCCATTCAGACTGATCGGGGCATTCTTCCATGTGCAGACTTTGAGACCGATCTCGAGCTAGCAAACCAAGCGGAATCCGAGATGGCAGGAGGAAGAGAAAAGGGACCACAGGCCCCACCTGAACTTGAAGTCAATCCGGGGGAAGGGCAATATACCACGCAGAACGAAGTCAACAGTCAGCTGCTGGATTCTATTCAGGCCATTCAGCAGCAGTTGACTAATCAAGCCCTGGCCCAAACCACCTTCCAAGATATGCTGAACGATCTGAGGAGGAGGGCCGACGCAAGAGACGACCGACAGGAGGATGATACGAACTACGATCCTAATTTCCATGAAGTCAGAGATGAGTTTTCAGTGGAAGGACCCGAATTTGAAGCAGTAGAAGTAGATCCACTGCAGCCGAAGCCTACACTCAAGGAAACATACAACCCAGGAGCGGGACGCATTACCGAGTGGATTCAGGTTCCACGCATGCATGCCCACTTCGAGCTGAAACCGCAATTTCTGTCGCTACTTCCACATTTCACGAGAACACCACTGAGGAACCGTATATTTTTCTCAAGAAGTTTGGCTGCATCTGTGCCACTGCTCACTACCCTGGGATTCCTTTGAGGGTAGTCAAGATGACCGCGTTTCCCTTCAGCCTTCAAGACAAGGCCCTATATTGGGTTGACCATCTTGGGAAGGTCGTCATGACCTGGGAGGAGCTGAAGTCTGCATTTCTCCATAAATTCTATCCTCTCGGGCGATTGAATCAGATGCGCGCCCGAATCTCCAGTTTCTGCCAGCAGCCCCACGAGACCATCCATGAAGCGTGGGAGAGATTCAAAGATCTTCAGGAGAAGTGCCCCCACCATGACATTCCAAAGACCAGTCTCGTACAACACTTCTTTGGGGGGCTATCATTTGAGAGCCAAAAGCTTGTAGATGCAGCTTGCAGCGGTTAGCATTTCAACAAGGATGGGGACGTGGTATGGAATCCTCGTCCAGAGTATACATGAAGCCACCAACCGCCATCAGCAAGCCAGTGAACATGGCTTCTCAGACCGAGGACAAGGATGAGAGCTCCAACCTGAGCATCATTGGGAGCCACTTGTCCAAGGTGGATATCATTGAGAAGAGGTCCCAGGACCTTGAAAATTTGGCAGTCATTGAGAAGAGGACCCAGGGTCTGGAAAAGCTTGACCAGATCTATCAACAGCTGGAGCAGCTCGTTCGTGCACTGAATGAAAACATGTGCAATGCTGTGTCTACCTCTACCGAGTCGAATGCTGAGAAGAAGGAGCCTACAATGCAACAACACCCTCAGCCGACTCCACCGTAGCCCCAGCCTATCCAGCACGTGTACTACGTGCAGGTTCCGGAGCAACCCCCGCAGCCCCAGACACAGATTGTTGTATATCAACCTGAGCCTCAGCCAGCATACTCCGAGCAGTTCTCTCCACCCCCGCCACTAATTCAGGAGATCAATGGCGTATGGAACAATGAAGCGCAGCTGACCCGTCCTCAAGGACACTCTCAGGGTCAGAACATGGGCAACAGGCTCTATCATCAGCAGCCGCAGGGTGGGAGACCCTTCCAGCCCTACCAATACCAGCCTCCATCTCACGGTAACACTTGGAGGCAGAATTACCAGCACGGTCCTCAGCAGTCCGGATATCGCGGACAGGGATATAACCAACAGCCGGCTGTTCAATTCAATCAACAGAATGCACAATATTCCTCCAACCCCCCTCCTCACCAATTCTCACAAGGTTATCAGTCGCAATCTCAACCGCCATATCAACATCTAGACCCCAGCAGGGGGACTCCTCTGAGATTGTGCCAGTTAATCCGGCCCTGGCCTGTTTAGAGAAGTTAATGAAGAATATGGCTGAGCTGAACCAGAAGATCGATAACCTGACGACAGCCAAGACCGTCATACCAGCCCAGGTCGAAGCCAACCCGAACAACTTCGGACGCAAGGAGCAGGTAGCCGGCAGTTCCAACCCCAATCAGGTGAATTGTTTGTTTTTATCTAATGTTGTTACTCTCAGAAGCGGTAGGACACTCCAGCCATCAGCGACGGCGAAGGGAAAGCATCTTGCATCTGACGGGGAATCGTCAGTCCAGCCAACACCAGGGCCAGGCAGCATTTTGGGAGCAGCACCAGCATTCAGAAAATCACAAAAAAAATGAAGAAAATAGCAAAACACAAAAAAATAGCAGCAACCTCGGCGGAGATCAGCCATCATTGGAGATGCCTGCACCTGCCTCACAGCCAGTTCCTGACAGGAGGAGCACTGCACCTGCAGCGAGTCCAGCGCCAGCACCAAAAGCCGAGCCTGTCATTTTTGGTCCACAAATTGTAGATGAATCCATTCCTTTTTGCCATCTACTTGTACACAACAATATGGACACTATTTTGAATGAAATTGGTGAAGATTTTGTAAATATTCCTTTTCCTGAAGCAACGACAAAACACAAAAAATTGAAAAAATTGAAAAATGCTTTGTCTGATCCTGCCATCATAGAAATCATCCAGAATTTGAAACTGAATATGCCATTGATGAAAGCTCTTGAGTACATGCTAGCCGTGAAGAAAGGATTAAAAGAGGCATGCACGACCAAGCGCAAGCCACACCCCCACAATTCCAGAAACAAGGGTGGCAAGTCCGAAAAGCATATCCTCACAATGGCCACTGTTAACGCCATCAGCAACCTCCCGGATAAAAAGCCAGATATGGGAGCACCTCTTGTACGTTGCCTGATGTTCAATCAGGAGTACGAGCGAACACTTCTCGACAGTGGATCGTCTGTGAACTTGATGCCAGCTTCGCTACTCATGGAATTCAGGCTAGGACCGCTCAAGCCTACAAAAATGATTCTGCAGTTTGCAGACAAGTCAGTCAAGCGGCCTAGGGGCCTGTTGGAGGACGTGATTGTTACGGTTCAGGGGAAGTCATTCCCGGCCGATTTTGTGGTCTTAGATATGGATGTCCCCTCTCCATTGCCCCTTACCCCAATCATACTCGGAAGACCATTTCTGCGGATATCAAATGCAGTAGTGAATTATGGGACGGGAGAAATCACTTTTGGTGCTGGCAATGAAACCATCAGAGTAGAGACCTTGTCTGAGGGAACACGAGCTGAACAGGCATCTACATCATGTGCAAGGGTGATCGAGCATGCTGATGACTGCGACTTTCTAGCAGAAATTCAAGATAACAATTTATTTTTGGATGACAATGAGATCCATGAACTCCTCTGCCCCGAGGAGGAAGTGGAGATCACAGTCGAGTTTCCCCTTATCAATCTGGATGAGGAGTTTGCTGATGTGTTGCAAGAGACTGCTGTGGGGGTGATGTGCCTTCAGAACCAAAAGTAGAAGTTTGAAGAATTTTC
This sequence comes from Ottelia alismoides, assembly GCA_037367405.1. NCBI lineage: Eukaryota > Viridiplantae > Streptophyta > Magnoliopsida > Alismatales > Hydrocharitaceae > Ottelia > Ottelia alismoides. The sequence goes on along the minus strand of JAZKJV010006707.1, from coordinate 293,287 downwards.
TGATGAAGAGGACATAATTGAGGAATTATGTCAGTATTTGAGAGAAGAACCGATTATGGTGGACACCGAACAGTTGAAAAAATCACCACATGCACTAATAGCTGAAGTCACCGCTGAAGCAGCTCAGACTCCGCCAGAGCTAAAACCCTTGCCCTCCAACATGAAGTATGCCTTCCTTGCGGGAGAACCTAATGTGTACCCGGTCATCATCAATGCCCATCTGACCGAAGACCAAGAATCTAGTCTGATGGAGGTTCTTGAACGCAACCGCAAGGCGATAGGCTGGCGAACTTCTGATCTCCATGGCATCAATTCATCATTATGCTCGCACCGCATCTTTCTGGAAGAAGATTGCAGGCCCACTCGAGAACTTCAGAGAAGATTGAATCCTAATCTGCGGGAGGTTGTTGTGAAAGAGATACAGAAGTGGTGTGATGCGGGATTTATCTATCCCATCTCCGACAGCAAATGGGTGAGCCCTCTGCATGTTGTGCCCAAGAAATCAAGGATCACCATTGTGAAGAATGACAAAGGAGAGAAGATCGCAACTAGAGTACCCACTTCTTGGCGAGTATGCGTGGACTACAGAAGACTTAATCTCGCTACCAAGAAGGATCATTTTCCTCTACCCTTCATCGACCAGATCTTGGAGAGATTGGCCGCGAAAGAGTATTTCTGTTTCTTGGATGGCTACTCTGGGTAAAATCAAGTTGCTATTGCTCCTGAAGATCAAGAGAAGACCACGTTCACCTATCCTTTTGGCACATATGCCTTCAGACGGATGCCGTTCGGGCTTTGCAACGCCCCAGCCACATTTCAGAGGTGTATGCTTGCAGTTTTTGTCGATATGGTGGGTAATTTTCTCGAGGTCGTTATGGACGATTTTTCGGTCTATGGAGATTCATTTGATCAATGCCTGGATTATTTAGACCGAGTCCTATGGAGGTGCTGCGGAGTCAATCTAGTGCTCTCGTGGGAGAAGAGCAACTTCATGGTGACCGAAGGAATTGTGCTGGGTCACGTTGTTTCTAAGCGTGGAATGGAGGTTGACCCGGCCAAGCTAGATGTGATTTCCAAACTTGAGCCACCTACAAACATCAAGCAAGTCCGGTCATTCTAGGGCCATGTCGGCTTTTACCAACGATTCATCAAAGATTTCAGTAAACTAGCCAGACCGTTGACTGAGTTTCTCGGCAAGGACAATGAATTCATTGTAGATGACCGTGTGCTCCTTGCCTTTAACCAGTTGAAAGAACTCATCACGCAGGCCCCTGTCTTACAGCCACTGATCTGGACTCAGCCTTTCGAGATTATGACCGACGCGTCAGATTATGCCATCAGAGCTATGCTGGGACAGAGGAAAGATAATGTACCATTTGCGATTCACTACGCTAGCCGAACGCTCGATGAAGCCCAGAGAAACTACACTGTCACTGAAAAGGAGCTGCTAGCGGTAGTCTTTGCCTTGGAAAAGTTCAGATCACACCTCCTTGGGTCCAAAGTAATCATTTACACTGATCATTCGGCCATTCGGTATTTACAGCAGAAGAAGGATGCCAAACCACGTCTCATTCGGTGGATCCTTCTCCTCCAGGAATTTGACTTGGAAATCAAAGATAAACCTCGGGTAAAGAATGTGGTGGCCGATCATCTGTCAAGGCTTCCTGAGCTGGAATCTCCTGAGCTGAACCTACAGCCGATCACAGAGACCTTTCCAGATGAGGCAATTCTGTCTGTCACCTCGCTTCCTTGGTATGCGGATATCGTGAACTATCTGGTGACCAAGAAAATCCCACAGGACTGGCCTAAATTGAAAATAGAAAGATTCTTGTCTAAAATCCATTTCTACCAGTGGGAAGATCCGTATTTGTTTCGTGAGGGAGCAGATTGTATCTGGAGAAGGTGCATTCCTCAGGAGGAAGTTCCAAGTGTCCTCGCTTTATGTCACGACCAGGATTCTGGAGGACATCATTCAGGTAAACGAACGGCAGCAAAAGTTCTTCAAAGTGGCCTCTGGTGGCCTTCATTATTCAAAGATGCAGATGAGTAAGTCAAATGCTGCACTGACTGCCAGAAGATGGGCGGAACCATAGGACTGAGAGACACGATGCCGCTGAAATACATTTAGATCTCAGACATCTTTGACGCTTGGGACATCGACTTTATGGGCCCGTTTCCCAACAGTCAGGGTTATGAATATATTCTGCTCGCTATCAATTATGTCAATCGATGGGTGGAGGCTATTCCCGCCTGAACCGCCAACAGTAGGACTGTTTGTCGATTCTTGAGAGATCACATCATAGCACGGTTCGGGATTCCTAAGATTCTCATATCTGACTGGGGTAGTCATTTCATAAACAGAGAGGTGAAAAGTTGACACAAGAATTCTGCATTGAACATCTTGTTGCTTCATCCTACCACCCGCAGTCCAATGGCTTAGCTGAATTTTCAAACATGGAGATCAAGACAATTCTACAGAAGCTTGTGTGTCCGGATCGCAAGAACTGGTCTCAGCTACTTGATTTAGTTCTTTGGGCATATAGAAAAGTGTACAAGTCACCCTTGGGAATGTCTCCCTACCGCCTTGTGTATGGCAAGCCATGTCATTTGCCCGTCGAACTAATTCACAAATCCTTATGGGCCATTAACATCTGTAATTTGGACTCCAAGCAAGCAGGAAAGAACAGAAAACTGGATCTGAACAGATTACTGGAATTCAGAGATTATGCATATGAAAACAACCTGATGTACAAAGAGAAGGTCAAAATATGGCATGACAAGCATATCCGCCGCAAGTCCTTTGATCCAAGTCAGAAGGTGTGGTTGTTTGATGCAAAATTGAAGATCTTTCCAGGCAAATTGAAGAGTAAATGGACTGGGCCATTCATGGTTAGGCCGGTGCGTGACAACGGAAGTGTATTGATATCAAATCTGTCAGCTAACGCACAATCAATTGTAGTCAATGGATAGCTTCTGAAGCCATACCTTGAACATGATACATTCATGGCTGTCGTTGACTCGATTCAAGTAATCAATGAGGATGAGCTGAACATCTCCAAAGAGGCAGAGGAAGGCCGAGCACAGCAAAACATTTTGAATAATTTTTTTTCTTTTCTTCTTTTCTTCTTTTCAATTTCTTTTATCCTCTTCTACTGAAGTGATGCCATCCCTTTCATCATTGCTACACTTAGGATGTACTCTATCCTAAGTATAGGGGGGATGTGCATCCCGAGTTGTTCATACCCAATGTCATTTCTTTTCTTCTTTTTCTTCTCTATCTTCTGTACCTACCGAAAAAGGTGTCACCCCTTTTTTTTGTCAGTCTTCTATACTTAGGGCGTACTTTGTCCTAAGTATAGGGGGGTGTGCACCCCGAGTTTCTCTATTTTTCGATCCTCTCCATTGTCTCCTCTTCTTGTCTATACTTAGGGATACCTTACCCTAAATATAGGGGGAGACAATCTGAGTACGATCTGTTGATTCCCACCCTTGACCCTCCCTGCTTTGTGTACAGTCTGCTATACTTAGGATTATTTGATACTAAGTATAGGGGGGACGGTCAACTTCTCATTCGTTTGTTCATCCATTCCTTTATTTATTCTTTAGACTTGCCTATACTTAGCACGAGTTATGTCTTCTCTTTTCTCTCCGATCTATGAGGACATAGCTCAAGCTAAGTATAGGGGGGTCGTATATACTACGTATATACTTTAGCCATAACTCGCACTTTCGTATTTTCTTAATAAATATGGCTAATCATTCATTAAAATTCATTAAAATCCCTAATAAAAAGGTGTTTAGTTCCTCAAATTCTTTTTGTATCTACAGATTAATAAATCAGGTGAAAATGTTTTTTTTTGTAAAATGTTTGAAAAATAGTTTGAAAATCTTTGTGAACATTTATTGAAAACTTTTTAAGAATATTTTGTTACATGTTTTCAACCTTTGTAAAAATGTTTGGTTTGTAAAATTTTTTTTCTCTGTGTGAAATAAAATGTTTGAAAAATGATTTGCAAATGGTTTGAAAATGGTTGCAAAAATGTTTTGAAAAACCTATATATATTGTTTTGAAAGCCTTTGCAAAATGATTTTCAAATGTGTGTACATGTTTGTAAAATGTTTGTAAAAAACTATTTTGGACTATAGTTTTCGAAAATTGTATGAAAAAGCTTGTGTCAAATAAGTTTGAGGAATATTTACATCACACCAAAATCCACTATATATACTGATAAAATTGATCACTTACCCCTGTAAATTCGTAAAAATCCACTTCTTATAAATATAAGAAGCACTCCCGTGTACATATTTTTCACCTAGTTTTCAGCCAAAATCTTTTTGTTTTTAAAATTCCTAAAAACATTTGCAAAATTAAAATCCAAAAACATTTGAAAAATCTTTTTGAAAAATACAAAAAATGCATCCGCATATGCACCATCATCATCTTTTCAAAAATTCATAAAAAGTTCAAAATCTTTGAAAATTGCATCACAAAAATATTTTCTGCATATCATTTGCATAGCATGGGCATTTTTCGGGTTGAGTTTGATAGTTGAACAAGTCTAAGTAAAATCCGGAGATTGGAGCTTGATTGGACCTTAAAATCTACCTAATAACAGGAACTTTATAAGAACTGGGTTTGAGGTACTTCAGGTCTAGTTGACTTGATTCTTTGAGGATCGCGGGACTTGGTTCAATGGATTCTTGACTGCCTAAGTAGTGTATTTTGGAGCACACACACGACTCTTGTTGATAATGACCTAACTTGGACATCTGCACTGTTCACATGGCTCAACTCAGTTGGAGTGGTGAGGGGATTGGATTTGCCGGTATGAGACACACACAAGTGGAAACATTTGTCCTCCTCTAGGGAGGGAAGTGCACCCGAACCCGTCCAGTGATGAGAAAGTCTAAAGACAGGAGGCTGTGGGTTGCGATAAAGCTTCAAAAGAGAGATAGTCTACGGCTCAAGAGGAAAAACTCCTTATGTAAATGTTGTTGCATATAGTATTCAAAAAAAATTGTTCTGGCATGTACAAAAAAATAAAAAGCCTGCAAAGTATGTACAAATGTTGTAAAGTCAATAAGCAAGCTTGAGTTCCAAAGTCAAATATGTGAGCCTGCAGCAGGATGACTTGACTACACTCGTCTTGCATCCCAGGACAGGTAGCTACACTGGCTACCGTCCATTCTTCTCTTCACCCCCTCCTCTTGAGCTGGTTGCCACTTGAACTTAGAAGGGAATACCCCACTCCTAGAGGATGGAGTTGTTGGATTGGGTAATCATTGGGTTGTCGTACTGGAGAAGTCAGTCTCTTTGTCATTCTAGTTGGGGAGAGCCACATCACTTACACTAGACAAGTCAAATTCATGGTCGTAAGAGTTTACGTATGAATTGAAGTACTTCTGACCTGGCTATTGAGGAGACTTGGACAGAGTTTTGGGATTCTCAGGGACTGTTGGATTTCAAATTCGGTTCTCACTAAGGTTCCGCTTGCACTAAATTTCAAAGGTCCGACTTAAGCTCCAAACTTTGATTTTGTGAAGACAAGTTCGATAATTAAACTAAATCCAAGTTCTTCTTTTTCTTTTCTTTCTTTTCCTTCTTGCACTTATTGCATAAGTGTTTGCTAGGGACTAGCAAAGGTAAAGTATAGGGGGATGATGAATCCACATTTCATCATCTTTATTCTATCATTTTGGCCTCAAAAACACTAGCAAATGCCTAAAAATAGCATCAAATAGAGCAATTTAGCATTCATTCATGTGTGTGTAAAAAGTGTAAAATACTGCTTTTAATGCCAAAATTATAGAATAAAGAAAAGAAAAGAAAAGGAATAAAATACTGTAAATATTTTATGATCGAAACCCCGAGACCTAGGCATCTTGATGAATAGGTCGACAAGGAATTAAGTAGGGGAGATAAGGGCCAAAATACAATAAAATCCCCTATTCATTTTATTCATTCTTTATTCATTTTGGGACCTATTTTTGGTTCTACTTTTTATACCTTAAATAAAGAAACTTTGTACATGAAAGTTGTAGATAATTAAATAAAGAAAAATACAAAATTGATTCCACTGAAAAATAATACATAGATAAAAAGTTATGGTCTGAATAAAAATCCAGAATCTCAACTTCCCAGACCTGTATCTCACAAATGAAAATTCCGAATGCAGCAAACTCACCTTTAATTGTATATAAAATAAAATAATCTATTTTATGGCGGTGGTTTCGCATTTGGCAGAGCTACGGTTTGAAAGTTGAGTTTTGGACCCCCATTGTATAGTTATACTGATTAAAATATTTCAATTTATTCTTTATTCATTATTTTTATAATTTTATATTTTTATAATTTTGTAAATATTATTTATAATAATTATGTACATTAAAACAGGAATAAAAACCCAAATAAAACTCAAAATAAATAAATATATAGGGAAATTATCCAATGAGCCCTATGTCCATTTGAGATGAGATGAGCCCACTCATTTTTTACCATTATTTCGTATCATTTTGAGCTTAATAGGTATTTGTTTACAAGTGTTATATCATATTCTTACTATTAGTAACTATTTTCAGGAAAAAAATCTTAAATTCATTCAAAATGATTGTATTATTATTTGTATTACTAGTCTCATTTTTATTCTTACTAATGACCATTTCTTATGAATCTAAGATTTTTTTTATATAAAAATAGTTACTAATAGTAAGAATATGATATAACAACTGTAAATAAATAAGCATTGAACAAAAATGATGGAAAATATTGGTAGAATATGAGTGGGCTCATCTCATCTCAAATGGGCACAGGGCCCATTGGATAGGCCCCCTATATATATATATATATATATAATATACAGGTATTACACCTATAAACATACCTATACAATACCTAATGAGATTTTATTTAATATCAAAAACACATCAATAAAATAAACGAAAAATATATTTATGTGTATAAAAATATTCTATAATTATATAAAATAAGAAATAAAAATAATGAAATTAAAATACACAAAATAAAAATTAAAGACCAAAATATATAGGTAATATACCTATAAGGGATACAAAAGTAAACTAGTAAAAATATATTTCATAAAAATAATTGAAAATCATAATAAAATATTTCATAAATTAATAAACATTTTTTATTTTTTAACCAAAATGTAAATAATCCATTTTCTATTTTTAAACAATTTTTGAAATAATTTTTAAAGGATTTTTCCTGGTTGGTCCACGTGGACCAACCAGGTTGGTCTGACAGTTGACCCCGGTCAACTGTCTGACCTCCTCCTCTAGACCTGTCAGAAGACCATTTTGTCTCTTCTTCTCACCTTTTTCTAGGATTGACCTTGCATCGAATCATGTTGATGACTTCTGCGTTTTTGCTCCTCGATTAGTGGTGATTCACGCCCAAGTGATTTCTGGGGTTGAGGACCACTGATCGAGGCATTTTGACCCTCGTCTTCCACGCCACCCGACCACCATTCATAAGCCACCCTCCGACTTCGATTCGAAATTTGATCCTTCTTCCGCCAAAGCTACCCGTAAACCCCTAGCCCATCGTGATCCTGGTGATAGCAGGCGTCGATTCGAGCCGGGGTTAACACCATATGGTGTTGAATCGAAGAGATCCAAGCCCTCGCCGGAGCTCCGCCGCGACCTTCATCCTGACGTCTCTGGTGAGCCTCACCCCCTTATCTTTCCATTTTATTGTAGCCTTAGCTTAGTTTAGATTAGCGTAGAAGCAGTTTAGGTTTTCTTTGCGTGATTCGCCGTGATTTCGTCCATCGAACCCACGGCGTAGCTGAGCTCCGCCCACCGTTTCCGGTCGCTCCACGCATCCATCCGATCACTTGTCACCTCCATCTTCTTCCCCTCACTCCGTCGCTCCGCTCCACCCCTCCATCCACCTCGATCTCGCCCAGATCGAGCCACCGAGTTCCCCTCTCCGCTGCTCGTCGGAGCTCGTCGCCCGAGCCACTTTCCGCCTCCATCAACCCGTCAGAGGACACGCGCAGCTTCGCCTAGATTTTGTGTGACTAACCATGCAGGTCTGAGCCAAGGAGAAGGCTCCATCGACCCTCAACGACCCCAGGAGCAGCTGCCCATGCCACCTCCGCCATCCGAGCACCCCACGCCGTCTCAGCCTCGCCGGAGACCACCTTCAGACGCGGAGAGGCCCCAGGATCGTTTTGCCCTTGATCCTAGGGCCGGAGAGGCCGTGTGTCGGCCGCAATCACCGCCAAAGCTCTCCGGGGGAGTGTTCTTCGTGAACCTCTCCCCGCCGTTGGATCAGGAGCCCGCCTCCAGGCGCACAGGAGCCGTCGGATCGCCAAGTGTCCCCCGTCGTCCGATCACCCGTCCACGATTTAATCTCAGCCGTCTAGGACGAAGGGGTACGGGCCGACCGATGCACGCCACGTGGATAAGTGAAGCTCCCTCTGCTGCACGATCAGCATCGTGGGTATTTTGCATCTTAAACCCACGTATTTTTGTTTTTACGTTTTAGCCCTAAAACTTTCGTCTGCAGTTTAAAAGTTTTTGTAATAATTGCATTTAGGCCCCCGAACTTATTTTATTCGCACTTTAGTCCTCGCCACGTCACCTTACGTGATTGAGACGTGTGCCTTTTGGGTATTTTGCAATTTTGGTCCTAAACTTTTACATAATTGTAGTTATACCCCTGTGCGTAGTGATTTAAGTATATTTCTGGGATAATTGCATGTTTACCCTGCCGGTTTTTAATATTTGCAAATATGTCCCTGTGAATGATTGATCACGTGCTCGGTGCGTGGATTTTTGTGAAATTTGCACTTGAGCCCCCAGATGTTTTATTATTTGCACTTATACCCCTGCTAGGCTGTGATATTTTGTGAGCTTGGTCTATTTATTTGGAGTATCATTTTAAATCAAAAATTCTCAAAAATTAAACTTAAGCTCCTGTGTGCTTATACTTTCACGCCATATTTTTAGATTTTGATTTTATTGTATTTTCATATTTATTAAAAATGAAAAACTTGCTTTTTTCCTACTGTCTAGATTAGAAAAGACCAAAAAAAATATGAAAATACCCTTAAAAAATTCCAAAAAAATTCACTACTGTCTATTTTATCATATTTTAGTGTCAGGCCAAAAATCACTAAAAATCTCATAAGTAAAACCTTAAAAATTCGAAAATACATAAAAACTCCAAAAAAATATACAAAATTGTAGAAAAATTAGAAAAATGCAAACTCAACTCCTGTAGGTTCTATATTTTATTCTCTTTATTATAAAAATAGTTTGGAAAATTTTAGTGGATGTTTGATATTTTTAATTCCCATTTTACCCCCAGCCACTAGCTAATTCCCTGTTTTCCTTTATTCTGCTCTTTAAAAATACCAAAAACATTCTGAAAAATACCCAAAAATCACAAAAATAGTAAAAAATTATAAAAAGACCAAAAAATTTTTATTTCTGAATTTTTGCCTATTTTTGCATTTTTTATAAATAATCTATCTTCTCTTTTATTATATTGCTTACATATTCCAATATTAAAAAAATAAAAAAAATATAATATATAAAAAGAAAATTTAAAAATCAGAAAATTAAAAATCAAAATGCAAAAATATAAAATTAAAAAAATTAAATAAAAAATATAAAATTAAAATCCCACAAAAAAATTAGATTGGCTAAGTAGTCTATTAGACCTAGGGCTTTGACTTTTGTCTATACTCTGCACCTTTGTTTCCTGTGTTCGACCCCTACTTACTTGCCATTGTACATTTTTAATAGGGTATAATAAATTTTAATCCTTGCTATTGATTGCCTGATTGATTGTGTGGGTTAATTGTTGACGAACGGGAAGGCTTGAGTAGTCGCATCAGCGACTGTGAGTCTGATTTGTCAGACCACTATTTAGCGGCTGTCGCTTTCTTCGTTTTTCAATCGGGTATGCATCTTTAGACGGTGGAAGAAAATTACTGCAAGACTTACAAAAGGCATAAGGATTATAGGAGTAGATCCTTCCTGACTTAAAAGACATCACGCCACACTCTGATGAAAACAGGATAGAGGTAGATCGTCCGAAAAGGAAAATAGAGAAATATGGGGGTTGGGAAGATTTACCTGACAAGGAGATGTGTGAGGATTCTCACAACCAGCTGCAACTCCTCCACCCCAAATGGAACTCCAGCATATGCCAAAGCCCAGACGAGTATTGAACCAATTTTATAGTGGCACAGCTCCTCCGCCCCCTGCTGCCTTGTTCTCCTCCCACCCCTCAATGGTAGAGGGGACACTGACGTGGCTGTAGATTCACAGGAGGACGCTCCTTGCTCCATCGTCATGCGACAAACCTCTGGATGATGGGACTGATGGGTTGTTGCGAGGATGAGATGGGAGAACGCGTGCTCGCTGCATCACGGAGAAGATGACTTTCGGCTTCATCTTGTTTACTTCAAGGCGATGCCAGACCTGCAAAAGCTGGAGAAAAGGGGTTGGGGTAGAGGAAAGGGGGAACATGCATCGCCGATTTTGGGGGAGAAGGAAGGGGACGAGCGTGGAACTCGATAAAGTACCCGCAGCGTGCCAATTGATGAGACATGTCGTCAGGCGTTGGGACCCGATTCAAACCAGACGCGGGGATCCTCCGCAATCCGTCAAAAGCAAACTTCACGCGATGTGGCGGGGGGAGGGGGGTTGGTGGTGGGTGACCCCGCCCGACCCGGGTCACACCCCCAACCAAACGTACCCAAAGAGATTCTGGTGGGGTTGTGCAAGGCGTAGCTGGAGTTGACACCCGAGTACATGAGTGGATCCAAGACGCTGATAGTGAGCACCGAGATGAAGGGAGATCCTGATCGTCGTACAACCTCCCCAGGCAGATGTTGGTGTTGTTGCTCGCCGTCACGTATATCGTGCGGTAGTACACATAGATTTTCTAATCGGCCATTTTCACTGTTGCCGAATCATTGGAGTCCAGCAACAGTTGAAAAGTTGGGGGTTTGGATTTGCCGTCGTAGTTGCCGTAGTAAAACTTTGCCACGACCTCAATTTTGCTATCTTTCCCCACGGGTATTGTGTAGCAGTTCTTCCTGTTCTTGGGAAACGCTCTCAGTGTATGAAATCCGTTTCCACTACTGTACTTGACGTCCTTTGTCTCATAACTCTCCCCCGATCGGACGAGTCCCCATCCCCAAAGTAAGTTATACCGAACGTGCTGTTGAAGCCGTCGCTATTTCCGCAATCAATATACCAGAATTCTGCATCACAGGTATACATAACAGTTTAGCCACTGATACCTTGTTTGTTTTAGCTTATGAAAGGAAAGACTATTTCAGAGTCTTCGACTATTCGACTGTCGTAAAGTACCCTACAACTATTATATTAGTTGCAAACTCCACCTGACAAAACGCATCAAGATAATTGTTTCTTAGGAAAAAAAACTATTGCCGTTTACAGATTTTAAACTGACACGGCCTTGGATATGATAAATTATTTTATTTGCGACCGCGCAATGTTTTAAGCTCATATTGACCCATTCACAGCCATCCAATTTTTTTTGTCTCTCTGCTTTCTTCCACTTGTTTAGAAAAGAGATGGTCGCTGACACCAGAAAACAAGAAAAGGAGAAAAAAAGAGAGTTCACTTTTTTCGTCTACAACCGCTGAATTAAGTTTATCGGGTCTTCTACATTTCTTTTTGTATCGGTTAAAAAATGAATATATCGAAGAGAGAAATTCACTGATAATTAACCTTGAATATTATGAAACAAGAAAAATTTTGAAGCATGGGTGTGGTGGTGTATCATAGATATATCTATCGGATGTACACCCTCATACGTGGATTCCAGTTTAAATAGTTCTTAATTTGAATATTTTGGTGGTTGTAATGTAATATTTTTGGGACCAAATTTGTCTTGTGAAGATCTGCAACGGGTTGTATTTGGCTGCAGCGATTTCCTCTCTGTACTGATCAAAACTACACTTGGACGCGAACACTACATCTAACTGAAACTTATATCAACGAATAATTTAGACAAAGGTCGTTAGATCTTTCGATACTAAATTGATAACAACGAAAGCTAATAGTTGTAGATTTTCATCCTTCGCATTCACAGTGAGTGCCGTGTTCGGTCTTATAATTCTATCAGTGAATAATATAGCAATGAGTATTTGTTAACTTTTTTTAAAAAAGTCTTCCAGCATTTGTAAATTAGCAACATTTTGTATAAGTTTTAATAAAAAAGTCATTGAATAATTTTGTTATATGCTAACTCGAAGAATATAAGACGAATTGGAAGGAATATTGTTATTGGTTTATCATAGGAAGATATTCAAAAAAATATTCAAATTATTCATTGCATCAATTAATTTTACTGTTGTTGAAATTCTCCTAAGTTCTTTCACAAATTAGCATACCTTTCTTCCTTTTAATTACAAGATATGAAGACAGAATTTACTTACACTACAACATATTGTAGCTATCGTGACGATTAAATAGCGACAATTATGTAAATTCGTCATAATATATTGAAACTCATTAATATAGCGACGATTATATCTATTCGTTGCTATTTATATTATAAATAGTGACGGTTCTTTACATTTGTCGCTAAGTATACGAGAAATAGCGACACATATTTGCATACGTTGCTATTTTAAAATAGCAACGAATAAATCGTTGCTCAATCTTGAGTTTATATAATGAGGTAATTTGCAATTTTCAAAAAAACCCAAGGTATTGGAAATTTTTTAATGTTACAACTTATCTTATTTGAGAGATGAAAATCTAGTTTTTTATTACATTACTATATATTACGATGTCACTATAACAAAAATTACCGGATTTGATGTTAATTTTTTGCAAATGTCAATTATGGTTGCAGAATAAAGTGTCGATGGGAAAAGGTAAAAATTGACCACATATACGACATTAACAATGAAGACATTGAAATGTACAAAAATTTTGACAATTGTTAATGTCAAGAATACTTAATATATAAATAAAATAGAAAGGGCCCATATTTTTCTTCTTACTGGTGCCCTAACTCCCTCTCTGAACCATACCCCCTTCTGTTCTCATCCACGATGCCACCTCGGTCCTCCTTGTCGACGATGCCTCGATGTTCCTTATCGACGCCGCCTCAGTTCCCCTCGTCAGTGTCGTCCCCATCCTCCTCTAAGACGTATATATGCTTAGCTACACCCATGCCCACCTCATTTCTCTTCTTATTCGTGCCATAAATCTCCCATTCTCAAAAGCAGTTGTGCCCTAAATCTCCCCTCCGCCGCAGATGCGTTGTCGCCCCTCTTTTTTAGGTATGATCTTCTTCTCGATCTGAAGTGTTATTTGATCGGAAGGTATTTGATACATATATTTTAGTAATCAATCAGTATTTCAACAATTTCACAACAATCTAAAATATCCTTATCCTCTCAACCTCGATCTTAAATGTGACGAAGTGCCCTAACATTAGAATATACTTTTATCATACAAAGTTACCTGATTTGGTGTAATATTAGCAGATATTATACACATGCATCTAACGGGTCCAACACAAACTACTTACTTTGCTTTTGCTTATCGTGGCATTCATATAATTATTTTATTATGTTTTTACTTTCTGTGATATTTATATAGTTACCGCATTTTCATTGTAATCATTGATGTAATTCCAGACAGAACAGGAGATGTAAATGCCTATAGATATGAAAATTATTGTGAATCCCTCAAGTACAAAAAATGAGAATGTTAGTTGTGTTACAAATGCATTCCTTTTTCATGATATTGATATTTGTTAGTGAAGGTGCTTTGTCGGGTTCTCTCGACTTATAAAAGTACGCACCACTTTAGGTATAATTATCTCTTATCTCCATAATACATTGAAATACTGTCTACATGAAGCTTAGTCAATTCTAAACTTCAACTCCTGAGTGAGCTTGTGGTCAGAATTCAAGTTCTAGCATCTATCTAACTCGTGATTGGACACTAGCTTCTGTGAATAAACTTATTTTCTAATATAGTGGCATTATATAGAAACTGGATTTTGTCAATTCGACCAATGACATCCGAAAATAGATCAAGTTTTGTATGGAAACATACTTTTGTTATCAGCCAAGGTAAATTTAACAGATTGTATCTTTATAGAAAGTGGTGTCATAAAAAAATCCCAATATTTCATCGAAGATTTTGACAGTAAAGTTGGTGTGATTGTCATTTTCTTCTAATCTAAAGAGTGGGACTGGTTTTAATATATTTGTGTTGATAAACTTTGTACTGGTTTATGAAAGATTTATTTTAATCTCGATGAGTTTGATTGCAGGTTCAGCTGCTATGCTAGTGTGTAACTTTTTATTTTTGGCATCCACAGAATTGGAGGCATTGTGCTCTTTGTTAAATATCTGTTGCTTACTTGTGGTCATAGGTCATCTATTGCTTTACTTCCTCATCTCAATATCCTTCTTTTTTTGTTTGTTATCAGTTCCGCACCTTCCCCCACCCACCCCCCACTCCCCCAACAATTCGAAGTCTCGAGTCTTGTCTATCATTGCTGATATATATTCTTGCTCACAGGGCCAAGACAGTGGTCCCTTTTCTGATGCTAATGGAATATACATTATTCATATGGTTATCGTCAAGGAAAAAGAAGCTGCATATGCGTGTTTGCATGCAAATGCAATGCGGTACTACTGAATTTGTGTCTGCACCACATGGTGATTATTTACAAGTGAAGGTAATTATTTCCTTTAAAGGGGCAAGAATCTTATCATGGCTATGTATTTGCCTGCTACAGCTCGGAATGGTTATGTGACACTCTTACATGTATTGGCTATAGATATTCTCATTCGTATTATATGTTCTTAGTTTCTACATTCGAGTTTTCTCGTTCGTCTTATTGCTACGCATCGGGTGTGCTGTGAAACAAAGGTAATTAGATGTTGCATGATATCACCATGAATCACTACAGAAACAACTAATTCCGTGTGACTGTTAATTTTTCCATTGTATATGCTAGTTTACAGATTGTGCAGAAGATTCAACAAGATAAAATTCCAGCATTATATACGCTGCCAGATCAATAATTTTGTGGGATTTTTTATTTGAAGGATCTATTCATGGAAGTACGAGCAACTATCATTTCTATAGAGAGTGGTCCACCGTTGTGATTGACTTCAATGTATATTCTCTTACTTTGGGAATTAATTCATGATAGAGTAAATGTTTGTATCTTCACCTTGGAGTTACAACAAACTTGTGCTACCTTCAAGCATCTAAGCTTCATTTGGTTATCTATATTTCACCAAGACAAGACTTACATCACATTTTTACAGAATGTAGGCAACTCAATTTGTTACTGGGGAAATATATGCAGTTTGGTTGGGAGATAAGCTGTAGATCTGTGAAGGGGATCCCTTGCTATGGACACAACAGAGAGTCCTTCAATATGCTCCCTTGCTACTGTAATTGTATTTGATGCTTCGTGGATTATCGATCATCTCGTGCAGTTTGGTTGGGAGATAAGCTGTAGATCTGTGAAGGGGATCCCTTGCTATGGACACAACAGAGAGTCCTTCAATATGCTCCCTTGCTACTGTAATTGTATTTGATGCTTCGTGGATTATCGATCATCTCGTCACATGGAAAGTTATGGTTATCCTCTCAAGATCCGGGTAGTTTATGCATTCATTTTCATATTTTTAGTTTTCTCAATTTTCCTTTCTACCTCACAATTGTTTGATGAAGATTTTTTATAATTCACACGAAAGCAACTTTATTTACATTATTGTTAATTAAAATATTTTATGGAAGATTCTTCTTGGTTACCATCTTAGCTGTATCCTAAATTTACATGCATTGTTTTATTCACCCCTAAGATGCTTCCAGGATATAGTCATTAAGGAGTCATCACTAATGACGTATCGAATTACTTCATTTAAGGAATTAACAATATGCTATCTTTCAACATCCAAGAGTAGACATAAAGAAAATAAACAAGATCTACATTACAAGACTAAAGAGTACTCTCACAATGCCATCACCAAGTTGATTGTCTATCCTGGACAGATCTCGGCTTGGCTACCGCCTACCGGACTAGATTTCAAACATTGATTGATTTTAATTGACAACCTATGACAAGCTCATATGGACTTCAAATTCTTCGCTTGAGAATCTATGAACCATTGTTTCATCATTGACTACCCCAAGACATGCAAATGTGATTTTTATAATCTCATATGAGAAAATGATCTCATAGTTGATATGCTCCTAAATATATGTTATCATTCCTTGGACAGGTCCCAGCTTTGAGAGGTGGAATTAAATGGTACAATCTGGACTGCCAACCCTACCAGTGACAATGTGATCAACCATATATCCCTACAATAGAATACAAGAAATTTGACATGTATAAACTGCAAATTAATGTTGATTTCAATAGTTTCATATTCGGCATTTATTATATGTTAAGAGGAATATTCCTTATTCGACGTGTGCAACAAAAGAGGATACAAACGACATCTACATATGTCAATTAAGGAACCTTTCCCTGAGCCACCCCAATTCCTCTTCTCTGCACCATCATACACTTAGACTCCATCAAGGCTCTGTCCTCCTCGACTTAGGAGCTATTATATAACCCTATGCCTTACCACATGTCCCAAACCATCATTTCTCTTTTTCCTACCGAATCCCCAACCTAATCTCATGTTCCTCCATGGCATCAATGCTCTCAGTTGCATCTGATTTCCTAATGAGGATGATCAAATCTCATTACTCATAGGTAAGAATTCATAGAAATCTGGGTATTCTATGGGTTTAGATCATGTTCTCGACTTCCCATTTAATTTTAGATCTTACATCTTACATCAGCTGAAGGATTAGCAAGTCTTACATTAAAAAACATATACTATATACTTATTCCCTTCAACAACTGATTATAGCAAGAATCAATTCCTCGTCTCATCTGGAAATGTTATTATCGTGGGCTTGTGTTGAGCTATTACTGATTAGTTGTCTAGTTGTAATTGGTTTTAGCAAGCTATTACTAATCTTGTAGAGGCTCTGTACTTTGTATCCACAGAATTACCCTAAGAAATTATTCTATCATGGGTATATTTTTCCCAATAAATTTTAGTCGCGTTTAGTTTTTAACCAAGGTATTACCAGAATGCAATATATTACTGTTTGGCTCATTATTAAACACTCAAGGGATTATTACTTAACAATCTCATTTACAGGTCATATACCCTTGTTGTACTTAATCATGCCTATCGAAGCTATAGTGATATATCTTATTTGGTATATACTTATCTTTTGTACTTTGAAATTCATGATGAATATTAAATATAAGTAATTAAAAAGAAACTTCTACCACTAAATATATCATATATACAAGTGATTCTAATTGGGGATAATTGGTGTACATTCGTTCACAAATTACATAACAGTGTAAATTTTGTACACAGGTGATTGATAACAAGGAAAAAGTATGAAAGCACATCATGGTACAAAAAATAGTAAAGCACTTCTCTTAGAAAGTATGTACTTTTACTGGTACTTTTTATTTCCATGTAATATCAATGAAGTTTGGCATGTTTGCACAATGCTTGTGATTTCCCAATTATGCATGACTGTGCTTTAAAAGAAGCATGGCGTGGATGAAATATTCATGTGTCAAAGAGGGTCGGAAAGACCTTCAAAAGAAAGCAACCAAAGCAATTAAAAGAGGAGGATGTTGCAGAAAGCAATTAAAAGAGGTGGATGTTGCAGAGAGCATTGAGCAACACATAGGCTTGTTGGTGGATGAGTCAGATATGAATCAAGCAGTCCAAATGGTAACTAGAGAGTTCTTGCTTGACACCCCAATATCTCTCTAATGTTTTTTAGTAGATGGCATTAGTTCCCATTTTACATGATGGATCTTGGTTTTTATTTGTTAAGTAATTGTTGTCGCATATCTTGATCACATTGGTTTCCTATAGTTAAAGTTCTTCAATGTAAAAGATTGGCTTCTCTTCCATACTTCTAAAAAACTAGTGTATATATGATGCATGGTTAGAATTGATATTTGTCGTTGCCATTGCAGTTCTCATAGATAACAGAAATTTATTTCTTATTGCAATAAAGAACATGCATCCAATCTGCCCAGACTACGTCCTTTCTTTAGATGCAGATGATACGTCGAAGAGCATTGTGGCTTTCATTAGAAAGTTATGGTGGATCCTGCTTGCTATTGGCAGATGATAGCTTCTGATTACATGCTCAGATTTTCAATTCAATGTATTGCTATCCCCGACAATTCATACATATAAACTTCTTGTATATGAAATTCACAGTTTATGATGTGATGCCTCCTTATGCTGGAGCCACATTTACATGAATGAAGTCAGCATGCCTATGTTAGGTTCTTCGTCAAAAGCATGCTTGGTTGGTTTGTGGTGGTAATTTTTAGATCGGATCGGCATCTGAAAAGTCTTATTATTGCTCATGTTCTCTAGGTATATGTGCAACCATTTAAGATTGCATATTGATGTTACTAACCATGATCTCTTTCCATATTGGCCAAAAAGATACATGGCACGCTAGTACTTGCAATCATCCCCGTGATCCACAAAGACGAAACTGGAATGTCAACCATCATATGCCAGAACTGCGTCATCTCTTACCCCCTTTTCCATGACAGTAATCACATCTTGATTTGTACAATGTAGTGAGATTGTGGATCGTTTTTTCTAATCCCGATGCAGAATTATTCAGTTTAAATTGGACTCTATATCTACATAATCACGAGGGTCTCTCTCTAATGTGCAACTAATTTGGATGTCCATGAGAAAGCTGGCATATTGTCATGTAAGAGGAGCCTCTGACCAATGTAAGGAACTGGCTTCAATATAAGAGTTCAATATTGTATGGAAGATTTCGTCTTGTTCAGTATATGTTTTATGCTAAATTTGTAGGCATTTTTTACTCATATAGATGGAGTGGCATCAGGTACACAACAAGGGGTTTATATATTCAATCCAAAGAATCTACTATTCTTAACTATCATTATTTTCATATCCATGCTTGCTTGGATATATTTGAAATCTATGCTTGGTATGTTAGATCTAGACTTTTGTTAAAGCCACTTATTGACGTAAATGAATGCAGGTGTTGTTGTGAAGACTGAGATCCATAATCTAAGTTGATCACAAAAATCAAGGTAACATATTTTGAACTCTTAGCAAAATCTTATCTACTTTTGTCATATTTTCATTATTTTACATTTCATAAAGTTGATTACAAAGATCAAGGTAACCATTTCTTGTAGTAACATCCTACTATAATTAGTGACTTGTTTCAAAATATATTCGGTTGGTCATTATAAGTGAAACTAAAATTTTGTATATTCACATTTAGTCGACTTGCATTTCACATTTTTTGAATCTTCAATATGAACTTATTCTCATTAGAAATAATAGATTGGTGTTGGACCCTTCCTTTTCTAATAATTTCGAGGCATTTATGTAATTATTCTATGTTAACAGGACAGTTGAATCTCTAGGTAAAGACACATAACAATTATGCTAACTTGGATTGACCGTTAGAGACTATTTTGTTTGCGATGGTTACATTTCAATCGATGTTGTAGCAAAAAAAATTATTTGTATGCATCTTCAAAACTTTCATCTGTGACTTTGGGACCATTGTCTTGGGCGGGTGCATGTAATTATGTTATTTTTCATATTTTTTTTCTAATCTTTCCATGTAAAATCCTTGACGATCTATGTAATTGCAGATCCCTATTTCTGCGAAAGGAGCATTATTGATGGACGAAGAGGAATGCAGCTCCTATATGTAAGCAATAACAATAGGTTAGAATAATATAAATCTACTTGTTAAATTAGAAATATACAAAGAAGATCTTGTAAAATTTTATATTCTAACTTCAGGAGTATTTATAAGAAGTTGAATTTCATGCTTACCATTTTATTAAAATGTAATAAGATATTGTAGGTTTGAGAGTATATAGTATATTTTTCTTATATGGTTCCATATTTGTAGGATGGACTGAGTTATTTTATACAACTCATGGTTTATGATTATGCTTACCTCATAAATTTCAAGTAAAGTTCCTATAGGAAATTAAATAGGCCCTCGCAGATGGTAGATCAATTGTCTTTTCTTATTGCATAGGGACACAATTGTCTTGATAAATGACTTTATATAATGTAAGTTAGAAAGTTAATTACTCAGGCATGTCCATGTAGGTCCCTTTTTCAGTGGAATAGAAAGTATAATCTGTCTAAATATGCTAGAGGATTGATTGTTATTGATCAGCTTTGGATTGATATTGTATTATCATATTAATTCTTATGAGTTATTGATTTTGAAAATACTCACATGATGTATACTAATTGTCTATTTTTTCAATGTTATAGACGTGATGTATACTAATTGTCTATTTTTTCCAGTGTTATAGGTTTATGAGTCGTTGAAGACTATATATAAAGTATGCTGGCAATGAGCATATATGTTCTTTTTGAAGCCTACTAGAAACTTATGATTGATGCTGCTGACATTTCAAGCTGCGTTGTTTTCTGCATCTTTCCAAAGCAATGATATATTTTAATACTTTCATTATTCCAAATCAATACTTAGTTAATATTATTATTGTCTTTTATCTTTCTGTGAATGGTACTATCAATAGTCTTGTGTGTTTGTATTTGTTGTCTTGTGTGTTTGTGTGTTTGTTTGGAAAATCAGTAGTGACAATGAAATGAAATGTGTGTGTATATCTTATTAATCAATACATGCAATTATAATTAACAATTAAAATGGTTGTAAAAATTTGTATAACAACAAATAAACCGCCGTTAGATCAATCTCTAAGCTTTTTAAAATGAATATAATGACAAAAAAACGTTGCTAAATCAAATTTCAGTCATAATAAAAATTCTATTTAGTGATGCAAAAAAGTGTTGCTATATATCCGAATGGTGACGGTTTTTATTCGTTGTTGAAATTGATATTTATGACACATTTCATTCGTTGCGATTTTAATTTTCTCAACAATTAGTAAGCGTTGTTAAAAATTTAACAACGGCTTATATAGCAACGGTTCTTGCAACGAATCACAAATTCGTCGCGATATGATATAGCGACATTTTATTCGTTGCGCCCTTAATAAAAAAAGTGTCACTATAGATCCAAATTGTTGTAGTGTTAAATGTCGAGAGGTTAATTAAGCAGTGTTATAAAGCTCCACAAAACATGGGCAGGTATAATTAAGCAAAGAGAGGGAGTGTTGTTTTTGCAGTACCTGCAGATGCAGAAGCGGGAAGGAAGACCAATAAGAAGGCGAGAAGAGGGGTCGCCATGAATATGAGTTGATGAAGCTGCTCAGAGAGAAGCCTCCGGACCTCGATCTTTAAATAGGAGGGGCAATTATATTCAATGGACCTCCACGGGGTAACTGGAATTGGTTCAACGTTATATTCAATGTATCCCCAGGAAGCATGTGGCCTTGATTCAACGTTGCACTTCTACCTCATCATGTTGATGATCATAAACACTATATTATCTTAATTATTGACCAATTAAGCTCGTGATTATTCAGATTCTAGCAAACTCTTTACAGAAAATCATTTCTAATTTCAAGCTTGAAAGCACGCCTCACCGGTCAGAGGATAAGGCATTGGGACCATTGGGTGGGGAGAGATAAGTACCTTAGGTTTATTTGTGGAGGACAACTATTTTGGTTTTGATGCTACTTGACAATGCTTGGGAAAGGAAAACGCTTATTCACAGCCTAATTAACTATAGACCTTCCGCAAAGCTGCCCGAAATACCTCTAAAGAAGGGTGTCTACCGCACTCCACAGAGAGAAGAGGGCATCACATATTCCACAAAATTTAAATTTGTTGGACACGAATTCAAGCAAATCTGTTAGTTTTTTTTAATACTTCGTCTGTTATGTAAAACGCAACTCATATTGACATATGAAATTTAATAAGTCGTCCACTTGGTGGTTGATTTGTATGGAGTGATACAGACAAGCATTTGATACTAGCTCTCACCCAGCACTGCCCGGAACATAAAAATTCGTAGAATAAAAAAACGACAATGGAATTGGAGAAGGGAAACCATTTCTCACATTTAGGTTGAAAAGGGCATACTAAAATTGACAGAAAATGCTTGGAGAATAAAATGACCAACGATCGACTTGACGAAAATGGCCTAAGATAATTTTCCAATTAATATACATTCGACCCTTGAGGTAGTTCTTGAAGATCAATTTCAGCACGCTAAAATTAATTGGATGGAACGGGGCAGGTGTCACACCCTAACTTGCTTACCAGTATGAGCATGATGTTCACCTCTTTTTTTATTCTTATTTGAGGCGTCCAAAAAAATTTCATTAGCAATTCCTATATATTATGGATCTCAAAAATACCAACCTATAACAGCATCATTGTGTGATCCACAAGACATCATGTTTTCCATACCACACTGAATTTATCTTATAAGACAAAAAAGTTACCAAAATATGAAGTGAAATAGAACAACCTTCGGCTACTGAATTCACTTGTGCCTCCCACATCTCATGGTCAGGTATGTTCGAAACAATACTAAATAAAAGAGAGTTGAGTCTAAATTCGAAATAATATATAAACATATTCGTGAAAGTATTACTCTCGTACTTTAAAAAATAAGTAGGATTTTTTACACCCATAAACCTGAGTAATTATGCAATTACAATCATAACCCTGCATAATCGTGAATTATATCAAAAAACTCAATAGTCTTAACTCTTACACCCATAACCCTCGAGTTAACTACTATCCAATATTTTGTTATTTGCGACGGTATCCATCAAATATTTTATATTTTCTACCCTATAAGTTCTGTTATTTACAAATAAGTACACTCCGCCCTCCTACCTCCTCTTCCCCCCACCTCCTCGTCGACAACCACCCCCTCCTCCTCCCCGTCGACCACCACCTCCTCCCCGACGATCCCCCGCCACAGCCTTAGCCCACCCCCTCCCGTCCAGCGCACCCACCCGGCCCCCCTTCCATCTCCCTGCGGAGCACCTCCCCACAGGATCGTCCCCCCCCCAACCATCGCCTCTGCCTGGAAGCAGATCAGAGGACCCCCACCACCATCACCTCCGGCTACTGAAGCTGTACAGATCAATCAACCCAAAATATTTAGCCGACAGAGAGGATCTACGGTGTTGATAGGCTGCGAGAACTCCAACAACTACTGTGAATGTTGGCGTCAAGGTTATAGAGATGGCGGCTCCGAGATGCTATTATGATGTAACCATGGTTGAAGACGGGAGGCCAAGATCTGAGGTTGCAGGTCCTCGAGCTAATACACAGACAAGGCGTGTGCTAGACGGCTGTGTGAAATGGTGCCTAGTGATGGACTTGCGGTAAGAGGAATCTGCTGATGTGCGGGCTGTAGACCTGTATATGGGTTCTTGCAGCTCGAGCCGGAGGTGTAGTTGGATTCCATATTGAGATCAAGTAGAAGAAGAACATGAAGTTGGATCTTTGTTAAAGGAAAAGTAGCAAAAGAGAATCAGGAAGAGGGAGAAGAAAAAGTCGAAAAGACGGAATACTGAAACAAGAGAAGTGGTGTAGATTGTATCTGATGATTTTTTTCCTCTCCTGGAATGGGAAGACGGAGATTCTCTGCCGCTCCAGATCAATACCTCTAGAAGCTTGCGAGGTTGGTCTCAAATCTCAGCAAGGGGCAGCAACGACAGATCCCAATCTCACCGTGCACAAATGGGTCACAACCCGCATCCTGCGCCTGCGAGCCGCGCCGCTCCTTGGAAGCACCCCTCGCTGCAGCCCGCGACCCTCGCCTGCCTGGAAGCCCCTCCCACGCCACAAGTCCCGCCTCTCCCAGGAACCCGCTACCACCGCCTCCTGCCTGCAGATGTCATTATTTTTTTATTTTTTTTATAAGAAATTGGAAGATCATGGGTTAAATTAACCCAATGATATGGTTGTGTTAACAGAAAAACTAACGAGGTTTATGGGTATGAGACGGAGTAACTATTTGGGGTTCTTGATGTAATTCACGATTATGCGGGGTCATGATTGTAATTGCATAATAGGGATGTAAAAATTCCAAATTAGTAAGCATCAAAGATACTAATTGCAATTACTTTTCAAATGATCTAATATATTAAATTACATCTATCACCATTATCATATAATAGTTGGTATGTCTGATATTAAGTACAAAAATGCTGAAACAAAATTGAGTCAACACGTAGGCAACTCCAAAGGTAGGATCAGGATCAAAGTCCGCTGAAGTATATCCATTGGTCACCATATCTAATTGTTTCATCATGTTTAATAATGTGTCTTAGAGTCGGATCTGATTACCATCACCATCTCTAATAGCTAGTTCATGATTCGTGTGAGAGTAACTGTGACTTTTATTATTTAAGTATTTTTTCTTAAATAAATTACATATTAGGTACTCATCTATGGGCTCAATCCAAAATGGGTCACAATATTTCAAATGTAACAAAATGAATCCTGACTCCATTTCTATAAATGATACCATTAGAAACAAAGAGAGATGGAATAAATTGTCCATTTTTTAGAATGGGCACTTTCAAGGATACCACTTCTGAAATATACACTTTAGTTCATCTCTCTCTTTTTTTCTAACGATGTTGTTTATAAAAATGGAGTTAACATCCATTTTGTTATGTTTGAAGATTGAGACCCCTATTGGGATTGGACCCGTATACGAGGATCCATATGTAATTTACCATTCTTGCTTTTGTAAATATATTTATAAGATAGATAAAATTACGATATCTGGATTATGGAACATTATAAAATTATCTGAATATACGTGGAACTTGTGCAATGATATGTGGATTATTGCAAAAAGAAATATTGATTTCTGAAAATACTCATTTCGTATCCAACATGGCTTTTTCCCATGATAGGTTAAACTGGAGTAATCATATCAAACCAATACAAATGGTGATCACTGAGTTGCAAATATCATAAAAGACAACTATTCAGTTATCCATCTATATTATACTTATATAATAATAAAATTCAAGGAAATATAAAAATTGTAATTTGCATAAGTACCTGCTAAAGTGAGGATAATATTTAAATAATAGTTGGCAACTTCAATTTGATTAGAGTAAAAAAAGATCGTATTTCAAAAAAAAACCCTAACAGACCATGATAAGAGATTTGACATTGGACCAACAAATTGGGCATGTTTGATCTCAAAGAGAGAGGTAATATTTTTACTTGGTTGGGTCCTTTGTATGTTATTTGTGGTATATTATTGATCTAATCTCCACCAACCTAAACTTCAGAACACATTCCCATGCAACAAAACTCGTAAGACCCCCGAAGACTTACTCTAATCGTAGACCCGCTAGCGCTTGTGGACGGAACTTCCAAATTTGGAAAATCCATACCGTCGGTGGTCTACAAAATTAGAACGTTTGTGACCAATCGCTAAGGCCCCGTTGCAGGGTATCCCCTAACCCACCCCCTCTCTCTTTCATATGGGTCCCACATTTCTCTTTTTTAAAAAATTAAATAAATCAATTTTTCATCATCAATCATATAAAAAATAATATATTATACTATCATATCATATAAAAAATATAAACTACTCCACTTCTAATCATTTTTCCAAACTTCAATACAATCACATCACAATAACTATTCACTTTTTCAAACTTCAATACAATCATATCACAACAAACTCACTTCCAACCCACCTCCAATTTAACCCTCTATTCAAACACCAAAATCCAAAAATGGTTTACCATCTACCAGTTTAACCCGTCTTAACCAGCTAACCAAACACACCCTAAGAGATGGCGAAAGGTTCTCACCCTTGGGTGAAATTGAGAGGAGTGAAAGTCATTTAGTGAGAAGGGACCCTCTGAGACTTTTATTTGTCAAACTTTGAATCTTTGAAATTGGATGAGGGGTTACTTTGAGAACAAAGAGCAAAAATTATATACATAAAGGATAGAACGGCTGATACAAAGTTCCTAAAAGTTATAGAGTCAAATAAGTCATAGAGAATCACTTTGGACTTTGATTTATTGAGTGCGAACATTACGCAATTCTGTGAGAGTCTTTTCAGAGATCCAAGATTTAAGGACTTTTCTTGCAACATGTTAGGGTTAGAGTCATATTAGAATTATGAATCCCAATGGGGTGGGATCCTCATCCAAATAGTAATTGAGTTGTATTCTATTTATAGTCCTAAAGGTAATAGGACTATGGGGTTGTAATTGAGCTCTATATAAAGGGGGTAGGAGGCATTGCCTCTACACCACTACAAGAACAATGTAACTCCTAGAGTGGGGGGAGGGGAGAAGAAAGAGATAAGAGAACGAGAGAACAGAGAGAGATGACCGACCATCATTATATCCAATTGTTTTTTTCTTCACGTGCTTCAATGGTGGTAGTCGATTGCACATCTATATCTGAGGGTTCATCCAGTATCTGAGTAAAGGCGATACCAGTGGTTCAAATCCCCATAAACTAGTATCAGAGTCAGGTTCAACATTGTTGCAACATATCATAGCGAGGTTCGACGTCGACGAGACTACGTGATGCAACAGATGTGCAATCCTCAGAAGCCATGATATGGCGGTCTCTTGAAGAAATCGACGAGAGATACGATGAATCTTCATTTTATCACGATTATTTTTTCATTTTGACCTTTAAACCCTAGCTAAATGCATGTAAATATCATTATTTTGTATAAATTAATAGTCATTATTTATTATATAAATATTTTATAGAATATATTGTTTAAAGCTAAAATAAAAGAATAAAGAAATGAAAAGGAATAAATTGTCAAAGATATTTTATGACCCTAAACCCCAAGACCTAGGCATCTTGATGACTGAGTCGACAAGGAATAAAGTAAGGGGAGATAAGGTTAAAAAACACAATAAAATCACATTATTTTATTCATCAATATTACATTTTTAGGACCTATTTTATTTTGTATTCTTTATGCCTCAAATAAAAAAACTTTATACATAAAAGTTGTAGAGAATACTATTTAGAAAAATATAAAATTGATTTCGTACAAAAATAATAAACAATGTACTTTTTATGCTCATGATAAAAAACCAAACTCCAAACTTCTCAGGCCAATATCTCCTCAATAAAATCTCAAAATTATAAAATCTCCTTTAATTGTATTTAACTTTTAATAAGCTATTTAAAAAGATGGTTTTTTTTAAATTGAAGTTAAGGTGTGAAAGCTAAGTTTTGGACCCTTAATGTAAAGTATACATGAATAATATATTCATTTTATTAATTCTTTGTTATTTTTTTATAATTTTATTATTTCTTAAATATTATTTATAGTATATGTACATATATAGTATAGATTAAAACAATAAATAAAATACAAAATTAAAATAGTATACATAAATACATAGATGCATTACCTCTACTTTTACATATACATTATTTACTCCTATATATTTAAGTGTACAAAGTACATCAAAAAAATATAAAAAATATATTAATGTGTATAACAATAACTTATACATATATATAATATGAAAATAAAATAATAGAATTAAATAATATAAAAAAATGAACAAAACATAGGTAATTATACCTATAAAGATACTTGCAAAAAGTATCTCATATTAAAATAACTTGTAAAATAAAATAAAAATCATATTAAAATAGTACATTAAAAAATAAACACTTTTTACATTTTAACCAAAAATTAATAAATTCATTACTAATTCAATTTGAATTATTTTTTAATTTCAAATTTTGTTTGTCCTATAGCGGCTTAGCTCGACCCATCACAGCTCAGTGTTAGTTGACACTAGATCAACTATCCTCCTTCCAGCCTAGCCCTGTTAGATCTATCTTTGACACTGATTTCCTTGATTTTTCATACCCTACTCTTTCACTCTCTGTGCCTTATCCCTTCTACAAATTTCTTCCTCGATATATGCTCTTTCACACATGCATATCTCTTCGGTTAGAGGAGCATTGAGGTGCGAGCTCTTGTCGGTCAAAGGTCGCCTCCTATATAGTGTCGCCTTGAGCCTCCATTCGAATTTGATACCTCTTCCACCTCCAAATAGTAGATCCAGGCTTCGAAGAACCTTCCTAGTGACATCTGAAAGGGATTCCGCTATTCCAAGGTATGGTTGTGTGTAGAATCGAGGAGATCTAAGCTTCGTAGCCATTGTTGTCGGAGCTCCGCTTCGGGTGGTGTAGACATGGCAAGCTTCTAAATTTACTTGTTCTTTCTTTTCTCTAGGATATCAATAGTGTAGTTTAGACTTTTGTTTCATGCGGTTTCGTTTCTTTTCTTATATTTTCCAATTGTTTTGATTGGTAGAGCTCCAGCTCTGCCACCTATTTCCGACCAATACCGACTGCCTCTGCCACTCCTTTCAACTTTACCCTCTTTCTCTCTGCCTTCTGAACATCCCAAGCACCTTCATCCATCTCTTTACTACATGGATCGAGCATTCCAGTCTCCTCAGCTGCCATATCGCTGGAGACCATCATCTTGATGCACCCCTCACCCATTTCAACTCTTGAAGCTCTCCAGAGCTTTGCGATTTTGTCCCTAATCTTCTCATGTAGGATACGGAGAGAAAAGCCATCCTTTCAGGGGGCACTGAAGCCTAGGGATACCCCCTAGGGTACGAGCCTCGCCAGACCTCTTTTAGTGGGTCTCGAGCCGTTTTGAAACCATTAGACGACGTAGAGGAAATCCAGGAGTGTTCGGAGCCATCCTAGAGCTCCTGGGGACAACAAACAAGAGAAGCGGGATGGATTTAACTTCACCGTAACGGAGTTCTTCTGCTTTTCTTCATGAGCCTAGCTACTGTTCGATCTCATGCCCACGCTCCAGCACAGCATCAGTCGTCGGATCTCCAGATCCCTTCACCATAGGATCCTATCCGGGGATCTAATCTAGACCATCAGGTGCCGAAGGGGTATTAGTTGTGCAGTCGCTGACATGTGGACAAGTGACAATCATCTCACTATTCACCAGTGCCTATTAGGGGGTAGTTTTCATACTCATCCCCCATTTTTTGTGAATTTTTTAATTGACCCTGTAATTTTATATAGATATTAAAAACTTTTGGTGAAATTGTATGTGAACCCATGAGTCTATTTATTACTATTATTTGGTCCATGCCAGATCACCTGATGTACCATCCCATATGAGGTAGAAATTTTGTAGAGATACCTTCATGGATATTTGTATTTCATTTCAGTCCAAGAACTTTAAATATCAGTTATATTATTTTGGGTATTTTGAAAAAAGCACCTCGTTGATGAATATCCATTTCATCACCTTTATTCTATCATTTTACCCTTAAAAACTCTAGCTAATGCATGTAAATAACATTATTTTGTACAAATTAACATTCATTATTTATTCCTTTATCGTGTATAAAAATATTATTTTTAATGCCAAAATTATATAATAAAGAAAAGAAAATAAAAGAAAATGTATAAAATACAAAAGGTATTTTATGACCATAAACCCCGAGATCTAGGCATCTTGATGACGAATAAAGTAGAGGGGAAATTGGCCAAAATTTCATTAAAATCCTCATTCTTTTATTCATCAATAGGAGAAACTTTATACATAAAAGTTGTAGATAAAAATACAAAATTGATTTCATACAAAAATAACATACAGTGTATTTTTTATACTCAAAATAAAAAGCCAAAATCCTAACTTACCATACCCATATCTCTTAAAAAACTCAAAATGTATAAAATCACCTTTAATTGTATATTACTTTTAATAAGCTATTTAATGAAGATGGTTTCATTAAATTTGGAGCTAAGATGTGAAATACAGGTTTTGGACCCTATTGTATATAGTTTACCTGTATAAAAATATTTTTTTATTCATTCTTTATTATTTTTATAATTTTATTTTTATTATAATTTTTTAAATCCTATTTATAATATCTGTACATATTTAAAACACAATAAAATCATAAATAACATATTAAAATAAAATAAGTATACAAAATACATAGATGAATATACAATACTTAGACTTATATATTATATACCTATATTTATTTAAGTGTGCATATTACATCAGAAAAATATAATAAAAATATATTTATGTGTATAAAAATAAGTTATAAATATAGAAATTAAGAAAATAAAATAATAAAATACAAATACAATATAAAATACCCAATATATAGGTAAATATATTTATAAATATACCCTAAAAATAAATATGTGATAAATATATTCAAAAAAATAAATAAAAATCATATTAAAATACTTCATGAAATAATAAACAATTTTTATGTTTTATGTTTTATTTAATTAATTCATCTACTATTTTATTGCGATTTTTTTATTTTTATCTTGTAGCGGTCTAACATAGCCTAATTAGGGGCCAGTCTCAATAGACCCTGGTCAACTGCCCCACCCTAGGACTAGGTCGTGTCAGAATGTTGTTTGACCTTGATTTTGCTAATTCTTTTCTCCCGATGCATCCACTCTTTACGCTTGATTCCTATACCGATTTTGTGCATTGATCTTCACACTTACATGCGAGCTCAATTTCTTCATCTTAGGAACACTGAGTTGAAAGATTTCTTCGATCAAAGTCAAGCCCTATAAGATATCACCTCCGCCAAACCTCGCCTCCTTGACCCTCTTCCACCTTCAAAACCAAACCCCAAGTCTCAATCCTTCTTCCTGGTGATAGCAAGAAGGTCTAGGTATCCTCGTATCGATTGGTGTCGAGCGAAGCAGGTCTGCTGCTCTGTCGTCGTGCTCTGTCATAGCAACGCTCCTGGTGCTTCGCACCGGTAAGCTTCTATTTATTTTGCTTTTTATGTTCCTTAGTTTGGCAATAAGGTAGTTTAGTATTTTATTTCGCATCATTTCATTTTATTTTGTGTATTCTTAAACGTCTTCGATGACGGAGATCCAGCTTCACTGCCCCAGTCTGACCAAACCAGTCACTCTCCACCTTGACTAACCCCTCCATCTCATTCCCCTTCACATTCTGAACACCCGATGCCCCTTTATCAACCTAGATCTCGCTCAGATTTAGGAATCAGGTCTCCCTCCGCCACCATC
Source organism: Ottelia alismoides (assembly GCA_037367405.1). Lineage (NCBI taxonomy): Eukaryota > Viridiplantae > Streptophyta > Magnoliopsida > Alismatales > Hydrocharitaceae > Ottelia > Ottelia alismoides. The sequence continues at coordinate 262,175 of JAZKJV010006707.1, read as the reverse complement.
GTCAGAGAGCTTCGGACTACTCCATTTCTCACTCATTCTATTACCTTAAGCCTTCCTTGGCATTGCTTTTTTCCCCCTAACCAGCTCCTACAGGAAACAACAAATAAAGGGGCCTTTCAGGGTTCGTCAGACCCTATGTGCATGCTCCAGGTGTTGATCCTCGTCGGAGCCTTTCTGATGAACCTCAACCCATTTTGAGGAGCCCTTCAGCCACGGATCACCCTCTGGAGCATTTTAAGCTACTCTATGAAGGAGGAAATGATCGAAGATGCTCGGAGGATCGGATCGAAGTTCAGCGTTATGCTTTCTTCATCCGTTCTTCGTGAGGGTCTTCTAGCTGTTAGGTCAAGAGCCTCGCTCCAGATGTACAGTCACCGTCAGATCCGAGCGTCAGACACCGTGAGATCCACGGGTCAAATTTAATCCTGGATGTCTATTAGAGAAGCGGTACGTGCCATAGGTTCAACGACATGTGGTGAAGTTAATCTCATCCGTCCGTTCGTCAGTGGCAAGGGATGGGTATTTTGCACTTTACCCCATGCGTTTTTTTGTTTTTATTCATTAGTTCCTAAACTTTCATTTGTCACTTTAAAGTTTTGTAATATTTATGCATAAAACCATGAACTTCTTACCATTATCACTTTAGTCCTCGTCAGGTCAGCCGATAAATTTGGGGGTATTTGAATATAAGCCCTAGTGGGTTTACTTTATTGTTGTTTAGTAATAATTTTTGGATAGTCAGTATGTTATTTTGTGGAGAAATTATATATGAACCCAGTGGCTTGTATTTAATTGCAAAAATAACTCACCGTATGTATTTTATTAAATATTTATGAAAATTTTGCATGATTGCTCCGTGGAGTTTTCAAAGGTGTCCAGATCTAGTGCATAAACTTTACTTTTTTTGCATAAACACTACTAGCCTCTTTGTATTTTCTTTTCGTGTTATTTGTGTAATTAAAAATAGTTCCACTACCTTAAAAAATGCAAGAAAATTAATTTAAACTCATTAGCGATCACATATATTTTTGATGGAGCGAATTAAGGTAATTTTCTATTTTTGAAAAATAAAAAACCTTTCTTTTGTTCCTATTTGAGTTTCAAAAACCCCAAAAAAATATAAAACCTTTTCTAAAATTCATGTAATAATTATTCATGCTTGTTCATGTGGTTTTATCATCTGACCAAAAATCAAATAAAAATATAAAATATAAATCTTAAGAAACTCAAAACAATTAAAATCGTATAAAAATAAAAAAAATCATAAAACATCCAAAAATAGCTTTCTTTGGTTCTGGATTTTTTATTTTGGAGTATATTTTGACTTAAAAATAATTCTGATATTTTCTACAGTGATTCAATATTTTAAAATAAAAATGCTCTAGTTTCCTTATTTTCTCATTGTTTTGACTTTTTAATTCAAGTAAAAACAGTAAAAATGTGAAAAAATTCACCTAAAGTCAAAAAATAGTAGAAAAACATAAAAAACAAAAAAGATATTTTCTCTAATTTTTGGCATCTTTTTACCTATTGTGCCTTGTGTATATCTCTATATATATTAGCTCAATTTCTACTTATAATCCCATTTTCTTCCTATTCTTATTATTATTTTATTTCATTTTCAAAAAAAAATCCATAAATATTTGAAAAATTAAATCAAAATTTAAAAATTCCAAAAACCCACTAAATCCTAATTTTGTCTATGTGTTTAAGAGACATATTGTGCTTTGATTTTTCATCTCATGCTACACCCTTATTTCATGTGTTCGACCTATACTCGAATGTCACTATGCATCTTTAGTAGGGTATAATAAGTTTTAATTCACATTTGCTTGACTTGCCTGATTTATTCATTGTGTGGGTTAATTGTTGATTGACCACGTGGTATTGTGAGCAGTCGCCTCTACAACAATATATCTTCGCTTCCGCGAGGATATCTTTTTAGACCCTTTCAAAATCTGTATCATCAAATGGCAACGTTACAGGGGAGCATCGATTTCTAGAGTAGTTTTTGTCTGTTACACTGCTTTTCCTTTTTTGCATTTATTTCCTTTTATTTGATTATCCATTTTGAACTATCTGACATCCTCTCTTTTTGACTTTTCGATAGGGGCCCAGATCAAGGAGGATCGCCTAGGTGATTCTACACCACCTTGGGATGACGAGCCGGCTATTCTGACCTAACTGACAGGAGAGAGCAGGAGGCCTTATAGAGAGTGAGAGAGAATAGCCTAGGAGAGATTTTATTTTTTTGTGAGAGAGGCTCTTATTTCTGCTTAATTAATTTGTCATAATACATGCACATTTAACTTTGGACACTCATGCCCAATTTTCACGTGTTTGTTCAATTGGGAGCTCACCAAGTTTTCCGTGATTTTTACTGCTTTATTTCTTTGTTTCTCAAGTTTTGTTATTTTCGCCTTATTTTCTTTATTTTGTGTAATGAGCTCTTAGCCTTTAGGCTTGCTAGATCATGTAGACCAAACACATAACTTGTTGGACATGCGAGCCCACGGTGAGACATTATGCAATAAATGTTATTGCAAATATCACTCCTTGATCTGAAATGAAGGATAACTAATTTACATAATAAGACCCTTAGTACAATTAGGGTTATGTACCATGGCCATCTTAATGATCATACAACTGTTGATTCAATTATGGTGCTTGGATGAATATCTAAAGAGTTAGATTGAGGACTCATCAAGTACTGTCAAATGATAGTTAAGAGATGATCTCTAGCCTGAGTAGGAGACGGCAATCCTTTCTCACTTGGTTGATATCTGACTGACCTCTTGATGCAGATCCTTTGCATGGGAATAGAGATTCAAAGGTGTCAGATTAGTTAGGTCAAAGAGTTAACTTAACGAGATCGAGATAACTAAAGTCCTATATCGTATGATGTCATGATATAGGCATGCATCCTCTGATCAGAGACAGATGTGTTACTATATGTCTGAGTATGTACATTTGGTACACAATAGGTCGATGACCTAACCAAGGTCTATACACCGGCGCGCTGGTGTGCATATAAGGGCATATGAGTAATTCGATCTCTCAAAGGGATCATACAGGTTCATTACTGAACCGGAAGACATGAGCTCACTCATGAGATATTGGGAAGAATCAAATTCTGTTCACGGTTGTCTCGCTTTGGAAGCTTGACTGAATTTGTAGGTTTGATATATACTTTTGGTAAAGTATATGATCAACACCTTGGTATGATATATGCTTTTAGGAAGCATATGATCGATACCGACTCCCAATGATCGAATGAGAAACTTAACGATAAAACTCTGAAGTAGATAGTGTAAAATTGATCTTATACTTCAGGTTTATTCTGGGTCTTCCATTATGTAGGATGTACAAGTATTAGGAATGCCTGAGGGCGATGTGATCATAAATGATTGTATAACCATGACGCTTTCATTCCAAGGGAGTGATGAAATAGGTCTAGATTTTATTGACTCCTCTCATAGAGAAGTAATATGATCTTAGTCCAAATGTTGGACATTGATATGAATGTGATTCAGATGTAATGAGAAAATTAGATTTGCAGTCTTGATTTAATCAAGCATCTATGGGAGGTCCGCAAGATCTGGATTTGAGATGTGATCTCAATATCCAAGTCACTATACATGGAACAATTCAATCACCCTATCCTTATCTCCAAGTATCAGCGGAGAAAGCGTATTATCCTTAAAAGAGTTCATGGATAATTTCATTGTTGATATATATATCCGAGCATTGAGAAAAATGGATAATTAAATGTGATTTAATTAACATTAATACTATAATATTGATTCATATTATTAGGAGAGTTATCTGAGATAATTAAATGTGATTTAATTATCAAAGATGTGAATAATGTGAATGTGATTCATATTATTTGGGCACAAGAGAATTGAGATCCAAAATGATTAAATGTGATTTAATTATCATGGATATGAATAATGAGGATTGCACTGTCCATATTATTCAGGTATATTATAAATATGATTTATAATATATTAGAGAGAGCATATTATGATTTATATTTGTTGATTAATTGATTATTGTGAATTGGATTCACAATGAATGATTAATTGAAAATATAATTTAGTTTTGGGTTGTGAATGAGATTCACATAATTTCAATGGCTTGATTGAAGTTTTTTCACAAGATAATTGGGAATTATTTTTGTGAAAACTATTTACAACAATTATTGTTGTAAATCTTGGAGATATCATGAGATAATGAGCTCTCATGAGATAATGAGATCTCATGAGATGATTTGTAGCCGTTCCCCTTTTTTAGGGGATGAGGTTTATCTCCTCATTATCTCCTAGACCAGTCAAAGTGATTTAAATTGGGATTAATTATGTTGATTTATCAATATAAATCAATTCAAATTAAATCAATTGTTGTTGTATTTTTACAGCAACATCTTAGCCATTGAAAGAAATACAAATCAATTTCAACCATTGATTGTGTGGTGTCCATGGATTGGGATCCATGGACTCCCGAAACCCTATATAAGAAGAGGCACCAATTGCTCTTCAAAATACACGTTTACAATGTAAACTAATGCTCTCTTCCTCTCTCTCTCTCCACGCCAAATCTCTCTCCCTCTCTCTTATGGTCGTCCACCATGGAGCCATTGAGAGAGTTGCCATCGCCGCAGCATCGTTGCTATGCTGTCAGAATACTTGCTCAGGGATCTCGGTCTCCTTCTGTATGCCTCGCTCGTGAAGAAGACGTCGGATCTCGTATGACAAGATCAGGAGATTCACCTCTTGGATCATCAACTTGGATTGTGAGAAGGACGTGTCGCATCAACGCGCTCGCAAGTGTCTCCTCCGTCGGATCGGACTTGACACAAGAGGTCTCTTAGTTTAGAGACTCGATCGCAACCACGCTTCAAGAGGTAACTCTTGCACCTATTTGTAGTTTAGATGAAACGATCCGAGAAAGGTTCTTGGATCATGTGGTTTCATCGCATTACTCGATGCGATCCACATGCTTCCATGATGCGCTTGAGGATCTTTCCATATCCTTCAAGTTGTATCAGGGCCAGGTTATGGGGTTTGGATACGATCCATTAACCTAAGAAGATTTGGCTCTTAAGGGTTCGTGAAAATTTTTCCGCATTTCAATTTTCGCAGCCCTAATTTGTGATATAATTTCGACCACGTTTAAAATGTTTAAACATGAAATTTTAAATTATATAATGTTCTCCATTAATTAATGAAATAGTAGGATTTGAGTTTGCGTGATTTGGAATCCAATAACTCAAGATATGATCATTTTAATGAATCTATATCTACTGTTTCAGGGATGGTGAAAAATGACGTAACTAAGAGTCAATTACTGTTTAAAAAAGGCTGGAAATGCATGCAAATCACGTAGGTTCTATTTTAAATCAAGTTAACAAACTTTGAAAACTTATTTTGCTTAATTTGGATTTAAAATGAATGAGATATGCTAATTTAGTAAGTGAGGGTCACTGCTGAAAATTGCAATCCTAATCATGAACCTTGTGATAGTCATTTAAGAAACTGGTGAAATTAATGGTTAATTTACTGGATTAATTATGGATAATATTTTAGAAATATTTTAATGATAATTGTTTCCTTATATGACATTGCCTCAACCAATAAATAATTAGATTTGATCTACATCACCAATTGGTTACCTGATACACTTTCAACTAACATGTTACATGAATAGGTTTGGGAATTTTGTCTAACAAATTTTCTTATAATCAAAATGGTTTTGATTATTACTATATGGTATAACTTTGGTTGAAAAACCGATTATTATCTCAATACAAAGTGATTGACTTGGCATTATCTTTTCTCGAGGCGGATACGGTGTATAGTCGAGGAGTGTTGGGGTAGCAGGTTGCACCGTGTGCGGTCTGTCCCACTCCCATCGGTACTGCGCATGACAAAGGGTAGGGAACATATAATGCTTGAGAGATCATGATGTATTTTTCTAATTATTATAATTCGAAATAATACATATTTGAGATAATACCGTATTTCAAGTAACAATTAAAATGTTTGTTGGATATTAATTAGATCATTAATTTAATATGATTAAATTAATTGGAATCCAATTAAAATAAAAATACTCTATTATGAATAGAGTTATTATTTCCATTGGAAGAATTAATCATAATAAATATGATTCATAATAATTAATTAGAATTTGAATATGAGGTGGAGGTTCACATAAGTGACATCCATGATCTCATGTCAAGGTGAAGGGTTCCGTCGCCAGATATTGTATGTAGGAGACGCCTGTCCGAAGTGATAGCTATTGCATATAATCTATTTGGATCGGGCTCTTTGCTTCTCGAAAGAGTAAGGACGTATGCATAGTGACCCCAATATCAGGTCCTCATATTATTGGGGCGATATTGGATTTCGCATAGCGAGTTGTATTCCTGTTGACGGTTGGTTCAATTAACGACGGGTCAACATCACCTTAGGGGTGGTAGGCCCAGGTGTTAAAGACCGAATTCGGAGATGCAAGTTGGACTTGCAAGGCGGAATGTGTTCTCGCTTCTTTTTATTCGAGTTACAGGTTCTTATATTATTGGGATGTGACAAAGATAAGAAAGGAGATCCCAGATCTTTCTTGAGATATAATGGTAAGTATATTTCTTACGTTGAAACTGATTAAGGGAATGAACTTTCAGTATTGACAAGGCAAGACAACTTTTATATAAAAATTCCTAAATCAAAGTAAAAAGTGTATATATATATATATATGCAAATTTCTTATTTCAGATAATCCTCAATAAACCCACTCAGTACTACACTCAATAATAACCAGTAAAATGTAATGGATTGGATCCATGATCAAGATATTAAACTTGCAGCTGGACACATAACGTATGTGGTTGCAATGTACAAGTTTCCTCATAATAATGAGGAATGACAATTAAATAGACAATAGGACTACAACCCTAGGGTTTCTATGTCTCTATAGTCTTGATCTCTCATCGAATGTACTTTGGAAGTGACATGTCGATGATGATTGCAATTGTCAAATAATCCTTATTAAATTCTAAGAAGTTGTTTAGGCATACATATACGCTCTTGGCATTTAATCATGAATGACATGATTCACTGCATCATGCAGAATGGTAGCTCTACAAGAGATGATGTATTCAATATGTTTGAGTACCTACCTGAACCTAAGTCTTTAAGAGTTATGTTGTATATGATGAGTGTCATCATTCTACTATCCATACTCTAGTCATTCATGAAGCTTCATAATATTCATATTGTTTGAATTGAATGAAGCATGTATAAATGTTGAAGTACTCTTATATTGAAATCTTTTGAATTCAACATAAGAGATCCTTTGTCTTAAGCAATGAGTTGTTGAAAGATGAAAGGAGCGTAGTGGAAGCATGTGTCGGGCCCATGTTAGAAGGAAAGTCAAAGAGTTGGTTGTACTTCTATAGTTTCCGTAGACATATGACATCCAAATAGTTGGAGAAATGCCAATACTACGACAAGCTGTTGTACAAATAGTGTGACTATCTAGACTATCTAGAACCCTTAGAGAAGGACTCAGATAGTGCATCAAAATAATTTACATCTACATATAATCATTGAAATTGATTTTCTTATTTGATAAGATCAAAGTCCAATAATTGTATCTCATTCTTCTAATAACACTTGCAATTGGTTGCATATATTTTAGAAAACTAGAAAATTTAATTTTAAGGTTTAATAGTCATCCACATGAATATTGATGCAATTGTTGCAACAATCTCTATTGGATAGATAGACTTCATATTTTCAGTGGGAGAGCCTGAGGTCTTAGAGAACGTCTCTACTACCTAGATATTAGAAAACACTCATAGATTATTTTTAAATGTACGAAATAGACATGAATTCTGGAATAGGTATATCATAAAGAGTTATGATGGATATATTTTAGATAATATTCTGATATCTGAAGGACTCTACTAAATTAGGAAATTAATGGATTGTTCATTAACATTTCTAATATTGAAAATTAAACCTTGAAAGATCAATAGGAGGATGAAGATCATTTGACAATAATCTGGCATCAAACCTTGGACATATGTCTGTTGATGAGATCAATATACTAGTAAGAGGTGAACTTTAGAATGTCTAAAATCCCAAATCTTACATACTTTTGAATATTGTATTCAAAGCAAAATTGTCCAATGCACCCTTCTTTGGGAATGGTGTAATATGTCAAGGTATTCAAGATCTCACACATATTGATGTATGTGGATCATCTGTGTCATAATAAACATTGATGATATATGATATCATTCGATGATTATTTGTGATATGAGATTTCTTCCCTTCACCTTAGAAGCCATTGAAATGTTCAAAGATTTCACAATTTTGGTCTAGAACCAAAGACTGAAGGAAGATGAACATGAATTTTATCTAACCAAGGTAGCATGTACCTGTTAGATGAATTCAAGGAATACCTTATGGAGAAAGGAATTTCCGTTCCTATCTCAATCCTCGTAATGCACCTTAACTCAATAGAGTTATAGGGAGATACAATTGATCATGTGTGACATGATTTGATCAATGATTAATATTAACATATATACCTCTTAGTTTCCAAGGTATATATGTAGTAGAAACTACAATATATATCCTTAAAAAGGTTCCATGCTAGTATGCTGGAATCATGCACCGGAGAGTGCTACTTCATTAAGAAAATAAAGGATGGTATTGGATACCTACTTTATGACCTTAAGATTCTTAAACGATCTCATCTCTAAGGATATGATTCTTAGAGGATGGCTCTCTTGAGAATCAAGATATAAATGAAGTAAAAGGAACTCATTTAATCTTGAGAAGATAATGAGGCTCTTGAAATTGGAAACTAAATGGACAATTAAAAGTGAAACATTAATACCTCTTCAATGAATTCCATGTATCAGAGAAATCTGACAATGATCGAACTTCATGTGATGAAGCTTCTTGAGATCATGTCATGGAAAGATGGATGTTAGCAAGCAAGTCTAAAGAAGACTTCATATACAAGTGTTGTATATGGACCCTCGAGGATCCACCTATATGGGTAAGACCCGTTAAGGTGTAAATGGATCTTCGAGAGAAAGAGGGAACCTGATGAGAAGGTAGAGACCTTCAAAGCACCACTTGTAGCCATGAGCTACACACTGAATAGAAGGCATCGCTTGCGATGAGACTTTCTCATGCTTAAACTCATCAGATTATTGCTAACAATAGCTACACAACTTGACTTTGACATCCTTAAGATGGAAGTCAAGATTGCATTCCTCCACGAATATCTCTCTAAGGATATTCACATGAAGTAGCCCCAAGGCTTTATGGATGAGGAATACAAAGTGTGCAAGCCAAGAAGTTCCATCTAGGAACTCAAATAAGCTTCTTGTAGTTGGAACATTGGATCTGATGAAATCATAAATGTTATGATTTCAGATAGAATATTGATGAGCCATGTGAAGCCTAGTGGGAGTACCATTGTGTTCATCGTGCTAAATATAGATGATATCCTAATCATTTGGAATGATATAAGGATAATAATAAGTGTTTCATAGACTGACTATTCCATACTTGAGATATGATCTCAAGGATACCTCTTGGATCTTAGTTCTGAAGGTGTTCATAAGCAAAGAGAAGAGGGTATTGTGATTGTCACATTAGTAGTACACCTTTTACATGTTCCATTTTCTGGAAAATTCCAAGAAAGGTTTCCTTCCCTTAAGATATGGTACTCACCTATCTAAAGGGATAGCACCTCAAAGAGTTGAGGAAGTGAATGCTAAAACTGCTTGCCCTTGTGCATCAGTTATGAGAAGCCGGGTGTATGCTACATGTGTACAAAAGTCAGATATCTGCCATGTAGTGGGAGTAGTAAATGTTACTAATCCTACTAAGGAGATAAAACACTTGATTGTAGTAATAACAATATCTTCAAAGTTTTTTGAGATAGTGATCTCAAAGTCTTATCTTCAAGAACTTAAGACTTTATAGATAGTGATCTAAACGGTCTTAATTATGGATACCTTAGGAGATAGAGATCTCCAGGAATAAGGGTATTTTGATAAAGATTATGGACATACTGGATATAATAATTATTAAGCTATAGTGTCAAGGACACTATAACTGTCAAGATTGAGTATTGGTTGCATAAGACACAACATTCGCATTGGATGCGAGCACTGTTACTAGGCGATATGCAAGTGTCTAAAAGGACTTGGCGTAGTCTCTCGTGAACATAGTAACTGATCATCTTACATAGCTATTTTTCTAAATAGCCTATGATTATCACATGAGCGTGGGTTTAAATGATTAACCCATTAATGGTTCTTTGGGCTAGTGGGAGATTGTTGGACATGAGAGCCCACGGCGAGCCATTATGCAATAAATGTTATTGCAAATATCACTCCTTGATCTAAAATGAAGAATAACTAATTTGCATAATAGGTCCCTTAGTACAATTAGGGTTATATACCATGGCCATCCTACATCTGTTTATTCAATTATTGAATCATAGAGGCCGGTGCTTGTATGAGTATCTAAACAGTTAGATTGAGGACTCATCAAGTACCGTCAAATGATTATTAAGAGATGATCTCCAACCTGAGTAGGAGATGGCAATCTTTTCTCACTTGTTTGATATCTGACCGACCTCTTGATGCAAGTCCTATGTATGGGAATAGAGTTCGGAGGTGTCAGATTAGTTAGGTCAAAGAGTTGACTTAACGAGATCGAGATAACTAAAGTCCTATGTCGTATGCTGTCACGATATAGGCATGCATCCTCTGACTGGAGACAGATGTGTTACTATATGTCTGAGTATGTATATTTGCCAGACCAATAGGTTGATGACCTAACCAATGTATATACACCAGTGTGCTGGTGTGCATGTAAGGGCATATGAGTAATACGATCTCTCAAAGGGATCATGCATGTCCATTAGTGAACCGCAAGACATGAGCTAACTCATGAGATATCAGGAAGAATCGAATTCCGTGCATGGTCATCTTGCTTTGAAAGCTTGACTGAATTTGTAGGTTTGATATATACTTTTGGAAAAGTATATGATCAATACCTGGGTATGATATATTCTTTTGGAAATCATATGATCGATACCGACTCCCAATGATCGAATGAGAAACTTGATGATAAAACTCTGAAGTAGATAGTGTAAAATTGATCTTATATTTCGGGTTTATTCTGGGTCTTCCAGTATGCAGGATGTACAGGTATTAGGAATGTCTGAGGGTGATGTGATAATAAACGATTGTATAACCATGAGGCTTCCATTCCGAGGGTGTGATGAAACAGGTATGGATTTTAGTGACTCCTCTCATAGAAAGGTGATGAATCTCCATTTTATCACCTTTATTCTATCATTTTGGCCTCAAAAACCCCAGCAAATGCATGTAAATAGCATTAATTTGTATATAATTGCATTCGTTGTTTCTTGTATTTATTGTACATTAAATAAGGTTTTTAATGCCAAAATTATAGAATAAAGAGAAGAAAAGAAAAAGGAATAAAATATTGCAAATATTTTATGACCCTAACCCCGAGACCAAGGCCACCATGGAATTGATCGACAAGGAATAAAGTAGGGGGAGATAAGGGCCAATTATACAATAAATACCTCATTTATTTCTTCATTTATCTATGCATTTTTGACACCTATTTTGTACATAATTATTTATTCATCAAATAAAGAAACTTTGTTCATAAAAGTTGTAGATAATAATGTAAATAAAATTACAAAATTGAGTTTGTGTAAAAATAATATTCAGTGTACATTTTATACACAAAATAAAAAGCCAAAATCTCAACTTCACAGACCCGTATCTTGCAAATAAAAACTCCAAATCACCCAAACTCACCTTTAATTGTATATAGCATTTCAAGAACTATTTTATAAAATTGGTTTCATAATTTTTGGAGTCCATCTGTGGAAGTTAGGTTTTTGGTCCACCTTGTACATAATACCTGATTAAAATATTCCTTTTATTTAATATTCATTATTTTTATAAATTTATATTTTTAGAATTTTGTAAATAATGTATAGAATACATGTACATATTGAAATTAAAAGAAAACCAAAAACAATTTGATAAATAAAATAAGTCTATAAAAATCATAGACAAAAGACCCATGCTACCTACATGTATATAAATAAAAGGGATTTTTATTCTTTTATTCTTTATTCATCTATATTTTTATAATAATGTATATATTATGAGGTAAATGGGGCTGCCCCCAGGGAGTAGCCAACTTGGCTACTCCCGCCCCTATTTTTCCCTCATTTTTTTGTTTTTTTGAAAAATAAAAATTTGTATATTCATCATTATATCCCTCTCACATTCAATTAAAATTTCATCAGAAACAGAGACTCCTACGACCTCCATCCAAACTTGGTCGATTTAAAAAATCCTGCGACCGTTAAAAAAATGACGTCTAGATGGAGGGCTTAGGAGTCTCTGTTTCTGACGAAATTTTAGTAGAATGTGAGAGGGATATAATGATGAATATACAAATTTTATTTTCCAAAAAAATAAAAAAATGAGGGAAAAATAGGGGTGGGAGTAGCCAAGTTGGCTACTCCCTGGGGGCAGCCCCATTTTACCCATATATTATACATAACTTATTAAAAATACAAATCCAAAATAAAAATAAATAAAATTCTTTAAATAAATAAAATGTATATAATATATAGGTAAAATACCTATAAGTATACCTACATATACATAAACACATTTATTTAAAATGTAAATAAACTTATAAAAATTTAAAAAAAATATATTTTGACTCATAAAAATAAGTTATAAATTTATAAAATAAGAAAATAAAATAATTAAATAAAAATAAACAAAATAAAAATAAATATATATAAATATACTTATAAATACATTATTTTAATAAAACCGTAATAAAACATTTCAAAAAAATAAATAAAAATCATAAATAAATACTACATTAATTTATAAACATTTTTTATTTTATAAATAAAACCTAATTAATTCATTTAATATGTTAAATAATTAGGTCAAGGTCGGTCTGATGTGGACCAATCAGGGGCCACGGAAAGTTGACCTCCGGTCAACTCCCCCTGCGCCTCTGACTGACCCGTCAGACCTGTCCATTCCCCCGATTTCATGCCTTTTTCCCGCTCGATTGATCGCTCCATCGACAACAATCACTTCACGAGATTTGCTCTCCCTTCATCCATGATCCCCACTGATCATTTAGATCCATTGTACATAGCCCCGATTCTTTAATAATTGCCGGTTACTGGGGGTCCTCAGGAATGTGTATAAATAAAGTCTTCCTCCTCCTTGGCCGAATTTGGCCAATTTCATCCCCTTCTTTGAGCTTGAATCAGCTCCTGGTGGAGCCCTCGTGACAGGAGGCGCTTTCCAACACCTCGATTCGGTCCATGGAGGAGGAAATTTTGTCGCGGTGGCGCTCCGGCGGCCACCCTGCTCCCTGGAGGCCCCCAGGTATGAGAGCTACGTTTTCACTTATTTTAGTTAGGATTTTATTTTAGTATTTCATTTCTGTCTTTAGATTAAGCGTTAGCACTTAGTTGTAGCGTAAAAATCAAAAATCGAAGTTCGTCGGAGCCCAGCTCCGGCGACTTCGCCACCGTTCCTCGACTGTTTTCCGACCACCCTTCCACCTTCATCTCGTTCCCTACGCCGTCTCCATCCCCCAGCCACCTTGTTCAACCGGATCCCCATCTGGATCCGCGAATCGAAGCTCCTCCACCGCCTTCCGCCGGAGCTTCTCCGCCCACCATCATCCACGTGCTTTCAGCTTCAAACCCCGGGTCGAGGAGCATCGCCTCGAGCCCCTCTATCTTTCTATGCAGGTAAGGTGCCCCGAAGAGGACCAGGAGACGATTCTCAACGCGGCGGAGGTACCTGGAGCTCCGCTTCTTCTTCGAGCTGGTGGCGGCGCTCCAGTGCCTCTCTGTCCGATCAGACACCTCCAGCAAATAGAAGACTCTGCCAGGAAGCTTTTGGGACCCTTTGGAGCAGCAAAGGCCGATGGAGACGCGAGACATCACCGGAGGAAGCTCGCCCAGGCGAGCATTCCTCCTCGTTCTTCCAGTCGTCGTCTCCGCCGTTGGATGAAGAGCAGGTCCCAGATTGATTGCCAGCCGTCCGATGAAGCATCGCTCTGACCATCAGATCACATTGGGTGATCTAATCCTCACCGCTCATCGGCGAAGCGGTATCGGGCGTAGAGGGAGTGACGCGTGTCAAGTGGCCCAGATCCAGCCGTCCATCAGCGCCCACGTTGGGGGTAATTTGCACATCTAGCCCCTGTCATTTTTGTATTTAATTTTTAATATTGTAAAATATATAACACGTTGTAAATAAAATGTAAATTTTGCTGATAGGACCCTAAACTTTTTATAATTGCATTTAGGTCCTTCCGCGCCTCACGTGCAGTCCCACGTGAGGCACGTGAAAATTGCATGTAACCCCTGGCGGTTTTTGTTTATTGTAAAATAATTCTAAAAATTAAAGTAAATGTTTATTCCTGTTGTATTTTTGCACTGATGCCCCTGGAACTTATTTTATTTGCAAAAATGCCCCTGCCAGGCTGTTTGATTTTTGTATCTTTTATCCATTTATTAAAAATACCTATGAGGCTTCTAAAAATTCACAAAAATTAGGATAGATGCTCTATGTGATGCTCTTACACGCCCATATTTTATTTCACATTTTTTGCACTTTTCCTAATTGTTAAGAGTGAAATAGGAGCCATTTTTGTACTGTCTAATTCATAAAATACAAAAAAATTAGAAAATGATTTTGAAAAATTCCAAAAAATATATATGGTATATTTATATCTATATTGAGTCCAGAAATTGAAAAAAAAACCTAAAAATATGAAAAAGAAAAATAAAAAAATTAGAAAGCTCCAAAATCCAACAAAAAATAGAAAAACCTTTAAAAAAATACCAAAAATACATTTTTCTCTTTTATATTTATCTATATATTATTATTAATGTAATAAAATTAATTTGGGAAATTTTGGAGTTTATTTTATATTTTTAAACCTAAATTATATTCGGCTATCTATTTAGTCCTATATTAAGGACATTTTTGAAATTAAAAATACTTAAAAATTAGAAATATTTCAGAAAAATAACAAAAAAAAATAAATTAGAAAAATATTAAAAAGCTAAAAAATTATATCTATGTATATATTTAGTATTTATGTCTATATATATATAGACTATATTATTCCTCTTTCTCTCTCTTCTTATATATACATCTCTTTATATATATCTTATATAATATATATATCTATATATTATATAATTAAAAATATAAAAAGAAAATATAAAATATAAAATATAAAAGAAAAAAAAATCATAAAAACAAAAATATAAAAAAAATATATAAAATCTAAAACCCACAAAAACAATAAAAGGACATGAACAATTGATTGAATAATTAAATTACACAACACATACAACCATTCGCCTCCTAGTGTTCGACCTCTACCTGTACTTACACCTATACACATTTACATGTAGAGTTATAATAAATTTTAACTCCACATTTTTGGAGATTCATTGCATATATTTATCGTGGGTTAATTGTTGATCGATTTGAGTTCTTCTATCGGTCGCCTCAGCGATCGCGTTCCCGTTTGTGTGGAATGCGAGACCGATGGAAATTCCCTTTCATCAAATGGAAACTGATCTTATTCCAAATGTTGGACATTGATCTGAATGTGATTTAGATGTAATGAGAAGATTAGATTTGTAGTCTTGATTTAATCAAGCATCTATGGGAGTTCCACAAGATCTGGATTTGAGACGTGATCTCAATCCAAGTCACTATACGTTGAACAATACAATCACCCTGTCCTTATCTTCAAGTATCAGCGGAGAAAACACACTATCCTTGAAAGAATTCATGGATAATTTCATTGTTGATATATGTATCCGAGCATTGAGAAAAATAGATAATTACATGTGATTTAATTATCATGAATAATATGAATTTGATTCATATTATTAGGAGAGTTATCTGAGATAATTAAATGTGATTTAATTATCAAAGATGTGAATAATGTTAATGTGATTCATAATATTTGGACACATGAGAATTGAGATCCAAGATGATTAAATGTGATTTATTTATCATGGATATGAACAATGTGGATAGCATTGTCCATATTATTCAGGTATATTATAAATGTGATATATAATATATTAGAGAGAGCATATTATGATTTATAGTTTGTTGATTAATTGATTAATGTGAATTGGATTCACATTGAATGATTAATTAAAAATATCATTTAGTTTTGGGTTGTGAATGAGATTCACATAATTTCAATGGCTTGATTGATGTTTTTTCACAAGATAATTGTGAATTATTTTTGTGAAAAATATTTACAATAATTGTTGTTGTAAATCTTGGAGATATCATGAGATAAT
Organism: Ottelia alismoides; assembly: GCA_037367405.1. NCBI lineage: Eukaryota > Viridiplantae > Streptophyta > Magnoliopsida > Alismatales > Hydrocharitaceae > Ottelia > Ottelia alismoides. The sequence continues at coordinate 245,699 of JAZKJV010006707.1, read as the reverse complement.
GAGATCTCATGAGATGATTGGTAGCCGTCTCCCTTTTTTAGGGGATGAGGTTTATCTTGTCATTATCTCCAAGAACAGTCAAAGTTATTTAAATTGGGATTAATTATGTTGATTTATCAATATAAATTAATTCAAATTAAATCAATTGTTGTTGTATTTTTACAACAACGTCTTAGCCATTGAAAGAAACTCCAATCAATCTCAACCATTGATTGTGTGTTGTCCATGGATTGGGATCTATGGACTCCCAAAAACCTATATAAGAAGAGGCACACCTTGCTCTTTGAAATGCACGTTTACAACGTAAACTAATGTGCTCTTCCTCTCTCTCTCTCTCTACACGCCAAGGCTCTCTCCCTCTCTCTCTTATGGCTGTCCACCATGGAGCCACTGAGAGAGTCACCAACGCCGTAACATCGTCGTTATGCTGCCATAATACTTGCTCGTGGATCTCCGCCTCCTTCTGTATGCCTTGCTCGTAAAGAAGATGTCGGATCTCGTGTGACGATATCAGGAGATTCGCCGCTTGGATCATCAACTTGGATTGTGAGAAGGACGTGTCTCATCAATGCGCTCGCAAGTGTCTCGTCCGTCAGATTGGACTTGAGACAGGAGGTCTCTTAGTTTAGAGACTCGATCGCAACCACGCTTCAAGAGGTAACCCTTGTGCCTATTTGTGGTTTAGATGAAATGATCCGAGAAATGTTCTCGGATCATGTGGTTTCATCACATTTAAAATTTTTAAATTACGCTTCCCGGAGCAACTAGTGCGACTAGTCTCTCCCGATCGCTTCGATGCGATGCACATGCTTCCGTGATGTGCTTGAGGATCTTCCCATATCCTTCATAACTATCCTTGCATGGACCTATAGTCTTCGCATTTGAACTTAGTTTAATTAGTCTTGAAAACCGTATACCGCAAGAGCTCACCATACAATGCTGGCAGGACCCACTATGTGGGTGACGAATATCTATTTCATCACCTTTATTCTTTCATATTGGCCTTTAAACCCTAGCTAAATTCATGAATATATCATTAATTTGCCAAAAATAAATGTTCAATAAATTGTACAAAATATTGCATAAAATATGGTACATTTATTGTATTTATCACCAAAATAAAATAATAAAGGAAAGAAAAGAAAAAGAGCGAAGTGTCAAGTACACTGAAGTAACCCTAGCCCCCGGGAGTCAGTCATCGTGATGACTTCGTCAACAAGGACTAAAGTAAGGGGAGATAGGGCAGCTAATTGTACAGAAAAATCAGAATCAATCACTCTATAAAATAGGCTAATAATTGCGTTCCGGTACCTATTTTATTCTTTATTATTTACACATCAAATGATGAAACTTTGTACATGAAAATTGTAGAGAATAATGTATAGAAAAAAGAATTTTTATTTCATACAAAAATAATATACGGTGTACATTTTTTACACAGAATAAAATCTTGAAACCCAATCTTCAGAGACCCATATCTCCCAAATAAAAACTCAAAATAGATCAAAATCACCTTTAATTATATATAACTTTTGTTTCATAATTTTTTGAGTTAAGGTGAGAAAGTTAGGTTTTGGACCCCTATTATATAAAATGCACAATTAAAATATTTATTTTATTAATTCCTTATTATTTTTATAATTTTATATATTCATAATTTTGTAAATATTATTTATATAATATGTACATAATAAAACTTAAATAAAAACACAAAAAATATTAAAATAAATTACTTATATAAAATACATAGGTAAAATACATGTACTTATACCTATAAATATCACACTCCTATTTAGTTAAGTGTATATAATACTTCAGAAAAATATCATAAAAACATATTTATTTGTATAAAAATAATTTATAAATATATAAAATAAGAAAAATAAAATAATAAATTTTAAAATAAAAAATTAAAATAAAATACCTAAAACATATGTAAACATACCTATATATACTCTAAAAAGTAACTTGCAAGTAAACACCTCTAAATAATTAATAAAAATATGCAAAATACTAAAAAAATTGGAAACATTTTTTATTTTATAACCTTAAAAAAATTAAATCAAATTCTATTTATTATTCATTTTCCAAGGCATTTTTTGCCTTGGAATTTCCTGGTTGGTTCACGTGGACCAACCAAGTTTGTTCAAATGTTGACCACCAGTCAACTGCCCGGTCTCCCTTCTGACACCTGTCAGAAGTCACGAGGCCGTCATGTTCGCCATTTACTCTACACCTCTTCCTTCACTCATTACCCTCAAGACCACCACCATCCTGCAACCCCTTCGTCCCTCATCCATGCCCATCCTCGCATCTCCACCTACCCCCGCTCAATAGCACGCCATTGCCCCTCGCTCAAAAATCACCTATAAATGTATCACCTTCACCCTTTTTTGGCTTTTTGATCCCTCTTCTTCGAGCTTTAGCCCCTCAGATCATTCCTATGGGTTTCTCCATGGTGAAAGAAAGGTGTAGCCCTTGATTTGCATTGAGGAGAGCTAGGGAGGAGGTGTATCCACCCCACCACCGGAGCACCACCGGTAGGTTCTGCTCCTGTCCTCTCAGGCCGGTTGAGCCATCTTTCTCGTTGCCTTTTGGTAATTGTTTAGTCTAATTTTTATTTAGCATCTTTAATTGGTAGTAACATCGAATCATGCTCAATTCAAAAAAGACCAAATTCCTGGAGCTTGTGCTCCAAGTCAAAGTCATCGTGATCCGACCCTCAATTCTCCCAAACTTCAACCCTGTTTCAATCCCCTCCGCTTTCTCCATCGATCCCCGCTATCATTCAACCCAGATCCATCGTGGATATGGGAATTGAGCCCCCTTCGATGCTTCACGTCGGAGCTCCCCTACCATTCCATCCCCCTACCATTTTGCGTAAACCCTGGGTCGAGGAGATAGCCCTCGCACCTGGGGATCTTTTGGTATCATCCTGGAGGTCTGAAGACGAACCTGGAGCCTCAACGACCACTTGGAGATGCTCTAGGTAGTTCGACCTTGCTGGAGCATCCTACGTCGCATTGCCTCGCCTGGACCCTATACGCGCACGCGGAGGAAGCCTGACTACCTGTTGGGCTCATCGAAGGAGACAAAGATCGTCAGAGACCCGAGAAACGAAGAACCGAAGTTTGCCAGAAGGGTGTTCTTGCGTGTTCTTCCGACACCCCTCTACGTCGTTCGATCAAGAACAATAGTCCAGAACTAATCTGAACCGTTGATTTCCAGTGAAGGGGTACAGAAAGATCGCCGTTCGATCAATCACGAATCGAGCCCAGGACGCTTGGATCTCAGCTTTTAAGTGGGTAATTTGCATAGTCTCCCTCTGTACTTTTTGTAATTTCTAAATAGTCTTCTAAATATTTTATCTAGTTTAAAAAGTAGTGGATTAATTGCATGTATCCCCCTGAATATTTATAATATTGCAATTTAGTCCTGTCATCATCATGTGCTAGACATCTTGATGTCTGGATCAACGAGGAATAAAGTAGGGGGGATACGGACCATTAACATCCTCATTCTTTTATTCATCAATAAGTCCATTTTGGGACCTATTTTATTTTCAATTTTTTATACCTCAAATACATAAACTTCATAGATTGTAGATAAAAATAAAAATAAAAATACAAAATTTATTTCATACAAAATAACATACAGTGTATTTTTTATACTCTAAATAAAAAGCCAAAATCTCAACTTCCCAAAACAAGATCTCCTAAATAAAAACTAAAAATGTATAAAAATTACTGTAATTGTATATAACTTTTAATAAGATATTTAATTAAGGTGGTTTCATTTAATTTGGAGTTAAGGTGTAAAAGTTAGGTTTTAAACCCCTATTGTATAGTTTACCGTTATAAAATAATCATTTTATTCATTCTTTATTATTTTTTTGATAATTTTATATTTTTGTAATTTTGCAAATACTATTTATAATACATGTACATATTTAAAATATAATAAACTATAAACAAAACACTAAATAAAATATGTATACAAAATACATATATGAATATACAATACTTAGACATATATATTATATACCTATATTTATTTAAGTGTACATATTACATCAAAAAAATATAATAAAAATACATTTATACGTATAAAAATAAGTTATAAATATAAAAATTTAGAAAATAAATAATAAAATATAAAATACAAAATAAAACAAAAAACACAATATAGGTAAACATGCATATAAATATACCCTTAAAAATGAACATGTAATAAATAAATTCAAAAAATAAATAAAAATCATATTAAAATACTTAATTAAATAATAAACATTTTTATTGTATAAGTTTTACCTAATTAATTCATCTATTATTTTATTTTGATTTTTTTTATTTTATTTTTGATTTTTTTTCTTGTAGCGATCTGACGTGGCTCAATCAGTGGCCGGTCTCAGTCAACCCCGGTCATCTGCCCCACCCTAGGACATGCTCGTGTCAGAATGTTGTTTGACCTCGATTTTGCTAATTCTTTTCTCCCAATGCATTCACTCTTTAGGCTTGATTTTTACACTGATTTTGTGCATCGATCTTCATACTTACACGTGAACTCGAATTCTTGGTATCACCTCCGCCAAACCTTGCCTCATTGATCCCTCTTTCACCTTTGAAACCTAACTACATTGCTCAATACTTCTTCCTGGTGAAAACATGAAGGTTTGGGTGTCCTTCTCGTATTGATCGGTGTCGAATTGAGGCAGGTCCTCTACTCTGCCATCGTGCTCCACCACCATGCGTTGTTGTAGCTTTGTTCATGGCCCTTCGCACCAGTAAGCTTCTGTTTCTTTCTCTTTTTATGTTCCTTAGGTTAGCAACAAGGTAGTTTAGTATTTTATTTCCTGTCAGTTCGTTTTATTTTTCGTATTCTCCAACATCTTCGATGACGGAGCTCCAGCTTTACCGCCCCAAGCTGACCACACAGGTCACTCTCTGCATTGCCTAACCCCGTCATCTCATTCCCCTTCAAATTCTGAATGCCATACGCCCCTCCATTCACCTAGATCTTGCTTAGATCTAGGAATTAGGTCTCCCTCTGTTGCCATCACTGGAGAGCTTCGCCCACTCCATTTCTCGCCCATTCCTCTACCCGAGGCCTTCCTTGGCTTTGCTTTTCGCCCCCTAACTAGATCATATAGAAAACAACAAAGAAAGGGGCCCTTTTAGGGTTCGTCGAACCCTAGGAGCACGCTCCAGGTGCTGATCCTCATCGGAGGCTTTCTGATGAACCTCTGCCCGTTTTGAGGAGCCCTTCAGCCGCAGATCTCCCCCTGGAGCATTTTGAGCCACTCAAAAAAAGGAGGAAACGATCGGATACACTCGGAGGATCGGATCGAAGTTCAGAATTATGTTGTTCTTCATCTGTACTTCTTGAGGGTCTTTTAACCGTTAGTTAGGAGCCGTGCTCCAGGTGCCATCAGATCTGCGAGTCAAATCTAATCCTGGATGTCTATCAACGAAGCAGTACATGCCATAGGATCAGCGACACGTGGACAAGTGAAGCTCATCCGTCCGTTTGTCGGCCCGCAAGATGTGAGTATTTTGCACTTCCCCTACACGATTTTTATTTATTAGTCCTAAACTTTCATTTTGTCGCTTTAAAGTTTCTGTAATATTTATGCATAAAACCTTGAACTTCTTACCATTAACAGTTTAGTCCTCGCTAGGTCAACCGACAAACTCTGGGATATTTTCTTATAAGACCTCACGGGTTAACTTTATTGTTCTTTAGTCATAATTTTGGACAGTCAAGATATTATCTCATGGAGAAATTACATACGGACAACCTAACTTGTATTTAATTTAAAAAAATAACCCTCTGAGTGTATCTTATTGAATTTCTATGGAAAATTTGCATGATTGCTCCCTGGAGTTTCCAAAGGTGTTCAGATCTATTTTACAAACTTTACTTTTTTGCATAAATACCGCTGAGCTATTTGCATTTTCTTTTTGTATTATTTGTGTAATTAAAAATAGTTCTAGTGTCTTAGAAATTGCAAGAAAATTAATTTAAACTCAGTACTAATATATTAATCACATCTATTTTTCGTGGAGTGAATCAAGGTATTTTCTATTTTTGGAAAATAAAAAACCTTGCTTTTTGTTCCTGTTTGAGTATCAAAAATCTAAAAAAAAATATATATTTTTTAAAATTCCTATAACAATTATTTCTTCCTTGTTTGTGTTGTTTTATCATCTGACCCAATATCCAACAAAAATATAAAAGAAAACCCTAAAAATCTTAAAATAGTTAAACTCTTATAAAAATCCTCAAAAATTCATAAAACATCCATAAATATTTTTCTCTATTCCGGATTCTGTATTTGGTAGTATATTTTGACTTAAAAATAGTTTTGGTATTTTCTATGGTAATTTGATATTTTTAAAATAAAAATACTCATTATTGCATATTTTCTTATTTTTTGACTTTTAAATTCAAGTAAAAGTCTTTAAAATTGGAATAAATTCTCCAAAAATCACAACAAATAGTAGATAACATAAAAAGATATTTCCTTGCATTTTCAGCATCTTTTTACCTTTTTTTGCCTTGTGTATCTATATATATATTAGCTTAATTTCTACTTATATTCCCATTTTATTTCTATTCTTATTCTTATTTTTATTTTATTTCAAAAATTAAAATTATAAAAATGTTTGCAAAATTAAAAATTAAATAAAAATTAAACATTTCAAAAACCAACAAAACCCTAAATTTGGCTAAGTGTTTGAGAGGTAGATTGTGCTTTGTTTTTTCATCTCGTGCTCTACGCTCTTGTTTCTTGTGTTCGACCCCTACTCGCTTGTCACTATGCATATTTAGTTGGGTATAATAAATTATAATTCACAGTTGCTTGACTTGCTTGATTTATTCATTGTGTGGGTTAATTGTTGATTGACCACGTAGTATTGTCAGTGGTCGCCTCAGCAGCAATATATCTTCTCTTCCGTGAGGATATCACTTTAGGTCCTTGCAAAATTCGTGTAATTACTCACCTTTATTTTTAATTGCAGAAATGCCATTTATAGTACTTGTATTTTTGTGCATGTTTTTTATTTATTAAAATTATCATTCATGCTCTAAAAATTATCAAAAAATAGAGTTAAGTACCTACTAGTGTACACATTCATGCCATATTTTTGGAATCTGATTTTAGGAAATTTGAATATTTGTTTGAATTCAAAAGAACATGATTTTGTCCTTGTTGAACTTAGAAAATATAAAAAAATAGAAAAATATTTTGATTCTCCAAAAAATATATTTTTTTGTTATTGTATTTTCTAAATCCAAATAAAAAATTCCTAACAATAGAAAAAGAATACTCATAAAAATTTAAAATCTACAAAATCCTTTATAAATATATAAAAAATCTCCTAAAAATAAAAAATATTCATTTCTATTTTATACATTTCTTTATATTATTTATTATATCTTAAATTGATTTGGAAATTTTGGACTTTTTTGCAATTTTTAGTTTCCAAAACAATTCGGCCTATATGCTTAATCCTTGTTTTTACCCCAAAAATCACAAAAATAGTAGAAAGATATTTAAAACCCAAAAATATTTTATTTCCTATATTTTTATTTTTTAATAGTGTTTATAATTGTATATACTTATAATATATATATCCTTATATATTCTTATATTATTTATTTTTATAGAAAAAGAAATTTAGAAAAATAAGAAAATATAAAAGTAAAAATTTATATAACTAAAAAGAATTTAAAATTTAAAAAACCAAAATTTAAAAAATATAAAAATTAAAAACCCATAAAAACCATAACTTGGTTATGTTTTTGTAAGACAAATTTGTTTGTTAATTTTGTATCTCATTTTCTCTACACAGTTGTTTCTTTTGTTCGACCCCTACATATTTGTCACTATACATCTTTATCAAGGTTCAATAAAAGTTTTCCCAATCTGATTAATTGCTTAATTATCATGTGGGTTAATTGTTGTTTGATCACAAATATTGGGCGGTCGCTTCATCGACAATGAGTCTGATTTTGTCAAATCATTATTAGCAGCTCCGATACACGTGTTCAACAGGGACCGAAGAATTCTGCTAGCGACGATTGGCAGGTGATTGTGCAAGTGGCACATCGAGGGTACTTGGTGACAAGTGCGTCACCTAAAGGTGGTGAGTTGCTGCTAATGTTACTTACAAATGATAATGATGACCCAGTGCATACCTAAGATGATGAAGAAATCATTATGAAATTCAACTCAAGGGGAATAGTGTTAGGATTATATTCATATTAGGATTAAAAATCCTAATGGGGTGGGACTCCTCATCCTAATAGTAGTTGAGTTGTATTCTATTTATAGTCCTAAAGGGAATATGACTATGGTGTTGTAATTGGGATATATATATAGAGAGAGGGTGGGAGGCATTTCCTCTATACCATCAAAAGAATAATGTAACTCCTAGAGAGGGGGAGAGAGGGAGAAGAAAGAGATGAGAGAACGAGGGAACTGAAGGATACTCATTCTAATTTATAGTGATCTTTCTTCTCCGGTTGTGACCAACTACAGTTATATACGATTGTTCTTTTCTTTGCATGCTTCAATGGTGGTGGTCAATTGCGCATTTGTATCTGAGGGTGTTGAACCCAAAAACCGATGGTCTTAAGTTCCACACAAGGTGGGAACTCATTCACTGAATCGACCACATGAAGTCTGGACTTCAAACAACAATTAACCCACAATAAGAATCAAACAATGAAAAACGTTGAGGAGTTAAAATTTATTATAACTCTACAACAAAGATGTGTACAAGTGTAAGTATGTGTAGCGGTCGAACACAGGGAGCAGACAGGTAGACGAGGCAAAATGCTCAAAACCATTATTGTCATGTATTTGTCTATTAATGCTATTTTTTTAGAGTTTTTAATTTTATATTTTTTTATTTTATATTTTATATTTTTATATTTTGATTTTTAATTTCTATTTTATATTTTCTTTTTATATTTTATATTTTTTATATATTTTCTTTTTCTTTAAATAGAATATATATAATACAAGAGAGGATAAAAATAAGTATTTATAAAAATAGGAAAAAATAATGAAAATTCAGGAAATAAAATATTTTTAGGCTTTTATATTTTCATAATGTTTTTGTGATTTTTCTGGATTTTTCCTACTTTTTAGTATTTTTAAAGTCAAAAATATTGAAAAGAGTGAGTAAAATAAAAAGCTGAAACTAAACTGGAAAATAAAATAATAAACAGTAAAAAAAATTCTCCAAAAAAATTTTAAATCAAAGATAATAAAATAGACAAAATTAAGAAACATAGATTATATTTTTAAGATTTTTTTAAGAATTTTTAAGTTTTTTATGAATATTTTTAGATTTTTATAATTTTTATGAGTTTTCTTTTGTAATTTTTAGTGATTTTGGGACTGAAGTTAAATCACCCTAAAATAAGAAAAATATATTTTTTGGTAATTTTCTGAGGTGTTTTTATAATTTTTATGGGTTTTATAATGTAAACAACAGAGAAAATGCTTGTTTTTGAATTTTTATAAATATTAAAATGCAATAAAAATGCAAAATAAAAATATGCCATGAAACTAGAATGCAACATAGGCTTATGATAATTTTTGTGGATTTTTAGCAATTAAAAGATGCATGAAATAAATAAAGGCAACAAAAAGAAAATGCAAGCTGGCAGGGGTATTCTTGTAATATGCGAAAAGTTGCGAGGCCAAGATGCAATTATCCCAGAAAATATATAACTAAGTTAAAATGTTTACAGACTAAGTATGAATAGCTAGAACTGCAAGGATATTGCTGCAAAATTTTCAACACGCACGTGACAAGCACGTGCGCCTCGTAAGGACCCACTTGCAAATAACTAAACTGCAAGGTTGGCATTGCAAATATTACAAAAGTTAACGAACTAAAATGAAAGATTTAGAGTCAATTATTAAATACAAAAAGTGGTTGGGTGTAGCTTGCAAAATTCCCATCCTAACAGATCGGACGGCTGATGAAGTGATACATAACGCCACGTGTCGCGATCTGATCGCGCGATACCCCTTCGTGCCAACGGTCCAGATTAGATGATCTTCGGACGATGGATGGCCTGAACACGTTTGATCCAACGACGACTGCTTTTCCTGGGTTGGGCCTTTGATCTAACGGCTGGAAGACGACGACAAAGAATAGGGAAGAACTCGCGGCGAAGCGAGCTTTCCCCGGCCAGATCGAGCCTCTCCGGCGGTCCGTGACGTTTCAAAAAGATCCGGAGGCTTCCTGGAGCGACCTTCTAGCTATCAGCGGTGTAAAAATGGCGGAGGAAATGCCGGTGGGCCGTCGCAACGTGGGGGGACAGGGCCGCTCTAGGTCGTTGTTCTTTGGCAAAACTGACTCCAGATGGAGTCTCTTGACCCCAAGAAAAGCACGAGAACAACAGTAGATGGTCCCAGGGCCTTATTGGCGAATGGAAGGAGGGTGTGGGCTCGATGAAAGTCGCCGGAGCTCAAGATCTCTGGCATGGTGATCGGTTGCGAGATCAGGGCAAACTAATCGATGAAACAATAAGATAAATACACGAAGCAAATCCTACAACTATCAACTAACTAAACGACAGAAAAAATACACAAAATACAACCTCGAGCGGTTGTACACCATGAGATAAGCACCTCACGGCCAAGGTAGCCAGATATAGGTGGAGACCATGATTCACCTGGCCCAACTCTGCTGCGACAACGCTGGAGACTAGCTGTCACCTTCCTCCATCCAAGGCGCTAGGGGGAAGAGTTAGGCAAGGGTAAAAAGGGTTCAAAAGCTCAAGGAAGGTGATGGGGTTTTTTTATCAAGGTGGTCGACAGGCTTTGAAGATCGTGGTGTAGCTGTCACGCCAGCGATCCAAAAGCCGAGATGAGCCTAGTGCATGATTGGAGGATGAACGAGGCAAAAAAGTGAAGAAGGAAGAATCACGGGATGACGAAAGGATTTGTCTCGAAAAAACCTTGAAGAAGGGTCAAAACCCATTTCTGACAATGCTACAGGATTGGTTAGAGAGTTGACCCGCCGGTCAACTCTCCAGGCCCCCTGGTTCGTCCACGTGGACCAACCAGGAAAAATCCTGGAAAAAACCTTTGTAAATTCAATTAAAAATAGAAAACGAATTTATTAATTTTTGGTTAATAAAAAAAAGTTTTAAAATTTTATGAATTATTTTATGGGGATTTTTATTTATTTATTATGATGTTTATACCTTTTTAGGCTTATATAAGTATATTCTTCTATATGTTTTAATACTTTATTTTTATTTTGTATATTTAATTTTATTAATTTTTACTTATTATTTTATATATTTATAAAATATTTTTATACACTTAAATATATTTTTATTTTATTTTTCTAAAGTATTTTGTACACTAAATAAAATAGAAGTAATAATTATGTAGGTTTATGTTGGACATGCGAGCCCACGGCGAGCCATTATGCAATAAATGTTATTACAATTCACTCCTTGATCTGAAATAAAGAGTATATAATCTGCATAATAGGTCCCTTAGTACAATTAGGTTTATGTACCATGGCCATCTTAATGATCATATAGCAGTTGATTCAATTATTGAATCATAGAGGCTGGTGCTAGGATGAACATCTAAAGAGTTAGATTGAGGACTCATCAAGCACCGTCAAAAGATTATTAAGAGATGATCTCCAGCCTGAGAAGGAGATGGCAATCCTTTCTCTAAAGGCTGATATCTGACCGACCTCTTGATGCAGGTCCTCTGCATAGGAATAGAGATTCGGAGGTGTCAGATTAGTTAGGTCAAAGAGTTGACTTAACGAGATCGAGATAACCAAAGTCCTATATCGTATGCTGTCACGATACAGGCACACATCCTCTGACCGGAGACAGATGTGTTACTATATGTTTGAGTATGTACATTTGGCAGACCAATAGGTTGATGACCTAATCAAGGTCTATACACCGGCGCGCTAGTGTGCATATAAGGGCATATGAGTAATACAATCTCTCAAAGGGATCATACAGGTTCACTACTGAACCGGAAGACATGAGCTCACTCATGAGATATTGGGAAGAATCAAATTCCGTGCGCACGGTCGTCTCGCTTTGGAAGCTTGACTGAATTTGTTGGTTTGATATATACTTTTAGAAAGTATATGATCAAGACCTAGGTATGATATATGCTTTTGGAAAGTATATGATCAATACCGACTCCCAATGATCGAATGAGAAACTTATTGATAAAACCCTGAAGTAGACATTATAAAGTTGATCTAATACTTCGGGTTTGTTCTGAGTCTTCCAGTATGCAGGATGTACAGGTATTGGGAATGCCTGAGGGTGATGTAATCATAAACGATTGTATAACCATGACGCTTCCATTCCTAGGGAGTGATGAAACGGGTCTGGATTTTAGTGACTCCTCTCAGTAGAGAAGTAATCTTATCTTAGTCCAATTATTGGACATTGATCTGAATATGATTAAGATGCAATGAGAAGATTAGATTTGCGGTCTTGATTTAATCAAGCATCTATGGGAGGCCCGAGATCTGGATTTGAGATGTGATCTCAATATCCATGTCACTATACGTGGAACAATACAATCGCCCTGTCCTTATCTCCAAGTATTCGTGGAGAAAGCGCATTATCCTTGAAAGAGTTCATGGATAATTCTATTGTTGATATTTGTATCCGAGCAATGAGAAAATGGATAATGAAATGTGATTTAATTATCACGAATAATATGAATTTGATTCATATTATATGGAGAGTTATCTTAGATAATTAAATGAGATTTGATTATCAAAGATGTAGATAATGTGAATGTGATTCATATTATTTGAGTGCATGAGAATAAGTTATCCAATATAATTAAATGTGATTTAATTGTTATGGATAAGAATAATGTGGATAGAAATATCCAATTATTCATAATTTATTATAAATGTGATTTATAATGTATTAGAGAGAGCTAATTATAATTTATATGTGTTGATTAATTATTATGTGTATTGGATACACATTAATTGACAATGTAAATTATATGTTGTTTTGGGTTGTGAATATGATTCACAAATTTTTCAATGGCAAGATTGCAATGTCTACAAAATAATTGTGAATTATTTTTGTAGAATAATTTGCAACAAAAGTTGTTGCGAATAATGGAGATTAGATAAAAGATGAAAAAGCCACCTTACTAATGGAGGAGGGTGGACGGCCACCACTCCCATTAGGAAAGGGAGGCCGTCCCCCCTCTCCACATGGAAGGAGGCTTTCTCTCCTTTCATTATCTCCATATATTGATGATTTAATTTTGTGATTAAATTGTGTTGATTTATCAACATATATTTAATTTAAATTAAATTAATTGTTGTTGGTTTTACCAACACAAATCTTAGCCATTAAAAGAAACACAATCAATGAGAGCCATTGGATTTGTGTTGTCCCATGGATTGAGATCCATGGATCCTAAAACCCTATAAAAGGAGAGGCACCCCATTGCTCTTCTTTACACATAATGCTTGAGAAGCATCTCTCTCTCCCTCTCTCTTTCTCTCTAGAGGTCAGCCCTCTCTCTCCCTCTCATGGCCGTCCACCATGGATGCCATGGAGAGGTTCTCCATCGCCGCGGCATCATCGTTATGCTGCCCGTTCTTCTGCTCGTGGATCTCCGTCTCCTTCGATGCGCCTCGCTCGTGAAGAAGACGTCGGATCTCGTGTGTCGAGATCAGGAGATCCGCCGCTTGGATCATCAACATTGATTGCGAGAAGCATGCGGTTCATCCCCACGCTCACAAGCGTCTCCTCCGTCGGATCGGACTTGAGACAGGAGGTCTCTTCGTTTAGAGACTCGATCGCAACCACGCTTCAAGAGGTAATCCTATTACTTGTTTGTGGTTTAGACGAAACGATCCGAGAAGTGTTCTTGGATCATGTGGTTTCGTCGTAATAAAATTTTTAAATTCCGCTGCATCGAGCAACTAGTGCGACTAGTCGCTCCACGTCGTATTCGATGCGACGTTCACGCTTCCGTGATGCGCTCGAGGATCTAACCATTATCTTCAAGTGGTATCAGAGCCTTAGGTCGACGGTCTCGAATAGTGATTCGCTAGCCGAAGACGACTTGGGTTCGTTAAGGTCGCGAAATTTTTTTATCGCATTTGATTTCGCAGATCTGCTTAGTGTATTTTTTCGGCCCTGTTTAAATTGTTTAAACACGAAAATAGCACTTGGATTTTGTTCCTCATTAAATAAGGAAACCATAGGATCTGAGTTTGCATAAATCGGATTTCGTATGCTCTAGATATGGTCATTTTAATGTACATGTATGTACTGTTACAGGAACGGCGAATCTTAACGTAATTAAAGAGTTAATTACTGTTTAGAGACGCCTAGAAATGCGTGAAACATCACTTGGTTTCTGTTCTAAATCAAATTAGCAAACTTTGGAAATTAACTTTGCTTAATTTGGATCTAAATTGATTGCGATATGCTAATTTTAGTAAGTAGGGGTCACTGCTGAAATTACTTTCCTAATCAAGACCATGTGATTGTCAATTAATGAAATTAATTGTTAATTTCGAGAAATAATTATGGAAAATATTTGTGAAATATTAGAGAATGATTATTTCCTTAATTGACTTGGCCCCAATCAATTAGTTGATTAGATTTTATCTAAATAATAATTGAAATCACAATCATCAAACTTCTTGCTTTAATAGGATTGGGAATTTGTCTAGCAAATTTCCTTATAATCAAAATTGTATTGATTACTATATGGTATAATTTCGGTTGAAAAACCGATGATCATCTCAAGTACAAATTAATCAATTTGGCATTATCCTTTCCCGAGGTGGATATGGTGTCTAGTCGGGGATCGCTGGGGTAGCGGGTTGCAACGTATGCGGTCCGTCCCACTCCCGCCGGTACTGGCCATGACAGCGGGTAGGGCCGGGATAATGTCCGAGGGATTAAGATGTATTTTTCTAATTATTAAAATACGAATTAATACGTACTTTGAGAATAATACCATATATATTCAAATAAGACAATCAAGTTTGATTGATTGAATTGTATTGATAATTAATTTAATATGATTAAGTTAATTATGTCCAATAAAAATACTCTAATATGATTAGAGTTGATAATTCCCTTGGAAGAATTAATTATATGAATGTGATTCATAGAAATTAATTTAATTTGAATAATATATGGAGGATCACATAAGTGACATCCATGGTCTCTCGTCAAGGCGAAGGGTTTCGTCGCCACATACTATATGTGGGAGATGTCTGTCCGAAGTGACAGCTCCTGCATATGATCCATTTGGATCGGGCTCGTCGCTTCTCGAAAGAGTAAGGACGTATGCGTAGTGACCCCAATATCGGGTCCTCATATTATTAGGGCGATATTGGATTGCGCATAGCGAGTTGTATTCCTGTTGACGGTTGGTTCAATTAATGACGGGTCAACATCACTTTAGGGGTGGTGGGCCCGGCTATTAAAGACCGAATTGGGAGATGCAAGTTGGACTTGCAAGGCGGAATGTGTTCCCGCTTCTTTTTATCCGAGTTGTAGGTTCTCATATTATTGGGATGCAACAAAGATAAGGAAGGAGATCCCAGATCTTGCTTGAGATATAATGGTAAGTATATCTCTTACATTGAAAGTGATTGAGGGAATGAACTTTCATTGTTGACATGGCAAGACAACTTTGATATAAAAATTCCTAAATCAAAGTAAATTATATATTTACATAAGTTTATGCAAGTTACTTATTTCAGATAAATCCTTCATTAAACCCACTCAATGTTATACTCAATGATAACCAGTAAAATATCATGGATAGACTCTTGATCCAGATATTATACTTGCGATTGGACACATAATGTATGTGGTTGCAATATGCAAGTTTCCTCATAATAATGAGGAATGACAATTAAATAGATAATAGGACTTCAAACCTAGGGTTTGGATGCTTCTATGATCTTGATATCATCAAATGTGCTTTGGAAGTGACATGTTGATGATAATCGCAATCGTCAAATTAATCCTTATAAAATCAATAAAGATATTCTGGCATACATATGTGCTCTCAACATTCAATCATGAATGATATGGTTCTCTGCATCATGCAAAATGGTGGCTCTATAAGAGATGATGTATTCAAATTGTTTGAATACCTACCTGAACCTATGTTTTAAGAGTTTAAATGGATGTAGATGATGAGTGTCATCATTCTACTGTCTATACTCTAGTCATTCATGAAGCTTCATAATATTCATATTGTATGAACTTAAATGAAGTTTGTGTAAATGTTGAAATACTCTTATATTGAAATTTTTGATTTTAACATAAGAGGTCCTTAGTCTTAAGCAATGGTTGCTTATAGATAAAGGGAGCGCAGTGGAAGCATGGATTGGACCCAAGTAAGAAATATAGTCAAAAGGTTGACTGTATTTCTGTAACTTCCATATGACATTTAAAGAGTTGAATGAATGCCAATACTGCAATAAGTTGATGTGTTGATAGTATGACTATCAAATCTGTCTAGAATCCTTAGAGAAGGAATCAGATAGTGCATCAGATTAATCTACATATAATCATTGATATTGACTTACTTATTTGATAAGATAAAGTCTAATAATTGTATCTCAATTTTCTAATGACACTTGCAATTGGTTGCATCTGTATTAGAATAATTTGATCTTAAGGTTTAATGATCATCATGTTGGGAGTGATGCAAGTGTTGCAACAATTTCCATTGGATCAATGAACTTCATATTTTCAGTGGGATCCCTTAGTCTTAGAGAATGTCTCTATGACCTAGATATTAGAATATACTCATTGTTTATTTCTAATTGTTGGATATAAACATGAATTCTGTAATAAATCTATCATAAAGAGTTATGATGGAGATATTTCAGATAGTAGTCTAAAATCTAGTGGACTCTATTAAATTAGAAAATTAATGAATGGTTCATTAAGATTTCTAATACTGAAAATTAAACCTATAAAGATCAATAGGAGGACAAAGATCATTTAACAATGATCTGGCATCAAGTTTTTTGGACATATGTCTGTTGATGAGATCAATGGACTAGTAAGACATGAAACTTTAGATTGTCTAAAGATTCAAATCTCACATACTTGTGAATATTGTATTCAAAGTAAAAATGTCCAATACACCCCTCTTTGGGAAAGGTGTAAGATGTTAAGGTATTCAAGATCTCATACATATTAATATATGTGAATCATCCATATCGGAATAAACATTGTGGATATGTGATATCTATTAGTGATTATTTGTGATATGAGATTTCTTCTATTCACTTAGAAAACTTTGAAATGTTCAAAGATTTCATAATTTTTGGTTTAGAACCAAAGTTTGAAGGAAGATGAAATGAATTTGATCTAACCAAGGTAGCCTTTACCTATTAGATGAATTCAAGAAATACCTTATGGAGATATGAATATCATTTCCTATCTCAATCCTCCTAATGAACCTTAACTCAATGGAGTTGTAGGGAGATACAATTGATCATATGTGACATGATTTGATCAATGATTAATCCTAGCATAATTATCTCTTAGTTTCCTAGGTATATATGTAGTAGAGACTACATTATATACTTAATAAGGTTCCATGCATGTAAGCTGGAATCTAGCACTAGAGAGTGCTATTTCATTAGGAAAATAAAGGATGGTATTGTATACCTACTTTATGACCTTGAGATTCTTAAAGGATCTCATCTATGAGAATGTGATTCTTAGAAGACGACTCTCTTAAGAATCAAGATAAAATGAAGTAAAGGAACTCATTTAATCTTTAGAAGATAATGAGGCTCCTGAAATCGGAAACTAAAAGAATAATTGAAGATGAAACACCAATACTTCTTCAAATAAGTTTGAGGATGTATTCCATGTGAAAATGATTGGACTTCATGTGATGAAGCTCCTGAGGATCATGACATGGATAGATGGATGTTAGCAATAAAAGTCTAATGTAGACTTCATATGCAAGTGTTGTATATGAACCCTTGAGGATCCACCTATATGGGTAAGACCCATTAAGGTCTAAATGGATCTTCAATAGAAAGAGGAAACCTGATGAGAAGGTAGAGACCTTCAAAGCGTGGTTTGTAGCTATGAGCTACACACCGAAGAGAAGACATCGCTAGCGATGAGACTTGCTCTCCGGTGACCTTGCTTTAACCCATCAGAATACTGCTAACTATAGCTACACAACTTGACTATGACATCGTCATGATGTGATTCAAGATTGCATTCCTCTATGAATACCTCTTTGAGGATATTTATATGATGTAGCCCCAGGGCTTCATGGTTGAGGAAAGCAACGTGTGCAAGCTAAAGAACTCCATCTTTGGACTAAAATAAGCTTCTTGTAGTTGGATCATAAGATCTAATGAAATTATAAATGTTATGATTTCAGATAGAATCTTGATGAACCATGTGAAGCTTAGTGGGAGTCCCATTGTGTTCATCGTGCTAAATGTAGATATTATCCTGATCATTTGGAATGATCTAAGGATGATAATAATAAGTGTTTTATAATCTGGTAATCCCATACCTCGAGATATGATCTCAAGGATACCTCTTAGATCCTAGTTCTGAAGATGTTCAGAAGCAAAGAGAAGAGGATATTGGGACTGTCACATTCTTAGTGCACCTTGGACATATTCTATTCTTAGAAATTCCAAGAAAGGCTTCCATCCCTTAAGATATGGTACTGACCTATCTAAAGGGATAGCACCTCAAAGAGTTGAGGAAGTAAATGCTAGAACTGCTTGCACTTGTGCATCAGTTATGAGAAGCTAAGTGTATGCTAAATGTGTACAAGGGCCAGATGTCTGCCATGCAGTGGGAGTAGTAAAGTGTTACTAATCCTACTCTGGAAATAAAACACTTGGTTGCAGTAATAACAATATCTTCAAAGATGATAATGATCTCAAAAAGTCTTATCTTCAAGTACTTAAGACTTTATAGATAGTGATCTAAAAGGTCTTGACTTAAAAAATCTTTAGAGATAGTGATCTCCAGGGATAAAGGTATTCTGATAAGGATTATGGAAATACTGGTTATAACAATTATTGAGCTATAGTAATAGCTTTAACAAAATTGAGTAATGGTTGCATGAGATGTAACATTCGCATTAGATGCGAGCACTGTTACTGAGGATATGCAAGTACCGTAAAAGGACTTGGCGTAGTCTCGCAGGAACAGAGTGACTGATCAACTTACCTAGCTATTTTAGCCTATGATTATCACATGAGTGAGGGTTTAAATGATTAGCCCATTAATGGCTCTTTGGGCTAGTGGGAGATTGTTGGACATGCGAGCCCACGGCGAGCCATTATGCAATAAATGTTATTGCAATTCACTCCTTGATCTGAAATAAAGAGTATATAATTTACATAATAGGTCCCTTAGTACAATTAGGGTTATGTACCATGGCCATCTTAATGATCATATAACTGTTGATTCAATTATTGAATCATAGAGGCTGGTGCTAGGATGAACATCTAAAGAATTAGATTGAGGACTCATCAAGCACCGTCAAAAGATTATTAATAGATGATCTCCAGCCTGAGAAGGAGATGGCAATCCTTTCTCTAAAGGCTGATATCTGACCGACCTCTTGATGCAGGTCCTCTGCATAGGAATAGAGATTCGGAGGTGTCAGATTAGTTAGGTCAAAGAGTTGACTTAACGAGATCGAGATAACCAAAGTCCTATATCGTATGCTGTCACGATACATGCACACATCCTCTGACCGGAGACAGATGTGTTACTATATGTTTGAGTATGTACATTTGGCAGACCAATAGATTGATGACCTAATCAAGGTCTATACACCGGCGCGCTGATGTGCATATAAGGGCATATGAGTAATACGATCTCTCAAAGGGATCATACAGGTTCACTACTAAACCGGAAGACATGAGCTCACTCATGAGATATTGGGAAGAATCAAATTCCGTGCACACGGTCGTCTCGCTTTGGAAGCTTGACTGAATTTGTTTGTTTGATATATACTTTTAGAAAGTATATGATCAAGACCTGGGTATGATATATGCTTTTGGAAAGTATATGATCAATACCGACTCCCAATGATCGAATGAGAAACTTACTGATAAAACCCTGAAGTAGACAGTATAAAGTTGATCTAATACTTCGGGTTTGTTCCGAGTCTTCCAGTATGCAGAATGTACTGGTATTGGGAATGCCTGAGGGTGATGTAATCATAAACGATTGTATAACCATGACGCTTCCATTCCTAGGGAGTGATGAATCTGTGATTCATCACATCAAAAGTCAAAAATAGAGCCTTGTTCCCGAGAAAATAGAGACATATTTCCTTTTATCTTGCATAGATAACATTCATGCATACATCCATAATTCATGCATTATAGCAGCTCATCTGCATTTAAATAAGAAGCCACAAATCACCTGTAAAATACCGCTTCATCAAATAACTCCTTCTCTATAATACATGTATATACTCCTTAATAATATAGGGAAGAATGCCAAAAACCACCCTTGTAAAATAGCCCAATTGTCCTGAGAGTCCTTGTACATTAAAACACACATAAAGCCCGCATACAAACCCCTACTTAGGTCTACTCACTCTTAGAATATTACATATCAAAAGACCTTCAAAATGAGACTAATTTCATTGAAATTGGAGCTTGTATGAAAAACTTGGGTTTTTGGGTCATGTTGTATACTACATATGTATATTTATGTATCTTTGTATTTATGTACCATATTTGACCTCACCTCCGTCTTTGGTCAACATGAAACTTGTAGATCTCATCAAGATCTACAACTTTCATGTTTTGAGTTTTTCCAAATTCGGCTTCCTCTTCTCTCTACACGCATTTCTTCCTCCAACCATTCACAGCAGGCCACGTGGCGCCCTCTGATTGCGCCACGCGGCCCGCTGCCCTTTGTCTGATCCGCCTTCGCCCCCCACCGTTGGATCGCGCTTCAGATCCAACGGTCCCTCTGTGACCACGTGCGCTCACTCCCTCAGCCGTCCGATTATCTCCCACTTCTCATCACCACCATCCGATAGCGCAGCGCTCTCAGCCTTCCACGTGGCGTCATCTACGCCGCTCGACCGCGCCCCCGATCCTCTCATCACAGCCGCCCATCTTCCAGCGAGTCTCGACCCTCAGATCGACTCCACCCTTTTATCTGGGCCATCCATTAGCGCCTCGCCCACAGTGCGCCACGCGTCACATCTGGAGCCCTTCGATCGCATTCTCAGCCCTTTCATCTGAGCCGTTAGCTCCCCAATAATCTCAGCCGACCGATCGATCGCCAAGGACTGATCAGGACCGCCCGCCCGCGCCTCTGCCCCATCACGCCAAGTGTCGGCTTCCTGACCATTAGATCGCGTCGCCTTGACCTGATCTGAGCCGCTCGATCGCGCCTCGCCACACCGCGCCACGTGGCGCTCTCATGACCCCTCATCTGGGCATCCCAGATCTAATCCTAACCGATCGCTAAGCGTTGATCTCCACCGTTGGATCCCAAGATCCAACGGTGGAGACTTCGTCTCCTACCTCGGGTGCCCCCTCTCTCCCACGATCTCTGCCTTGCGAGAGGGGCACCCCCTTCCTATTCTCGGAAGCACTCCCTCCACCCTCGCCGGCCGCTGACCTTCCCACGACACACCCCACTCATCCCTCTCCCTCGCCAGCTCCCTCAAACACCACCATCTCCGCCACACTCGCCCCACGACAGCCACCAACTTCGCCATTCACCCACTCCAGCCGTCACCTTCATCCTATAAATACCCAGCCTCCGGCCACATTCAGCCCCATCCGCCACTCCAGAGAGGAACCTAGAGCTCGGAGCCTTCGATTTGTGACAGGAATTGAGTGAATCCTTGAGCGAAGACGACCCTTCTTCTCCGGCGAGATCCACGGTGCCACCGCCGTGTCGCAGCCGCCCTCCGCGTAGCTGCTTGAGCTCGGGGCTTTACCGACCTCTTGAGCGACGACCTGGAGCTCAAATCTGAGCCCCAATCCCCAGGTAATCACCTCCATTACTCCTCCGATCTCGTTCTTCTTTTCCCTTCATCTTCTCCGATTTTATTCCCTGTCCACGATCATCTTCACGCCTCGCCTTCACTCCGCCGAGCTCCGCGTCGAAGCTCTCATCCTCGCTGACCCCTCCGCATCGTCAGACGCTTCACTCCACCGTTCATCGATCACTAGCTCCGCCACTTGGCCGGAGCAACGTCCCCCGACCACCTCACTTCTCCGTAGGCCTCGCCAACCAGTACCATTTCTCCACAATCGCACGCACGAGCCTCGGCTATACGTCTAACACTTGCAGGTACTCCTTTGATCATTGGCCGGAGCCTCACCGGAGCTCTCCTCGAGCTTCATCGACTCAGAGCTCCAGCCCTCCTCCAGGGATCCAGAGACCACCGGAGCCTTCGCCGCGCACTGACGATTCTTCCGAGCAAGGTGGGGGCTGACGAAGCTCACCACCAGAGCTTGACGACCGAGGCGGAGCTCGGCTGCTTTCACCGGAGCGCAGCCCTCTCCTCCGCAGGCGGCGGAGGATCGATAGAGAAGAAGGAGCAGCAACCGTTCGATCCTCTGATCGAACGGCCCTCGCCTCTCCACGTGTCCACCTCGCCGCCCTCATCAGCGACCGTTGGATTGCCCAGGATCTAACGGTGATCAGCCCGCCGCGTCATCAACATTGGGAGAAGACAGGAGCCGTCAGATCATCCCAGATCTGACGTATCTTGATCGAGCCACGCGTCTTCACCGACACCCCTTGGATCCATCTTGATCCAAGGGCCTTCAGGCCGCCACGTCGCCCTATCCGAGCCTCGGCCTCCAAGCCTAGGCTCGGGTAACCCGAAGCTGCACCGAGGCTGGGCCGAACCTCCAGAAGGCCCGAGCCTCCCTCCGAGCCTCCGACGCCCCCCGAACCTAGGCCGCCCCACGTGAGGAGCACGTGCGGCCTGGGTTATTTGCATAGACGTCCTTGGAGCTTTCAGAAATTGCAAAAAGGCCCCTGTGAAGCAGACATCACGTGAGGAGCACGTGGTTCGTGGAGAAATTGCATAGAAGTCCTGCATAGTATCGGTAATTGCATTTTAGTCCCTGTCAGCATATTTACTTATTGAATTTTTTCCAGTATTGCATTTACACCCTTGTGTTTGCACGTGTCCATAGCATGCATTTTTCATCATTTTGAAATTCTAAAAATTGCAAGTTGTTGAGAATTTTGTCCTCTACCTGTTTGTACACGTGTTTGATTTTGTTGGCTTAATTGAATTATCAATGAATTAATTGGTTCATGTGAGACATATTTTGCCCAGTGATGCCTTTTGATTTTTAATCAATTATCAGTGCCTTCAAAAATCACCAAAAATTCACAGCAGCTTAAGGACATCATTTTTAACACTCCATAAAAATTTCGTATCATTTGCACGCATATCGAGGCCTAAATAAATAGTTTAGTGATTTTCTTAAATTAATTTTAATTAATTCATTTCACAGTGAATTTTAGATCTGTCAATTTTCCTAGGTCCCTAATCATTAGACCTTCGTAGGGTAATTTTAGTTCTTGGAAAAATTGTGATTTGATATTTATTAAAAATTAAACACTGAAAATCACTCTGTCTGTTTATTTAATTCACAGAAAAATTATTTTGAGTCGAAAAATTCCAAAAAAATTAGTGTAGGTCATTTTCATCATAAATAACCATCTGGCCAATTTTCATTATTTTTGGACTTCGTTTGATACATCAATTAAATTTAAAGTTAAATTGGCTAAGATTTGTCTGCATATGTCTGCATAAGAAATAAAAAGACCAAAAAAATTGTCCCTCGAATATCAACACTTGTAAATTGCTGTAATCCACCTAAGGAGACAGTTGCCTCCCTGAGATAGACCTTGGACTTCACCAAGTAAAAAAAAAAATATCACCGCTTAAAATCGACTAAAATCTAACTTAAGTGGTTTTTGATCAACCTCTCGTATCCGACTGCAACGAACACTTAAAATTAATTTGGACCATTAATTTGCCCGAATTAACTAAGGGTGCGAGAGCGTTATCAAAATGGCGCCGTTGCCGGGGAGGCAGGGCTTAGGTTAATTTGTAGCACATTTCTGAAGTGTTTGATTTCTAATCCCCGGGTAGTCTGACCCCTGGTTTTTCTTGTAATTATTTCTCTTATTTGTTTTCTTTTTGCTTTATTTTGTGTCACTCTCTGACCTCTATTTTATTTTTTGTGCGAGGACCGCGAGGAGTCGGCGACGCTTCAAGGACTTAGCATTTAAAGTGTGTTGAGAGAAAGAGAGGCAGTGTACTTTTTATTTTATTTTGCATTATTTCCAGCGGTTCCCGTTTGGGAGCTCGCGCGTGTAAATATAGTGGAAAACCGTGTCTCGTGTGCTGTGTGGGTGATTGGTAATTTAGCTTGCACTAGCGGCTCCTCGAGCCATTCTATGACTTGTTTGTGCTCGTAATCAATAGGACCACACAACACACTTAATAGACGCACCTAGACCACAGGACTTAGTTCAAATTAAACTGTTCTTCACGCTAATAGAACTGCCTGCCTAGGAGCGGCTTTCATCGCCTGCATTTGCATGTAGAATAAAGTTTTCAATTCTGTATTGCATCCTGCATCAACAAGCGAAGGGATCACTGTAAGTACTCTCTACTTAGCATACGCATCATTGATTTCAACTTGCATCGGCTTTTCTCGATTTCCCCCTCTGATTTTCTCACTTAAATTAAAAAGGAAATTGGGACTGTCCGATAGGCGTGATTTGTGGTGATTAATTACAGTGATAACCTAACTTTAAAACCGGGACTGCTAACAGTATTGACCATAAGAAGGGAATAAAAGCTGAAAAATTGTTTGCGGGAGACTAATCCCCGACCTTGTTTTCAGGCTGAGTGAGGGTACCTGAGTGTGTGTGAACACCCTAAGGTAGAGCCCAAATCCCCGTCTTCCATATCACGTTCTAACTGATCCTAGCAAATATCACGAGCCGAATATTTTCAGATTCTTTGACTAGTACCAAGTAGCCTCCGCCTGTCTCAGGTAGATAGGGGCGAAATTGCGGTACTTCGCGACAAGCTGCCAGTAACCCCCTGGGGCGAAGTTCCGGCCTTGTCAGCCTCCGCCTGCTTGCAGGTAGATAGGGGCGTGGTCACTGAGTCCATCGGCTTGGGATAGGAGCGAAGAAAGGAAGGAGCGGCGGTATCTTAGGCGACAGGATAAACAGGGAAGACGCATCCGGCTCTGAGCTGACTTCCCTTTAGGCCGCGTAATCCTTGCTAGATTTGCTTGAAAATCACACTTAAAAACTACAAGATAAATTGGACTCAACTTTGAGTCCTTCACTGTGTTGAGTGTGAATCCAGGGTCTTGGATTGATCTTGTGCTTGCTTCAGGTAGGAGTAAAATCCTATCTTCTTCTGGCTTAACCAAGATGAGTAACTGGGGAGATCTCGACGCACCGTTCACTGATCTCTCTATGAGTCCCCCAAGTAACTCGTCTTTTCCGGTCCGAGCACACCTTGGACCACCCAGGACTCATGACCCTCTTGAGTCCTGGTTCCCTCCTGCTCAGGGTGGTTACTCTCAAACCAACCCTTTTATCTCCTCTGAGATTACCGAGGAAGATCATTGCCTCGGTAATCCCTTCCTTGATTCAACCTCTAACACCGACCTTATTTTCCAATCCCCAGAACTAGAGGGAGAAATGCCGCCAAAGATGCCGCCCGATGAGGACCAGATGAGACAAATCCTTAGACGCCTTGCTGAAGCTGAACAGAAAAATGCGGATCTCACTGCACGAATGGGGCAGATAATAGTAGCTGAAGGGATCGACCGACCAATGGTCGATACCTATAACCCGGCGGAGAATGAAATCCAGAATTGGCTAGCACCTGCAGTTCCCGACCAGGCATTCGAGCTGAAGCCCCACTTCCTTAGCCTGCTGCCGAAGTTCAACGGAAACCTCAGTGAAGAGCCGTACACTTTCCTCCGTGACTTCGAACTAGTCTGCAATAATCTGAGCCATCCCAATGTTGGCCAAGATTATATCCGGCTGAAAGCCACCCCGTTTGCCTTAGGAGATAAGGCTGCACATTGGCTGAAAAACCTAGGGGTGGTATGTACTACCTGGATGCAGTTCAAGGACCTCTTCTTGAAGAAGTTCTACCCACTCAGTAGAACCAATCAGATGCAAACGAAGATTGCCAGCTTCGCCCAAGGACCCTGCGAACCGTTCCACGAGGCGTGGGACAGGTTCAATGACTTAGTACAGAAATGCCCATGCCACGGCATTTCTAAGGCGATCTTAGTCCAGACCTTGTTCTGCGGCCTAACCCCAGAGATGCAGGGGTTAGTCAGCGCCGCCTGCGGAGGAAGCTATCTGAACAAGAACGAGCACGCCGTGTGGAAAATCCTAGAGCAGATGGCAGAAACCGGCAGGTCACAGGCCACAAGGGCCTATCAGTTGTCTCCCTCGATTCTATCCAATGAGACAACTAGAAGGACTGTTGCAGATCTGACAGAGGACCTCATCCCCAGCATGGGGATGATTGCAGACAAGCTTACCATGGTCGAACAGATCCACAAGAGAGTCGCGGAGATGGAGTCTCTTTCGAGCCTTCCCAAGAAGGTGGAGGAACTCTCTGAAAAGGTAGCCAAGATCAAGCTACCCACCCCTTCTGCACCACCTGTACCTGTACATCGAGTCCATCTTGTACAGGAACAGGCATCGGGGTCTCAGAGCAGCTGGGATCAGACTTACACCCAGCAGAACCATCATGCACCCCCACCAGTGGAGACAGAGTACGAGGAGCCTCCGCCCGTTTACGAGATCAACGGGCTCTGGTATAGCCGTGACCCACTAGTCCGGCAAATCGAGATGGGGAAGGACCAGGCACACCGCCCAACCCCAGTCTACCAGGAAACCAGGCCCGTCACAATCCCGCGATATCAGTCCAGGCCAGAACAGGGGTACCAGCCGCAGCAGCGCACCAACCAGCAGGGACCAGCACCGCCCCAGCAGCAGTATCGGTACGGCCAGCAGGGCCAGTTCAGGACCGCATCCACTCAGCAGCCAGCCCAGCCCACCGAGTTGGAGTCCCTCACCTTGGCGATCCAGACCCTGTCTGATAGGGTCCAGCAGATGCAAAACGACTACCTGGACATGAGAACCGACATCAATCGGGTCTCTCGTGCTCAGGACCAACAAATGGCGCCAAGGACTCCAATTCCCGCACAGGTTCAGGCCAACCCAAATAGCATACAGCAGGGCCAGAACCGACCCCGAGATCAGGTATACTATTCAGATAACTATTTATCTGAACATGAGATCCTTTCGTACGATAATGTTAATCATATGTCCCTCAGGAGCGGAAGGACCGTGACCATACCTGATCGGGCACGGGCACAACAGGAAGGAACCTCCGAAATTCGACCTGAGGAGAATTCGGAGGAGGAAGAGGAGGAGCACCACCGTCACCGCTAGCGGAAGAAGAGGACATCTGAGTCCTCGAAGCACCAGCCCCGCAGTCATCCCGAGTCCGACGACACCGATGAGCCCGCACCTCCATCTGAGGAGGACCAGCCAGAAGAAGCGGAAGAAGCATCACTGGTTTCGCCCAAGCATTTTCCCTTTCGTCAGAGTCAGAGTCAGAGTCTGTATAAAAGTCCGAGTCAGAGTCTTGTTCAGAACTCAGTTTCAGCAGCTAATGAAGATATTTCAGTCCCAGAACCTGAGTTAATAATCCCTTTCCCCCAAGCTCTCAAGGGTGGGAAGAAGAAAAACAAAAAAATCCAAAAAGATGACCCTGAGATGGCTGAGTTTTGTAATAAACACATCAAGGTCACAATCCCCTTTGACAAGTTCGTGGAAATGACCCCTGCATTCCAAAAATATCTTAAGGTGAGATGCACACCTACTAGGGTTAGCAGGAAAACCAAAAGCCGTGTTGAGAAACACGTCCTATCAGTAGCCACGACTTGTGCAATAAAGAACTCGTTTCCTCGGAAACGAAGAGACATGGGTGCACACTATGTAGTGAGTCATGTTGATGACATCGCGTTTGCACGCACTCTCCTGGACAATGGTTCCTCGATCAATTTGATGCCCACAGCCCTCTATGAGCGGCTTAATCTCGGACCTCTTAGGAAATCTAGAGCTATTCTTCAGTTCGCAGACAAATCCACTAAGAGGTCCCAAGGAGAGTTAAGGAACATTGTGATCAAAGTCGAGGGGCATGAATACATGGTGGACTTTACTGTCCTCGATATGGAAACCCCTCGTAATTGGAGAGATTCCCAGATCATTTTGGGTAGGCCCTTCCTCAGAACAGTAGGGGCCTTATTCGATTATAAGAATGGGAAAATTCAGTTCCAAACTCCAGGCGGAGATGAGGAATTAGAGATGAAGCAGACGAGATGGCAGAGACCAGACTCCGAATCCAGCACCGAGTACTCTTCTCTCGAAACAGACCGTGAACATGTAGACTCAGTTGGGCCATGGAGACAGAACCCAGCCAGCACCGATGAGTCCATCTCCTTTGAAGATGATCCAGTGCATGAGTCAGTCTGCGAGATCCTCAGGAACGAGTACAGCTCTGAGCCTGCATCGCCCTACATCTTCGATGACACAGAGGCCCAAGTGGGCCTGTCAGTCCTTACATCCTTAGGACAATCGGAAGATGAGGATGATGAGTCGGACGAGGCGTTTGCCGATTGCATGGAGACCTTTGACGATCCGACTCCAGAGCCGAGCTTGGTGGCAGCCAATGCAGAACAGGATCCAGCCACTTCCAACACCAAACCAGATCGGATTGAGCCAGACTTCTTAGACGATCATACCATCCCTGAGCTCAAACCCTTACCCGCAACCCTGAAATATGCCTTCCTTGCGGGCCAAGACAAGAAATTTCCGGTCATTATCAGTTCGCAATTGACCGAG
The DNA here is from genome assembly GCA_037367405.1 of Ottelia alismoides. Lineage (NCBI taxonomy): Eukaryota > Viridiplantae > Streptophyta > Magnoliopsida > Alismatales > Hydrocharitaceae > Ottelia > Ottelia alismoides. The sequence continues at coordinate 216,689 of JAZKJV010006707.1, read as the reverse complement.
GAGCAGGAATCTCGCTTGCTAGAGATCCTGGAGAAGAACCGCAAGGCAATAGGCTGGAGCATTTCCGATCTCCACGGGATAAATCCCGCTCTGTGTTCGCACCATATATATTTGGAGAATGAAGCCAAACCCTCTCGTGAATTCCAACGTCGGTTGAATCCAAATCTACGAGAGGTTGTGAAGAAAGAGATAGAAAAATGGTGCGACGCGGGTTTTATTTACCCAATCTCCGATTCTAAGTGGGTGGCTCCAATCCATGTTGTCCCGAAAAAGTCGGGAATTCAGACGACCACCAACGAGGACGGAGAGGAGATCGTGACAAGAATACCCACGTCGTGGCGCGTCTGTGTGGATTACAGACGCCTGAATGCCGCGACGAAAAAGGATCATTTCCCCCTACCATTTATTGATCAGATTTTAGAAAGACTAGCGGGGAAAGAATTCTTTTGTTTTCTTGATGGGTTCTCGGGCTACAATCAAGTAGCCATAGCTCTGGAGGACCAGGAAAAAACCACGTTCACATGCCCCTTTGGTACCTATGCTTTCAGGCGCATGCCTTTTGGGCTATGCAATGCTCCAGGTACTTTTCAAAGGTGTATGATTGCTGTATTCGCCGAAATGGTCGGCGAATTCCTGGAAGTCTTCATGGATGACTTCTCGGTCCACGGCGACTCTTTTGATTCCTGCCTTAGGAATCTGGACCGAGTCCTCAAAAGATGTTGTGAGGTCAATCTGGTGCTCTCCTGGGAGAAAAGTCACTTTATGGTGACGGAGGGCATAGTGTTGGGGCATGTCATCTCCAAGAGAGGAATGGAGGTTGACCCTGCCAAGGTGGACGTGATCAGACGACTCCAGCCACCAACCAACGTAAGGCAGTTGCGGTCGTTCCTCGGGCATGTCGGATTTTATCGGAGATTTATAAAGGATTTTTCTAAGATTGCCCGACCGCTAACTGAGCTTTTAGGCAAAGACGCGGAGATTATTGTCGATCACAAGTGTCTTGAGGCCTTTAAGCGGTTACAAGGAATGATCATGGACGCACCCATCTTACAAGCCCCAGATTGGTCTCTACCTTTTGAGATCATGACGGACGCCTCAGATTATGCTGTTGGGGCTGTATTGGGACAAAGAAGAGATGGCGTCCCGTTTGCAATTCACTACGCAAGCAAAGTTCTTGATTCTGCTCAGCGTAACTATACAGTTACCGAAAAGGAAATGCTTGCGGTAGTGTTTGCCTTGGACAAATTCAGATCTCATTTAATCGGATCCAAGGTAACTGTGTTCACAGACCACACGGCACTACGATATTTGATGGAGAAGAAGGACGCGAAGGCGCGTCTTCTTCATTGGATTTTACTTATCCAGGAGTTTGATTTGGACATCCGTGATAAACCTGGAAAGAAGAACGTAGTAGCCGATCATCTCTCTCGTCTCGAAGATCTTAATACTTCCGAGGTTTCCCCGATTCGAGACTCCTTCCCCGACGAGTCGATTTTTGTTATCGACTCACTCCCATGGTATGCCAATATCGTGAACTATCTTGTCTCCAAGAAAGTTCCCGAGGATTGGCCCAAGAGCCAAATTGACCGACTAAAGTCGGACGCTAGACACTACCATTGGGAGGATCCGATCCTTTTCTTTGAAGGACCGGATTGTGTCTGGAGACGTTGTATTCCTCAGGAGGAATACCAGAGTGTCCTTTCTTTATGCCATAGCTTAGAGGCAGGAGGACACCACTCCGGGAAGAGGACCGCATGGAAGGTACTTCAATGTGGCTTTTACTGGCCGACTCTGTTTCGCGATGCCACCGCCTTCGCGAAGTCGTGCCCAATTTGCCAGAGAATGGGAGGAACCGTTGGTTCCAAGGATGAGATGCCAATGCAGCCGGTCATCATTTGTGATGTCTTTGACGCCTGGGGCATTGATTTCATGGGCCCATTCCCTGTCAGCCACGGGTTTGAATACATCCTCCTTGCGGTTGACTATCTGTCCAGATGGGTGGAGGCTATCCAGACCCGAGCCGCAGACAGCAGGACTGTCTGCAAATTTATCAGAGAGCACATAATCTCTAGGTTCGGGATCCCCAAAATGATGATATCAGATGGGGGTAGCCACTTTGTGAATCGGGAGGTGAAGAAACTCCTGAAGGACTACGGCATCGAACACCGTGTCGCTAGTCCTTACCACCCACAAACCAATGGTATGGCTGAGGTGTCGAATAGGGAGGTGAAAACCATATTGCAAAAGCTCGTCCGCCCAGACAGGAAGGACTGGTCTCAGCTCCTGGATCAAGTCCTCTGGGCGTATAGGACGTCTTACAAGACACCGTTAGGCACCTCCCCATTCCGAATGGTATTCGGAAAGCCGTGCCATTTGCCCGCAGAATTAGTGCACAAATCAGAATGGGCAATAAAAAAGGTCAACTGGAACACACACCTGGGACAAAAACAGAGAGACATGGATCTGAATGAGCTTGTGGAAGTCAGAAACCGAGCATACGACAACAGTGTGGTGTACAAGGACAAGGTGAAGCGTTGGCACGATAGATATATCAGACGAAAGACCTTTGTTCCTGGACAGAAGGTATGGTTGTTCAATGCCAGGCTGAAGACTTTCCAAGGCAAGCTGAAGTCCAAGTGGACGGGACCATTCGTCGTCCGAACGGTGCATGATAGTGGATGTGTCGAGATCTCAGATCTCGCAGATGACGCACCGACATTCCTAGTGAATGGACAGCTGTTGAAACACTTCGTCGAATCCAATGAGAAGTTAGTCCATGTCGAGGAGATTGTATTCATGCACGAGACAGATACAGCAGATTCACATCAAGCCACGTATGAGACCTTGCAGCAGTGAATTCAAGCCATCCGCAGCATCTCGAAAGATTCAAACCGACTCATCTGTATATGTCATCATTCTTGTACAACCTACCCTTTCTCCCGCGACTTTAGTAACCCATCTCCGCCTCATCAGATCACTATCTTGGACTATACTTAGGATAACCAGATCCTAAGTATAGGGGGAAGAGTCACCTAAGTCGGTTCACTGTACATTCTCCAGATCACATTGGTCCTCATACTCATTTCCTACCTATACTTAGGCTGACCTAAGCTTAAGTCTAGGGGGGACCGATGCCCGCATTGTACACTCATCCTTTACCCCTCTCTCCCTCGTCCGCCCCATTTCTATTCTTCTTCTACACTTAAGCTGTCAGAGCCTAAGTTTAGGGGGGCGAGACGACTTCTATACTTTCTATTCCTTTTTGGCTCTTCTACGCTTAGCACGAGCTATGTCTTTTTCTTCGCTCTTCGTGCTCTGAGGACATAGCACACGCTAAGTATAGGGGGGCGTGTATATATTACATATATACTTTACCCATAGCTCGTACTTTCGCGTATTTTTGTATAATTACGGGTGGGTAACAAAAAAAATAAATAAATAAATAAATAAAAATTTTTTAGGCTTCTTATTTACTCGTGCATATCATTTCCGCATAGAAAAGTAAAAAGAGTCTTGCATTTTCATAGCATGACATCGCATCTCATCTGCATACCTTTGCACATGCAAAGTGAAAAGCTAGTGGGTTCTGAACCAAGTTATGAGTAGATATTGAGGATGGACTTGATTTGACCTTAATCCACCTAATTTCAGAGGAACCTTATAGGAACTGGAGTTAAGATTTCTCAGGTCAGGTGACTTAATTCTTTGAGTCCGCAAGTCTATGTTCACATGTCATCTTGATTAGTCTAAGTAGAATATCTCGTACACACGCATAATTCTTTTAGACAGTGACCTAACTTGGACAAGCACAATGCACGTAGCTCTTCATTGATGAGGTGGTGAGGAGGTAGAATCCTTTAGCTTGGAGTAGCACACGGGTGGAAACATCCGTCCTCCTCTAGGGAGGGTAGTGCATCTCAACCTAGTCTGGTGGTGTTGACATCTAAGGACAGGATGCTGTGGGTTGCAATAATGCTTCAAAAGAGGGATAGTCTACTGGCTCAAGAGGAAAAACTCCTGATGTACATGCTGCACATTGTATATTGTGACAAAAAAAATGCAAGAACTCCAAAAAAATCAGACAGGTCCAAGTCAAAGAAAAAAATAATACCTGTCGGAGTATGTATACTAGTAAAGAAATGCAGCTGGATGACTTGGCTACACTGGTCAGGCATCCCGGGATAGGTAGCTACACTGGCTACCGTCCATTCTCTTCTCTATCCCCTCCTCTTGAGTTGGTCGCACTTGAACTTAGAAGGGAATACCCCGCTCCTCGAGGAAAGAGTTACTGGACCGGGTTATTGAGTTACCTTGTTAGAGGAGGCTGGTTCCGAGTCATTTCTGATGTGGAGAGCTATATCTCACTTACACAGTACAAGTAAGAATCATAGTCATCAGAAATTTGCGGTTGAGGATTTGTTCTGACCTGACTATTGAGGCGTCTTGAATAGAAGACTTGTGGAACTTGAAGTCTGTTAGGTCTTAAGTTCAGGTCCAAATAAGGTTCCGCCACACAATTAATCCAAAGGTCGAGTCAGGCTCCATTTTCAACTTTTGTTCATGACCTTGGTATGGAACCCAAAATCATTTCACTCTTGCATTTCATTTAGTTACTCGGGGACGAGCAAGGTTTAAGTATAGGGGGTTGATGAATCTGTGATTCATCACATCAAAAGTCAAAAATAGAGCCTTGTTCCCGAGAAAATAGAGACATATTTCCTTTTATCTTGCATAGATAACATTCATGCATACATCCATAATTCATGCATTATAGCAGCTCATCTGCATTTAAATAAGAAGCCACAAATCACCTGTAAAATACCGCTTCATCAAATAACTCCTTCTCTATAATACATGTATATACTCCTTAATAATATAGGGAAGAATGCCAAAAACCACCCTTGTAAAATAGCCCAATTGTCCTGAGAGTCCTTGTACATTAAAACACACATAAAGCCCGCATACAAACCCCTACTTAGGTCTACTCACTCTTAGAATATTACATATCAAAAGACCTTCAAAATGAGACTAATTTCATTGAAATTGGAGCTTGTATGAGAAACTTGGGTTTTTGGGTCATGTTGTATACTACATATGTATATTTATGTATCTTTGTATTTATGTACCATATTTGACCTCACCTCCGTCTTTGGTCAACATGAAACTTGTAGATCTCATCAAGATCTACAACTTTCATGTTTTGAGTTTTTCCAAATTCGGCTTCCTCTTCTCTCTACACGCATTTCTTCCTCCAACCATTCACAGCAGGCCACGTGGCGCCCTCTGATTGCGCCACGCGGCCCGCTGCCCTTTGTCTGATCCGCCTTCGCCCCCACCGTTGGATCGCGCTTCAGATCCAACGGTCCCTCTGTGACCACGTGCGCTCACTCCCTCAGCCGTCCGATTATCTCCCACTTCTCATCACCACCATCCGATAGCGCAGCGCTCTCAGCCTTCCACGTGGCGTCATCTACGCCGCTCGACCGCGCCCCCGATCCTCTCATCACAGCCGCCCATCTTCCAGCGAGTCTCGACCCTCAGATCGACTCCACCCTTTTATCTGGGCCATCCATTAGCGCCTCGCCCACAGTGCGCCACGCGTCACATCTGGAGCCCTTCGATCGCATTCTCAGCCCTTTCATCTGAGCCGTTAGCTCCCCAATAATCTCAGCCGACCGATCGATCGCCAAGGACTGATCAGGACCGCCCGCCCGCGCCTCTGCCCCATCACGCCAAGTGTCGGCTTCCTGACCATTAGATCGCGTCGCCTTGACCTGATCTGAGCCGCTCGATCGCGCCTCGCCACACCGCGCCACGTGGCGCTCTCATGACCCCTCATCTGGGCATCCCAGATCTAATCCTAACCGATCGCTAAGCGTTGATCTCCACCGTTGGATCCCAAGATCCAACGGTGGAGACTTCGTCTCCTACCTCGGGTGCCCCCTCTCTCCCACGATCTCTGCCTTGCGAGAGGGGCACCCCCTTCCTATTCTCGGAAGCACTCCCTCCACCCTCGCCGGCCGCTGACCTTCCCACGACACACCCCACTCATCCCTCTCCCTCGCCAGCTCCCTCAAACACCACCATCTCCGCCACACTCGCCCCACGACAGCCACCAACTTCGCCACTCACCCACTCCAGCCGTCACCTTCATCCTATAAATACCCAGCCTCCGGCCACATTCAGCCCCATCCGCCACTCCAGAGAGGAACCTAGAGCTCGGAGCCTTCGATTTGTGACAGGAATTGAGTGAATCCTTGAGCGAAGACGGCCCTTCTTCTCCGGCGAGATCCACGTGCCACCGCCGTGTCGCAGCCGCCCTCCGCGTAGCTGCTTGAGCTCGGGGCTTTACCGACCTCTTGAGCGACGACCTGGAGCTCAAATCTGAGCCCCAATCCCCAGGTAATCACCTCCATTACTCCTCCGATCTCGTTCTTCTTTTCCCTTCATCTTCTCCGATTTTATTCCCTGTCCACGATCATCTTCACGCCTCGCCTTCACTCCGCGAGCTCCGCGTCGAAGCTCTCATCCTCGCTGACCCCTCCGCATCGTCAGACGCTTCACTCCACCGTTCATCGATCACTAGCTCCGCCACTTGGCCGGAGCAACGTCCCCCGACCACCTCACTTCTCCGTAGGCCTCGCCAACCAGTACCATTTCTCCACAATCGCACGCACGAGCCTCGGCTATACGTCTAACACTTGCAGGTACTCCTTTGATCATTGGCCGGAGCCTCACCGGAGCTCTCCTCGAGCTTCATCGACTCAGAGCTCCAGCCCTCCTCCAGGGATCCAGAGACCACCGGAGCCTTCGCCGCGCACTGACGATTCTTCCGAGCAAGGTGGGGGCTGACGAAGCTCACCACCGGAGCTTGACGACCGAGGTGGAGCTCGGCTGCTTTCACCGGAGCGCAGCCCTCTCCTCCGCAGGCGGCGGAGGATCGATAGAGAAGAAGGAGCAGCAACCGTTCGATCCTCTGATCGAACGGCCCTCGCCTCTCCACGTGTCCACCTCGCCGCCCTCATCAGCGACCGTTGGATTGCCCAGGATCTAACGGTGATCAGCCCGCCGCGTCATCAACATTGGGAGAAGACAGGAGCCGTCAGATCATCCCAGATCTGACGTATCTTGATCGAGCCACGCGTCTTCACCGACACCCCTTGGATCCATCTTGATCCAAGGGCCTTCAGGCCGCCACGTCGCCCTATCCGAGCCTCGGCCTCCAAGCCTAGGCTCGGGTAACCCGAAGCTGCACCGAGGATGGGCCGAACCTCCAGAAGGCCCGAGCCTCCCTCCGAGCCTCCGACGCCCCCCGAACCTAGGCCGCCCCACGTGAGGAGCACGTGCGGCCTGGGTTATTTGCATAGACGCCCTTGGAGCTTTCAGAAATTGCAAAAAGGCCCCTGTGATGCAGACATCACGTGAGGAGCACGTGGTTCGTGGAGAAATTGCATAGAAGTCTTGCATAGTATCGGTAATTGCATTTTAGTCCCTGTCAGCATATTTACTTATTGAATTTTTTCCAGTATTGCATTTACACCCTTGTGTTTGCACGTGTCCATAGCATGCATTTTTCATCATTTTGAAATTCTAAAAATTGCAAGTTGTTGAGAATTTTGTCCTCTACCTGTTTGTACACGTGTTTGATTTTGTTGGCTTAATTGAATTATCAATGAATTAATTGGTTCATGTGAGACATATTTTGCCCAGTGATGCCTTTTGATTTTTAATCAATTATCAGTGCCTTCAAAAATCACCAAAAATTCACAGCAGCTTAAGGACATCATTTTTAACACTCCATAAAAATTTCGTATCATTTGCACGCATATCGAGGCCTAAATAAATAGTTTAGCGATTTTCTTAAATTAATTTTAATTAATTCATTTCACAGTGAATTTTAGATCTGTCAATTTTCCTAGGTCCCTGATCATTAGACCTTCCTAGGGTAATTTTAGTTCTTGGAAAAATTGTGATTTGTTATTTATTAAAAATTAAACACTGAAAATCACTCTGTCTGTTTATTTAATTCACAGAAAAATTATTTTGAGTCGAAAAATTCCAAAAAAATTAGTGTAGGTCATTTTCATCATAAATAACCATCTGGCCAATTTTCATTATTTTTGGACTTCGTTTGATACATCAATTAAATTTAAAGTTAAATTGGCTAAGATTTGTCTGCATATGTCTGCATAAGAAATAAAAAGACCAAAAAAATTGTCCCTCGAATATCAACACTTGTAAATTGCTGTAATCCACCTAAGGAGACAGTTGCCTCCCTGAGATCGACCTTGGACTTCACCAAGTAAAAAAAAATATATCACCGCTTAAAATCGACTAAAATCTAACTTAAGTGGTTTTTGATCAACCTCTCGTATCCGACTGCAACGAACACTTAAAATTAATTTGGACCATTAATTTGCCCGAATTAACTAAGGGTGCGGGAGCGTTATCAGGGAGTGATGAACCGGGTCTGGATTTTAGTGACTCCTCTCAGTAGAGAAGTAATCTTATCTTAGTCCAATTATTGGACATTGATCTGAATATGATTAAGATGCAATGAGAAGATTAGATTTGCGGTCTTGATTTAATCAAGCATCTATGGGAGGCCCGAGATCTGGATTTGAGATGTGATCTCAATATCCATGTCACTATACGTGGAACAATACAATTGCCCTGTCCTTATCTCCAAGTATTCGCGGAGAAAGCGCATTATCCTTGAAAGAGTTCATGGATAATTCTATTGTTGATATTTGTATCCGAGCAATGAGAAAATGGATAATTAAATGTGATTTAATTATCACGAATAATATGAATTTGATTCATATTATATGGAGAGTTATCTTAGATAATTAAATGAGATTTGATTATCAAAGATGTAGATAATGTGAATGTGATTCATATTATTTGAGTGCATGAGAATAAGTTATCCAATATAATTAAATGTGATTTAATTGTTATGGATGAGAATAATGTGGATAGAAATATCCAATTATTCATAATATATTATAAATGTGATTTATAATGTATTAGAGAGAGCTAGTTATAATTTATATGTGTTGATTAATTATTATGTGTATTGGATACACATTAATTGACAATGTAAATTATATGTTGTTTTGGGTTGTGAATATGATTCACAAATTTTTCAATGGCAAGATTGCAATGTCTACAAAATAATTGTGAATTATTTTTGTAGAATAATTTGCAACAAAAGTTGTTGCAAATAATGGAGATTATATAAAAGATGAAAAAGCCACCTTCCCAATGGAGGAGGGTGGACGACCACCACTCCCATTAGGAAAGGGAGGCCGTCCCCCCTCTCCACATGGAAGGAGGCTTTCTCTCCTTTCATTATCTCCATATATTGATGATTTAATTTTGTGATTAAATTGTGTTGATTTATCAACATATATTTAAATTAAATTAAATTAATTGTTGTTGGTTTTACCAACACAAATCTTAGCCATTAAAAGAAACACAATCAATGAGAGCCATTGGATTTGTGTTGTCCCATGGATTGAGATCCATGGATCCTAAAACCCTATAAAAGGAGAGGCACCCCATTGCTCTTATTTACACATAATGCTTGAGAAGCATCTCTCTCTCCCTCTCTCTTTCTCTCTAGAGGTCAGCCCTCTCTCTCCCTCTCATGGCCGTCCACCATGGATGCCATGGAGAGGTTCTCCATCGCCGTGGCATCATCGTTATGCTGCCCGTTCTTCTGCTCGTGGATCTCCGTCTCCTTCGGTGCGCCTCGCTCGTGAAGAAGACGGATCTCGTGTGTCGAGATCAGGAGATCCGCCGCTTGGATCATCAACATGGATTGCGAGAAGCACGCAGTTCAACCCCGCGCTCGCAAGCGTCTCCTCCGTCGGATCGGACTTGAGACAGGAGGTCTATTCGTTTAGAGACTCGATCGCAACCACGCTTCAAGAGGTAATCCTATTACTTGTTTGTGGTTTAGACGAAACGATCCGAGAAGTGTTCTTGGATCATGTGGTTTCGTCGTAATAAAATTTTTAAATTCCGCTGCATCGAGCAACTAGTGCGACTAGTCGCTCCACGTCGTATTCGATGCGACGTTCACACTTCCGTGATGCGCTTGAGGATCTAACCATTATCTTCAGTTTATGTATTGGTATTGTACCTATGTATTATATACATGTATTTTATTTTTGTCTTTTATTTAGTGTTTTATTCTGATTTTAATGTACATATTTATTACAAATAATATTTATAAAATTAAAAAAATATAAAATCATAAAAATAATGAAACATAATAAAATGATTATTTTAATCTGTACAAGTATACAATAGGGGGTCTAAAACTCAACTTTCAAACCGTAGCTCCGCCAAATGCGAAACCACCTTCATTAAATAGCTTATTTAAAATTATATACAATTAAAGGTGATTTTGATGCATTTAGAGCTTTTATTTGAGAGATACAGGTCTGTGAAGTTGGGATTCTGGAATTTTATTCAAATCATAACTTTTTATCTGTAACATTATTTTTGAGTGAAATCAATTTTATATTTTTCTTTATTTAATTATCTACAACTTCCATGTACAAAGTTTCTTTATTTGAGGTGTAAAAAGTGGAACCGAAAATAGGTCCCAAAATGAATAAAGAATGAATGAAATAAAAGGTATTTTTATTGGTTTTTGGCCCTTATCTCCCCCTAATTTATTCCTTGTCGACCTAGTCATCGAGATGCCCAGGTCTCGGGGTTTCGGGTCATAAAATATTTACAATATTTTGTTATTTTCCTTTTTTTCTTTATTCTATAATTTGGGCATTAAAACCTGCATTTTGTATACTTTTTACAAAAATATGCATGAATGCTAAAATGCATGAATAAACGCTATTTACACGCATTTACTAGGTTTTTTGAGGCCAAAATGATAGAATAAAGATGATGAAACGTAGCTTCATCATCCCCCTATACTTGTTTTTGCTAGTACCTAGCAAACACTTATGCAATAAGTGCAGAAAAGAAAAACAAAGAAAAGAAAAAGAAGAAATTGGATTTTGTTTAATTATCAAACTTGTCTTCACAAAATCAAAGTTTGGAGCTTAAGTCGGACCTTTGGAATTTTAGTGCGGGCGAAACCTTAATGAGAACCGGATTTTAAATCCAACAGCCTTTGAGATTTCGAAAAGTCTGTCCAAGTCTCCTCAATAGCCAGGTCAGAAATATCTCAACTCATACGCAAACCCTTACGACTATGAATCTGACTCGTACAGAGTAAGTGATTGTGGCTCTCCCCAACTAGTATGACAAAGAGACTGACTTCTCTAGTACGACAACCCAATGATTCCCCAATCCAATAACTCCTTCCTCGAGGAGCGCGGTATTCCCTTCTAAGTTCAAGTGGCAACCAACTCAAGAGGAGGGGGTGAAGAGAAGAATGAACGGTAGCCAATGTAGCTACCTATCCTAGGATGCAAGACCAGTGTAGTCAAATCATCCAGCTGCAGGCTCACATGATATGACTTTGGAACTCATTCTTGCTTATTGACTTTACAACATATTCACATACTTTACAGGCATTTTATTTTTGTACAGGCCTGCCCTTTTTTTTAATACTATATACAACAACATTTACATAGGGAGTTTTTCCTCTAGAGCTAATATCCTATCCCTCTTTTGAAGCTTTATTGCAACCCACACTCTCCTGTCTTTAGAATTCCTCATCACTGGATGGGTTGGGGTGCACATCTCTCCCTAGAGGAGGACAAGTGTGTTCACTTGAGTGGGTCTCATACCGGCAAATCCAATCCCCTCACCACTCCAACTGAGTTGAGCCAAGTGAAAGGTGCAGGTGTCCAAGTTAGGTCATTATCAACAAGAGTCGTGCGTGTGTTCAAAAATACTCTATTAGGCAGTCAAGAATCCATTGAACCAAGTCTTGTGATCCTCAAAGAATTAAGTCAACTAGACCTGAAGTACCTAAATCCTTGTTCCTATAAGGTTCCTGTTAATAGGTAGATTTTATGGTCCAACCAAGCTCCAATCTTTGGAGTTTACTTACTCATTCAACTATCAAACTCAATTCGAAAAATACTAATGCTATGCAGATGCTATGTAGAATGCAGAAAATAATTTTATAATACAATTTTCAAAGATTTTGAACTTTTTATGGGTTTTTGAAAGAGATGATGGACATGCATTTTTTGGATTTTTCAAAGGATTTTTCAAATGTTTTTTTTTGGATTTTAGTTTTTGCAAATGTTTTTGGACTTTTTGAAAACAAAAAGATTTTGGATAAAAAACTAGGTACAAATATTTACACAGGGATGCATCTTATATTTACAAGAAGTGGATTTTAAGAATTTATAAGGGTAACTGATCAATTTTATAGGTATATACAATAAAGAAATTTAGGTGTGATGTATGTATTCCTCAAACTTATTTGAAAATCATTTTACAAATAATTTTGAAAAAACTATAGTCCAAAATAGTTTTTACAAATATTTTTGCAAACATGTATACATATTTTAAAATCATTTTGCAAAGGTTTTCCAAACAGTATAGATAGATTTTTCAAATATTTTGCAACCATTTTTCAAACCATTTGCAAATCATTTTTCAAACATTTTATTTCACACAAAGAAAATAAACTTTACAAACCAAAATGTTTTTACAAAGGTTGAAAACATGTAACAAAACGTTTTCAAAAATAGTTTTCAAAAGATTTTTCACAAAGATTTTCGAACTATTTTTCGAATATTTTGCAAAAAATATTTTCACCTAATTTATTAATCAGTACATACAAAAAGAATTTGAGGAATAAAACATCTTTTTATTAAGGTTTTTAATGTATTTTAAAGAATTATTAGACATAGTTATTAGGAAAATACGAAAGTACGAGTTATGGCTAATGTATATACGTAGTATATACGACCCCCCTATACTTAGCTTGAGCTATGTCCTCATAGATTAGAGAGAAAATATAAGACATAATTCGTACTTAGTATAGGAAAATCTAAAGAATAAACGAATGAACGAATGAACAAAAGAATAAGAAGTTGACCGTCCCCCCTATACTTAGGATCAAATAGTCCTAAGTATAGTAGACTGTACACAAAACAAGGAGGGTCAAGAGTGGGAATGAACATATCGTACTCAGATTGTCTCCTCCTATACTTTGGGTAAGATATCCCTACGTATAGACAAGAAGAGGAGACAATGGAGAGGATCGAAAAGAATAGAAGAACTCGGGATGCACACCCCCTATACTTAGGACAAAGTACATCCTAAGTACAGAAGACTGTCTACAAGGGGCGACAACTTTTTGGTAGAAAAAGAGAAGAGAAAAGGAAAAGAAGGAAAGAAGAAAAGAGATCAAAAGATGGAAGAAGATAGAAACGGATGTACGCATCACTCCCCCTATACTTAGGGTAAAAGAGGCCCTAAGTATAGGCAACAACAGGAGTGATGAAACGGAACGGTGAATGAACACTCAGCTCATCCACCCCCTATACTTAGGACAAAGTACGTCCTAAGCAAGGGAAACACGAGAAAGGGTGGATGAGCAATACAGGAGATGGACAGAAGCGAATATACAACAGAGATGGATGTACAGAGATCATGAAGGTAGAAAGCAAACTTTCTTGTGGGACCGCTGAGGGATAGATCTGATGTGGTGTAGGTCGACATCGGGGTCCACAGTGGACGGAAGCCGATCATGGTCAACAGAGTGAAGATCCTCAATGGTCCTATGGTGTGAAGGCACAGACGGGTAAGTGGAAGAAGTACGAATAGGTCCGGCCTTGGGTGTCTCGCTTATATCAAAATGGAATGGGACAAACTCACCATCATCGGAAGAAGTATAATCGGAGTCGTCCTGTGAGGTGTAGTCCAGGTCAAAACCAAAGGAACGAACTCATCATTGGAAGTAGTCGAACTCTGTTCATCGTCTATAATCTCAACTGGATCATCATTCTCATCAAAAGGCCTGAATTCCTGAATAAAAGCAATCAAATCAAATTTGACCTTGGTCTCTTCTGAATCTAAACGAACATGAGCAGACCCATCGGTGAAAGTAGTCGAATCATGTCCATCCTGTCTAGTCTCTAAATCTGCCCTCCGCTCAAGGGTATCGATCGTGTAAATCCTGCGGATGTCATCAACACAACGCCAAGTCCAAGAAGAAGGAACTCTGAGGTCCATGCTTTCCAAGTATTCCTCCACTGGAAGGAATTCTCAGGACTCAGTGGAGTCCAACATGCAACAAAAGTATCTGATAGTCTCATCAAGGTCATGGTCCTCAGGGTCAGCCAAGATAGGTGCTCAGGGTCAGCCAAGATAGGTGTGGTTGCATCAGGTGCAGGTCTCTGGTCAACGATGGGTGTGGTGATCAACACTTCGCTCTCATCAGCAGGACGGAAGTGAATCTCTCCTGATCTGTAATCAATAGCGACCCTTGCAGAAGCGAGGAATGGTTGTCCCGGGATAATTGGAGAATGCTCTCCTGTGGAGGTCTCCATGGGCAATACGACAAAATCAACATGGTAGCTCATGCCCTGAATCGAGATGATGGCGTTTTCAAGGATACCCTTCATCCTCTTTATTGTTCCATCAACAAACTGAACGATCATCGTGGTTTTCTTGAGAGGCCCTAAGTGAAGAGACTGTGTGATGACACGAAATTCACACGGTCGAGAGAGGATAAATAATGTCACAATGTTGTCGTTGTTCTCAACCGCAGGATTCGGTCAACGAGAAAAATTTGTAAACCACTTCAGATAAGATATAAATCAAGAAAACAAATGTAAGCGGTCTTTCGCTATTCTTTTTACCTGGTATAGCGACCAGGGTCGAACACAAGGAGCACGATTTAAAAACTCTATAGTCAGATTTCAGAAAATGATTTTTTTAGTGGTTTTTGATGTTTATATTTTTTTTTGTATTTTTCGAATAAGCACAAATGAATAGAAACACACACACACACTACACTATTTTTGTATTTTTTTAAAAGGTAAAAAAAATGCTCAGAAAATTAAAGAGATTAAAATGCACCTACAGAAATATTTTTGGGATTTTTAGGCAATTTTTCTATTTTTTTTATGAATTTTCAAAGTTTAGGCATGCAAAAAGACATTGTTTTTCTTATTTTTTTTTAAAATATATTAAAAGCCAATGAAATACAACGAGAATTTTATACAATGCTAAAAACTACAGCTTGATCATATACAAATTTTCTCAGAATTTTGCAACCATAAAAACACCATTTATTTCAATCAAATAGCATGCAAATTAAAGTCTAGATCATAGGGACTAGATTGCAAATAATGAAAGTTGTTGCATGTAATAATAGCAGAAATAACATTCAGGAAGAGCTTACAAATTATCCAGTGATACACATGCTAGGCATGTGACTTGAAGTTGGAGGGAAGCTTCTTTTCACTTATGAAAATTCCCAGGAGCGTCTTTATAAATTACCCAATGTATTTTTTTATTCTCAAATCTCAACTAGGGCTTCCTGTCTCACATTTGTGTCTTCACCGCAAAGAGGGAGGCAACAGGGGCACAGCCGCCGCCGTCCCCTTCAGATCTGGAGCGCGTGGGCTTGGGGCAGAGCGGCGGAGGCCTACCGCTAGACGCGGGGGCGCGCGCGGCCTGGAGAGCTTCGGGTGTCGCACCTGCGCGCGGATGGCGGAAGAGGGTCACACAGGGACTTGGATCGGTGGCGCGCGGGGGTTCACGCCGCTGGGTTCGGCAGAGGAAGGCGGTGGTGGACGGCGAGCGCGGGATGCGGGGCGGTGCCCGCGGCGGTCTGGTTCGCGCGGAAGATGGAGAGCTAGGCGGAGGTGCGCGGTGGCTGAACGGTGGAGGTGGCAAACGCGCGGAGGCGCAGGGGAAGTGCGCGCGGTTGGCGCGGCCTGAGCGACTCGTGGGGCTGCCGTGCCGCCGCTGCAAGGGCGGTGCCGCCTCGCAGCGCTGGATGAAGACGGAGCCGGAGGACGGGGATGCAAGGCAGGTGGAGGTGGCGCGTGGGGCACGCGCGGGGACGCGCGGAGATGGCACGGTGGTGCGCCGCGGGCAGCAGCGGCCACGGAGGACGGCGCGCACCGCCGCTGGCGGCGCACGGATGGGAGGACAGGGCGAGGCGGCGCTGCCGCACTGTGCGTCGGCCGAGCAGCGTTGGGTGGCCGCGGGGTTGAGCACAGGAGGGCGGCGCCGTGTGGCGGTCTGATCTGGAGTACACGGAGGCGGAGGTCGCACCGACCTCGCGTGTGGGACGCCGGCTTGGAGGGACGCGCCGCCCTCACATGCGTGGAGGAGCAGACCGCGGTGAGGCGGCCGGAGGGCGATGGAGGTGGGGCGGCGGCGCCTGGAGTGGCTGGGCGCGGGGGCGGCGCCGCCACCACCTGTGGAGGTGATAGATCAGCCTGCAGCGGAGGCGCGGCTCGGTCCCTGGAGGAATTTTTTTTTTATTTTATTTTTTTTTATTTTTCTGTTTTTATTTTTATGCAGCCTGCAGGAAATGTTAGAGAAAAAAAAATGTAATTTTTTTTTTAATTTTTTTATTATTCTCCTGCAAAACATAATGTTAGAGACAAAAAAAAGAACAAAAATTTTATTGTTTTTTTTTTTACTTCTTCCTGCAAAAACAACTGTGAGATAAACAGGGAGAATCCTTATATGATTTTTTTATTTTTTTTATTTTTTTTATTTATGCACAATACTAGGAAATATGGATGGAGATCCGGTGGAAATGTGAGAGATGGATCTGAGGCTCCGATCACCGTGCGTGACTGGAGGTGAAAGATTGCGTGAGGTAGAATGTGAAGATGGAGGGATACGAAAATGAGATGAAAAATCGATGTCGGACGCGGATCAGAGAGTGATGGAAATTTTTGTGATTTTTTTAATGATCTAACTTCTAAAAAACTACACCTACGCTAACATCTAAATCTACGATTACCTAAGGAAAAAGATAAGAAAAAATGGATCTCACCTCGGGGATCGGACACACCTCCTCGCCTCACTGCAACAAGGGCGATCGCTTGCTGTCACTCTCGCGATGCCTCTGGAGTTCACTGGGAAGAAGGGAGCCATGATGGCCTCGACGAAGCTCAAGCCGCTGTCACCGACTGGATCGGAGGCTAGGACCCTTTTCAACAAGAAAATTCTCGGAAACTGGGCTCCTCTCCACCAAAGATTGATCAAATGTGAATGAGGGAGGAGGAGCCCATTAAAAAGAGGCAAAAAAATCAAAAAAGGAAAATATTTACAAAAAAGGAATGTGTTTATTGGATGGATTAATAAAATAATTAAATAAATAAAATAATTAATTAATTAAAAACGAATTTCGTAATAAATAAATTAAATAAATTAATAAATTAATTCAAAATCAATTAGCCACCTTAATGGTGGCCATATATGGTGTGGAATAAAATCATATATACAAGGCAAGTTATTAAACCAAATAAATCAAATAAATTAAATAATTACATATGATTTTCGTAATTAAATTAATTCATGTGAGACAATTAATTTTTTTGGTCATTTTTATTTAGGGAAATTAATTGTATACATATATTATACACATATAATACAATATACATAGGTACAAATAAGGAAATAATTTTTATAAAAGATTTTTTTTTTAATTTTTATATTTTTTTAATGAAAACAATATTTACAAATATGTACATTATGAGTAAAATATATACAATAAGTATATGGGTAAACTGCACAATACACCCCAGAAAATCGAATTTTTAACCGTAACTCCAAAAAGTACGAGACCACAGCCATTTGAAAGATAATTTAATTTATAGTATGCTGGAAGTGAGTTTGGTTCAATTAGAGCTTGTGTGGAGCCGGAATTGATGTTTCAATTATCACTTTGTGGCTTTTTCTGGGTGTAATTATTTGCAATATATACAGTATTTTATTTTACAAATATTTTTATTATTTACAACACAATTTTATTCACAACTTTTATTTACAAAAATAATTAGTTTGAGGTCAAATTATGTACAAATAAAATAATGTAAGTTTTGTACAAATATACATGAAAAGTATTTACAAGATATTTTTGATTTTTCTGACAAACGACCCTATCTCCCCCTACTTTATTCCTGGTCGATCAGGTCAAGTCTTGACCTTCTCTCGGGGTTTGGGTCAGTCTGTATTTATTGCATAACTAAATCCTTTATTTTTCTTTTCTTTTTCTTTTCTTCTTTATTCTTTTATTTATAAACAAAAAGTGTTAAAAATGCAATTTTAACAAATGCATGCAAAATGGTAAGATTATGAAATTAATGGGTATTTACAGGTGTTTGACTAAGAAATTGAAGCTAAAATAAAAGAATAAAGGCGATGAATCGTGGATTCATCACTGTGCCAGCAAGAAGGGTATATTACTAATCGAAGCACCGCCATCTAGGAGAGTGTGATCACATGTGTGGTCAGAGATGGATGAAAGGTGTGGCAGTGCTCCTCTTCCGAGGAATAGAACGGTGTGTGATGGCGTGGGCAGTGGCCATGTTCAGAATATGACGCTCAGATCTGCTCCTCTGCTTTCTCTACTTGGGAAGAGGAGCAGATATATCAGTTGGCCACCACTCGGGTTCAATCAACATTTTTTTTGAATTTTTGGACCTCCTCCATACAAGGGAGGAAGTTGGAATCAGCATATACACGAGGCATGCCAAGAGCAGTCTGTACAGCGGCATCCTCGGGGTCAAAGGTGGGACTGGGTGTGAATGAATGTTTGGTCAAAGTATCTGGCAAGTGGTACCTTTCCTCACAGTCTGACTCGATCATGTATCTCCCGAACTCTTTTTGGATTTTTAAAATTTCTCATTTTTTTTGTTTTGGGCGATTGCAAGCTCCCATGACAATCCTCAAATGAATCCAAATCATCAAAGAATGAAGCATCATCCTGGTTCTCATTCAAATTAGTAAGATCATTGATCCTCGACTTCATATGCTCCATCATCTGATTCAAGGTCTCAAGTGTGGATTACATGAAAGGTGACTCCAAAATCTCAGGATCGGGTGTGTCCAATGTGGGTGGTGGTTGTAGAGAAAAATCATATTCCAGATCAGGATTTTTGGACCTCCTCCATACAAGGTTCCAGATCAGGATACTCAAGGAAGAGCGGATTTTTGAAATGTGTAGGAGATGGTGGTGGCAATGATTGGTGAAGGTCAAAGTCTGAATCCTGAAATAGTGGGTTGGTTGGATATGTACAAAAATCAGGAGCAAAGTCCTCCTGGAAAAAGTAAGGTGGATCGACTGGAGTAAACGAGGGATCCTCAAAATCTGGAGAAAATACGATCCAGTCAGCCATCTCGAAACAAAAGGAAAATGATTCGGGAGAGCTCGACGGTCAAATCAATGGAGTGAAGAAGAAGGCACAAGTGCGCAGGGAAGATCTAGAATGCACACAAGCAATCACAAGCAAACACACACAAAACAAACCCTCAATTCACCTACTCAACTCGGTAGAGTTGCAAATGCAATCTTTTTTATCTTGTCTGTTTTAGAGTTAGGTGAGTGATAACAACTAAAATCAGATCGCAGCTTTTTAGAGAAGAGATTGTCAATGTAGAAAAGCTGCTAAAAGGTCTTACTCGATCAAACAAATTTGGTTTTCTAAAGAAAACCTACACTATTTTTATATCCAGGTAAGTGTGCCTGGGTCGAACTTAAGGAGGAAGAATAGATTATTTTGATTTTTTTTAAGGAAACGTTTTTGTGATTTATTTTTATCTCTTCTTAAAGCTATAAAAGGAAAGATACACTTTTTATTTTATTTTTATTTTTTAATTTTTTATTTGATTTTAATCTTTTCCAATTTTTATTTAATTTTCAAAAGGGATATTTTTCACAAGATTTATTTATTATATAATAGGTGGGATATAGGTAAAATATACGTGATATATTATAGTAGGTAAAAAGCCGAGCAACGGGCTCGAATTACACACGAAAACAAAACAAAACGGAGTCAGATTTCAAAGAATTAGAACACGATGAAAACATGAGAAAAACACATGAAAATTTGATGAAAACTCACGGAGGTAGTTGTGTAACTACCCCAAGAAAAACTACGAAAAATAAGCTTAAAAGTAGGTACAAAAATCCCCTACAGCCCATGGGTATAAACACAAGAAAAGATATTAAAAAGTTCTGCAACTTGGTCCTTTACAGGGACTGAAATGAAAGAAAAATAAAATAGTTTCCATTTAGGTCCCTGCGGAGGGACCTAAATGCAAATACTGGAAACAGTCTGGAGCGGGAATGAATTCTGGAAGCTTTTAGGGATTATGATGCAATCATTCCACAGGTTCAGTTTGCACAGCCAGGATTAGAACGGAGAGGCGCTGATCGAACAATTTTGGGTGCGCCACGTGTCGCAAGGCTGTGCGACCTGGCATTCTTCAAGTTCTTGAAAGTGTTATGCAGGCTGTCGTCGGAAGCTTCTTCAACTAATTTTCTCTGGCGATCGGCGGTGAGTTGGGGTCTCCTGCGGGGCTAGAGGGTTAGCTCCTCTAACCCTCGAGCTCGCCCGCGGTAGATGGCGATCGGAAAAGTCTCGAGGCGGTGACTACAACTCGATGAAGGTGGAGGTCCTCTGCAACCTGGAGCGACCAGAGTTTGTTGCATCTATCTTTGAGTTGTGATTTCCTTGATGATGAAAGCTTCCATATGCGTGGAAATGGCTCCTGATGGAAGAAGAACATGCAAATACAATATTTATGTGCTCGATTCACGAAGAATCAGCAAAGAGGTGATATATTTGCAGATCAAATAAGTAGTTTCCAGAATAAATGTGAATTGCGTGAGAATGGCAAGGAAAGGAATCGTGATTTGAGTTGATTTGAAGTTTCATCGATTGGTTCCTACAGTCTGGTGGTTAAGAGGAATGGTTAAGCATCCTAATGATGTCTTAACCTCGCTAATGGATACACGAATATCGATGAGGAATTAGATGAAAAGTGGATGAATAGGCCTGGGAGAAGAGGTGTATGTACCTCTGGTAACTTTCTCGACGGACGACCTTCGCCGGAGCTGAACATGCGTTGTAGCGGC
Source organism: Ottelia alismoides (assembly GCA_037367405.1). NCBI lineage: Eukaryota > Viridiplantae > Streptophyta > Magnoliopsida > Alismatales > Hydrocharitaceae > Ottelia > Ottelia alismoides. Next base: position 195,634 of record JAZKJV010006707.1, on the reverse strand, counting down.
GATGCAAGGCTGCCAAGAGCCTTGGAACGTCCTCCGAAGATCCCTCCTCCACGCGAGCTTGCTAGGGCGGAGCTGTCACCTCCAATTCTAGCGAAGCGAGGCTGGAAAGTATGGGGGTCGGCCACTGGAGCTGGAGCTGCAGGTGGTTGGAGAGTTAGTTATGAACTGACGACCTTTAGGGGTTTTTATATATCAGATTCTTGCTCCCCAAGTAAAATCCACGGGTATGCGAGTAAGGTGGTTATTAGGGGAATACGATCAATGGCTTAGATCATCAAAAGGTGTTATGAGGCGCACTGGAGAAATCGATGAAGGAGGCCGGTCAGAACAGAAAGGCTGAACGGCTTCTTGGAGAAGATGATGCAGGTGTTGACAAGTGTCAACACCCGGTTGGTTAGTTATTGTAAAATACTTCTAAAATCAGTATTAAATAGTAATTAATGTTGTTTTAAATAGGTATAAATACAAGTAATGTAAATAAATTAATTATCTAATTTATGGAATAATTACTTTTTATAAATAATAAATATTATTTGAAATATAAATATTATATTAATAAATATGTATATATAAATAGGTTTTGGATTTTAATTTAATAAATAAATAACTAAAAATTAATTTTATATTTTATTAATTATTAAAATAATAAATAAGGCTTGTGGTAATTTTTATGGATTTTAATAAATTAATTTGCATATATTAATGAATATGGATATTAGTGTTACAATTCATTTTTACCTAAAATTTAGGGTTTTTTTTATTTTATTAAAATAATAAATAGACTCCAAAAATTATGAAATAAATTATGATTAAAATAAAAAAATCATGAAAATCATTCGAAATTATAAAATTAAGATAACTTTAAATAATGCGTTCTACATAAAATAAATAGCACAGAAACCTTGTTGTGATTTGGTCCCAAAACTGACTTTTTGCAAACGGACTCCGAATTCGATGAAACTGCCTTTATTTTTTAGAGAATATTATTTTATGAACTTTAATGGTGAGTAGCGTGAAATTGGAGTTCGTATGAAGAAGTTATGATGTTCGGAAGTTGAGATTTTGACAAATTATAGGCTGGGTTTCTTGGCATACATACAGGGTAATATTTTTAACTAATTTTTATATTTTTATATACATTTTTTGAAATAATTAGGAAAAGAATTTGGTGAAAAATATGTACATAGTAATTAATTAAAAATCTTTGAAGTTTTGTATTTATTTTATAAATAGTGAAAGATGTATAAAGTGTGACTTAATTTATTTTTTTCGTTTTCTTTTCTTATCTCCCCCTACTTATTGGTTTGTCGACCAATCCATACTGGCTTGCTCTCAGGGGTTAGGCTATAAATATACCTTGCAGTTATATTTATATTTATAAGTCATATTGTATATATTTACATATATTCAATCTGCCTTTTGTTCTTTTTCTTCTTTATTTATTTACATGAGTTTTATGTTTAAAAGTGAATATTTATGCCTGAATAAAGATTTGTTAAAAGATGGAAATTAATGAATATTTACATGCATTTGCTAAGGGTTTTAAGACAAAATGCGACAGAAAAGTTAATGAATCATGGATTCACCAACCCCCTATACTTAAACTTTGCTAGTCCCTTAGCAAACACTTATTTTGAAAAAGTAAGTGAAAAAGAAAGAAAGTTAGAATGAATTTGTTTTCCTAAACCAATTCATGAGAACAGACAAAGGACATAGCTCGATCGAGCCTGAAACAAGCATTTTGTCGGAGCCTTAACTAGGATTAGGATTTTATCCTCAACAGTCCTCATTCCAAAAATCCTTATTCAAGATCACTTCATTGGCTAGTTCAGACTTACTTATTCATATTGCAAACTCTATCATCCTTGAAGTCAACTTGTACAGTATGTGAATTGATTTAGTTCTTCCTGCTTAGAGAAACGAAGAAACCGTCCATCCCGGCTTATACACTTCTATTGCTTCCTCATCCCGCTACTCTTTCCTCGGGGAGGGAGCTATTCCCTTCTGAGTTCAGTTCTGCTATGTCCACAATTGAGTATAAAGAGAAAGTAGAAGAATGAGAAAAGAAGCGGAGTGCGACCGGTGTAGACGCATCTCCTTGTGAAGCTCAACTGGTGTTGCTAAGTCTTCATCAAGATGTGCATGCATTTTTGGTGGATGCTTGGTCCATTGTGGTTTTATTTGGTGGCTTCTTCTTTGCTTTGACTTCGTAATTTTCTTGCACTGCATTCATCTTTTTGTGCCTCGACGGATATAGCATCTTTTTATTCCGTCCCTTTTTGAGGTCTTAGAAAAATTGTGTCAGCAGATCCTTCCCTCATCCGAAGCAACTATCGCAACCCCAATCTCTCCCGTCTTTAGACGTCAATGCCGCAAAGAAAAGGATAGAAATGCACTACCAAGATGTACTGCCCTTCGTAACTCCATGCGAGTTGAGCTAAGTGCAGAGTGCATGTGTTCAAGATTGGTTCACTGGTGTAGAGTTGTACGGATGACACCAAATGGTCTACTTAAGCACATATGACTTGACTTCCCGAATATGGTCTTATGGAATCCAAAGATTTTAATTCAAAAGACCTGAAGAATCCAAATTCCAGATCCTAACTAGGCTCCTTACAACGAAAGTTAAAGGTCGTAATCAAGCTCCATCCTTTAGACTAGACTCAGTCCTTAGTTCCAGAAATCAAACTTATTCTGAAAAATGCGAATGCAAATGCAACCATGTTTTTGTGAAGTATATTTTCTGAATTTTACTCATTTTTATGGATTTTAAGGCTTTTGTAATTTTTATGACTTTTAGGACTTTGTATTTTTTAAGGATATTATGATTTTTATAAACAAGTTTTTGTACATGAATTTTACAAGATATATTTTATTTGGGTTAAGTTTCTAATGTATTTTACAGATTTTATTTACAAAGGACTTTTACAAGGATTGAATGATTTTTACACATATTTTAATAAATAGGATTTTAAATAAGTATTATACAAGTTTTAAATACAAATTTTAAATACATATTTTAATTACAAGTTTTAAATACAAGTTTTAAACATATTTTACTTATTTACAAGGATTTTATAAGGAATAAATAAATAAAAGTGGATTTTAAATTAACCGTTACCCACTTTTTATGGATTTTATAGATATAGAAAATACATAAAAGTACGAGTTATGGACAAATGTATATATACAATATATACACACCCCCCTATACTTAGCTTGTGCTATGTCCTCAAAGCGTCAAAAGAGAAAAATGAGGACATAACTCGCGCTAAGTAAAAGTGGGTGAAAAAGAATAGAGAGTACAAGTCAGTCAACCCCCCTATACTTACGATCAGGTCATCGTAAGTATAACGGGAGAGCAAAAATGAGGTGACTGAGTAAAAAGAATATACAGTGAAAGATCAAAAGAATAAAGAATATGAAATCATCGAAACCACTCGGTCCCCCCCTATACTTAGGATAAGGCATCCTAAGTATAGAAAAGAGTGTGGCCAAAAATCGGAGACCAGTGATATGTGAAAAAGAAAAGCTATACAAAAGAATCAGAACAAAAAAATAAATGTGAATCAGCGGACAATCGGTCCCCCCTATACTTAGGATCTGATATCCTAAGCATAGAAGACGAGCAAAAATGGGGACGATTGTGGTCTACGAAGAATATACAAGTGTTGTGGATCTCTAGAATCGAAAGGCTCAGAAGCATTTGTACAGGATGAGATGAAGTGAAAGAATAATCATGATTCCTGTACAAAATAGATCACTTCAGTACGGGCCAGATGATCAGTAGTTTCGACTAAGTGCTTCAGCATCTGCCCGTTAACCACGAACGGATCTGCACCAGGTGATACATCTAATATTGCTATACTGCCATTGTCGTGCACCGTTCTGACTATGTACGGTCCTTCCCACTTGCCTTTTAATTTGCTAGGAAAAATTCTCAGTCTCGCATTGAACAACCAGACTTTCTACCCTGGGACAAAGGTCTTATGTCGAATATGTCTATCATGCCATTTCTTCACTTTGTCCTTATAGATGAGTGTGTTCTCGTATGCTTGATTTCGAATCCCTACCAGCTCATTTAGATCTATCTTTCTCTTGGCTCCTGCTTTCTGTGTGTCCAATAAGATTCTCGAATTGCCCATTCAGATTTGTGCATGATCTCTACGGGCAAATGACACGGCTTTCCATAAACCAATCTAAATGGTGAAGTACCTAAGGGAGTTTTGTATGCAGTACGATATGGCCAAAGAACCTGATCTAGAAGTAGTGACCAGTTCTTCCTATCCGGTCGTACTAGTTTATGGAGAATTGATTTCACCTCCCTATTTGAAACTTCAGCCATGCCGTTCGTCTGTGGGTGGTAAGGAGAAGCTACTCTGTGATCAATGTCGTATTGCTTCACTAGCTTTTTCACCTCCTTATTTATGAAATGGCTACCCCCATCTAAAATAAGAATACGTAGGATCCCGAATCGTGAAATAATTTGTTCCCTTAGGAACTTGAAAACGGTCTTATTGTCTGCAGTTCGTGCGGGTATAGTCTCCACCCATCTACTAACATAGTCTACAGCAAGAAGAATGTACTCAAAGCTGCTGCTAGAAGGGAACGGTCCCATGAAATCTATGCCCCATGCATAAAAAATCTCGTAAATAATGACGGGTCGCATCGGCATTGCATCTCTAGCACTGTTTGTCCCTACAGCTCTCTGACAATATGGGCAACTCTTCACGAATGTGTAGGCATCTCTAGTAAGAGTCGGCTACCTTAATCTGCTCTGAAGTACCTTCTGCGCTGTCCTCTTCCTTGAGTGATGTCCTCCTGACTCTAAAGAATGGAATAAGGTGAGGACACTATTATATTCCTCTTGAGGAATACAACACCCGTAAACACGATCCGGTCCTTCTCGAAAAAAGAATCGGATCCTCCCAGTGGTAGTATCGTGCCTCAGAAACTAGTTTGTCAACTCTATTCTTTGGCCAACCTTGAGGACTTTTCTGTATGACCAGAAAATTGACTATATCTGTATACCATGGAAGTTTGGTAACCGCAAAGATGCTCTCGTCAGGAAATCACTCTACGATCTCTGGCGTGTACTCATCTGAAGTCTGATCTGTCTGTAATCGGGAGACGTGATCAGCTACCACATTCTTTACCCCAGATTTATCTTTGATGTCCAAATCGAATTCCTGAAGTAATAGAATCCATCTAAGAAGGCGTTCCTTGGCATCCTTCTTTTCCATTAAAAACCTGATAGCTGAGTGATCTGTGCATACTGTGATTTTTGAGCCAAGAAGATATGATCGAAACTTATCTAAAGCAAATACCACTGCCAACATCTCCTTTTCTGTCACTGTGTAATTTCTCTGAGCATCGTTTAAGGTTCTGCTGGCATAGTGGATGGCAATGGGAAGTTTATTCCTCCTCTGTCCTAATACATCCCCGACCGCAAAATCTGAAGCATCCGTCATGATCTCGAAGGGTAGAGACCAATCAGGCTGCTGTAGGACAGGAGCACAAATAATTTTATCTTTCAGAGTGAGGAAGGCATTAAGACATTTATCATCTAACAAGAACTTAATGTCTTTGCCTAACAATTCAGTTAACTGTCGGGCAATCATGGAGAAGTCTTGGATAAACCATCGGTAAAAGCCGACATGCCCCAGAAATGACCGTAACTGTTTAATGTTGGATGGTGGTTCGAGTTTTTTGATGACATCCACCTTGGCAGGGTCAACCTCCATGCCTCGCTGGGAAATGACGTGCCCCAACACGATCTCGTGTGTAACCATAAAATGGCTCTTTTCCCAGGACAGAACGAGATCTACCTCACAACACTTCTTAAGAACCTGGTCTAGGTGCGCCAAACAATCGTCAAAGGACTCACCATAGACCGAAAAATCATCCATAAAAACCTCTAGAAAATCACCGACCATTTTCGCAAAAATAGCAAGCATGCACCTCTAGAAAGTAGCAGGAGCATTGCACAATCCAAAGGCCATCCGTCTAAAGGCATACATGCCAAACGGACATGTGATGGTGGTTTTCTCTTGTTCTTCAGGAGCAATTGATACCTGGTTGTATCCAGAGTAACCATCAAGGAAACAGAAGTACTCCTTCCCTGCCAACCGTTCTATAACCTGGTCTATAAAAGGCAAAGGGAAGTGGTCCTTCTTCGTCGCGGTGTTCAATTTCCTGTAATCAACACATACTCGCCACGACGTGGTTACTCTCTTTGGAATCTCCTCTCCACTCTTATTTTTAATCATCTGAATTCCCGACTTCTTCGGGACAACATGTAATGGGCTAACCTATTCAGAGTTAGAGATGGGATAAATGAAGCCTGCATCACACCATTTTGTAATCTCTTTCTTGACAACTTCTCGTAACAACGGATTCAGCCTATGTTGAAACTCTCTGGAGGGTTTCCTATCATGATCGAGATAGATATGATGCGAACACAAAGCAGGATTAATCCTGCGGAGATCGGTTACAGTCCACCCAATAGCCTTGCGGTTTCTTTCTAGAATCTCCATCAAACGAGATTCATGATCGTCGGTTAAAGATGAGATGATAATGACTAGAAATCGTTGATGTGGACCTGCAAGGAAAACATATTTCATGTTTGGTGGCAAAGTTTTTAATTCTGGTAAGATAGTATCTGTATCTGCTAAAACCTCATCTGTATGAGTACTGGGATCTGTATCAGATGTGGATGTGTCTGCGATTTGGTTATCCACCATCTCAATGTGCTCTAGAGTCGGACTACAGAAGATGTTCAAAACATCATCCGACTCCTCAGAATGATCAGAGGAAAATAACTCAGCCAAATGAAACTCTGTCTCTGGATCATCTGAGACGGAGGATCGTGTAAATTCTCTGAATCTGAAAGATCTGCATTAAACTCCTCAGAATTATGATCCCTTTGCTTCTCATCATCCAGACTAAAATATAAAGTTCCGTTTGAAGAATCGCCCTCTGCAGTCTCAGACCCGTCCTCTATTAAACATTCTTGGGTCTCTACTTGATATTTTTTGAGGTCGTCAAGACGAACCTCATCCATGTAATCGCAGGAGGCTAAAGAACTCAGAAAATCAGAAGATGCATCACTAGATGTGTTCGAATCTCTCGCCATCTCTATATGTACCTTCTCGCCCTTGGCACGAAAAGATACCTTCCCTGTATCATAATTGAAGAGAGCCTTTGCGGTCTTTAAGAAAGGTCTCCCGAGAATGATCGGGGTAAGGTGTAACTGTGTAGGGCAATCCATGTCCAGGACCGTAAAGTCCACTAGGAATTGCGGACCCTGCACGGTTACAATAACGTTCCTTAATATACCCTTAGGTCTCTTTACTGATCTATCAGCAAACTGAAGGATCGCGCGAGATTTGTAAAGAGGGCCTAACTCGAACTTATCGAGTAAAGAAGAGGGTATTAGATTGATCGAAGAACCGTTATCTAATAAAGTGCGGTCGAATTCGGCTTTTGCAATCTCGCATCTGACATAATGTGCACCTGAGTCTTTCTTCTTCTTTGGTAACTTATTCTGTATGACACAAGATGTAGCCTTAGTCAAAACATGTTTCTCTGTTCGGGATCTCTTTTTCCTATGCATGGTGCATTAGTTTTTCAATTGATTCTTAAGCGTAGGAAAATGATCTAAGGCATCATGAAGCGGGATCTTCAGAAAGATGTGATCTTTAAGTAATCGTTCAGTCTTTGGAGAAACAACATTCTTTTTGGTATTTTTCTTTCCTTTTCCAAACAAAGCATCAGGAAAAGGAACAAAATCAGGAGTCAGAAAATCAGAATTTTTATTCATTGTAGAATCAACTTGTACATCGAGAGTTTCAGAATTATGTACAAAACTCTCTAAGACAGGGGAAGAAATGTTTTTCTCGAGAGTATCTGCATGGTATGGCGTGATTTCATCGTCTGATTCGCCAGTGTCCATATCAACGGTATCGACATCGCTCCCTTCTCTTGAATCTGCAGAGTGGTCCTCATCATCATGTGTGTTCTCCTCCTCAGCATCAGATTTTGGTGTTTCATGGATTTGCTTGTGCTCCTCGTCAAGTGCCCGCTCTTCTACTCCAACAGGTGCTCGTGGTGATCTACCGCTCCTGAGACGAATGAAGTTAGATAAAAATTCAGAAAATAAGATCTTACCTGTAGTGTCTACCTGATCTGGATGCCTCCTCTTATTGTTTGAGTTCATCTGAGGCTGGACTCGATGAGTGATCTTCGGTGCGGTTAACTCGTCCAGACGACGGTTAACCTGCTCCATCTCAGTCTTGTACACAATCTGGAGCGTACTCAGCATGTCCATGATCTGGTCGAGTTCCTGGGCCTGTGAAGACATCTCTGGTTTGGTGTGGTGGCCTTGGCTTGCTCCTCTCTCCATCCTTGGCGTGTATTGCTGAGAGGTGGAAGGCTGAGAGTGTCTCTGCGGTGTGGAGGAAGACTGCTGAAGTTGCTGATAAGGATAGTTCTGTGAATGCTGAGCAGGGTACTGATATGAATGTGGTCTCTGAGGATAAACATTTGGGTGAGACTGCTGCTGCGTGAAATTCTGGCGGTGCTGGAAATGCGGACGTCCATGCTGCGGATGACCGTACGGCTACTGCTGATGATTCAGTATAATCGATTGCTGAATCGGAGTATACCAAATCCCATTAATCTCGAGAGTGGATTGCGGCTCCACTGTCGCGATCTCCTCTCGAGGACCTTAGGTTACCCATCAAACACGTCATTCGCCTACTTAACTAGCTTAGAGTTAATCTGTTGTTATGATAACCTGGGGAAATTTTTCGCTTTTTAAACAACGTGACATTCATAAGATTTATTACGCTAAACAAGCAACCACAAGAAAACTAAAAGCAGAAGTAGGAAGTGCACCAAAACTGAACAACACAATATCCATTCTTTTTATTTCATTCATATATATACATGTTGGGTTTCCACAACACCCATATACATATATCTGTATCAAAAATAAATTACAGAGGAGAGTACCACAATCATCGAATAACTGAACTACAAAAGTAATACCTGCTTTTTAAGTGTCATCACCAAAAGAACAACAGCAGCCCCAAGTACGTCGGCTACTCGATCGCAGGACCTTTGCCTGTCACAGATAGAAAGGGGACAAGCAAGTATCTGTCACAAAATTGTCAAGTACAAATTCTACACAGTTCTATTAAGGAAAGTAGTAAGAAAGACTAAAACATCTAGAAAACAGTAAGGTAACTGTAGTGGAGAAAAGAAGCTAGCAAGTAAAAGTGGGTTAATTGATTTTTTTTAAATTATTTACTTGCTTTCAAAAGTCTAACAAGAAGAACAAACTCACTCACAACCACACCGTGTCTCCCTCGATCAATGGAACTAACCAAACAACAACTCAAGGCTAGAAGTAAGTCTGTGGTCTTGGTTCGGTTACGACCTCGATATCTGGGTAGGACATAAAAGTCTAGGTTGAACCTCACACTATGACTCTGAGGTATGGTGTACGCCTCATGGTTGGGCTGCCTCCGTAGGCATGCGATGGTGTCTTGCGTCCTAACTAAGTTCCCAACACTCTTTCTAGCTTGTTCTCTCGACTCATTGATCCTCGATCAATACATGTGATAACTCGCTCATGAAGGTGTATAGGAGGAACCGTACTCACAACTCTCTCAACACCCAACCCTTGTTAGCCTCTACTAACGGAACTGTCATCACTAGTCTCCTAGCGGAAAAGTCACCCATCTCTTACCCCATCATGAGGTCACAACCTGGCGGAAAGGTAAGTAAAGGGTCATCAATGTCTACTGGTTACTACCCCATCACCAGGACACCATCCTGGCGGAAAGGTAATTAAATCCTCAGTGTCTATAAATCATTACCCCATCACCAAGACGCTAGCCTTGCGGAAAAGTAATTAAGTCCTTAGTGTCTACTAACCATTACCCCATCACCAGGACACCCGCCTGACGGAAAGGTAATTATGAAATCATCAATGTCTACTGACGGAATTTATAACTTAACTGGCCAATTGGTGAACTGTCACATGTCTATCGATCACTACCCCATCACCAAGACACCAGCCTGGCAGAAAGGTAATAATCTCAGCGGTGAGGAAACCCCCGAAGGGATTCGTCTACTCTCGCCAATCCCAGTGGAAGTGTGGTCCAAGGGAAAGGTAGTGGTAGTACGACTACTACGCCACTGGAGACAGGAAAGAGAAGAGGTAAGTCTGTCGGACCCGACTTCCTCTCTCGCTGCTCAACTCCCGAAGGAGAAAAGCTAAGTAAAAACCAAACGAGCTCGTAACTAACTGCGGAGAACCCCCAACCTAGGCTCTCAAAGAAAAACCAACGTGTCAGCGCTCGTGGATCCCAACGAAGCGTAAAAAAAACCGAGCCGGCTTGAATAAAACACGTGAAAAAGACTGGGATCCTAGACCCATGCTCTCAGTGTCCGCTACCGAAGCCTGAGCGACCTCATCTCCTGCTCAGGTGAGGGTCACCACACCCTCGCACAGTCGGAGTATAAAACCCCATGACTGGCCAAATGTGATATCACCATTTCTTTATTTTCATGTTACACCCTAAGTGTCTATGGTTTCTTTGACTTATTTCACATCTCCAAGTTATCAGTCCTAGACCCGAATTTTATTCTATAAGAACCTCAACTGATCCTAGGTCAGGGATACATACCTGTTATGATAGTCTCTCTCTCTCTCTGATCCCACAGAAGAACATCTATCTTATGATCTTGGCTATCTTATCGGAAACATCGTTCTTTCCTACGTCCCAAAAGATTCACAAACAACTACAAAGGTCGGACTATTTTTTTGGAGGAAGACTTGCTTCATGGCAAGTTCATATAGTCTTTTTTTCATGTATGATAACCATATATATATATCCTTAAGATTCATCCCCAATCTCATAATTCATAATATGTATGGCAAGCCCACCTTTATAAGTAACAATTATCCTAAGGCATGCTCTTAAAATGGATACTAATAAAGGTTTACCCTATCCAATTTTATCACACCCAACACATTAGAAATGTGTGTGTATACTTCATAATAATACAAGGCACCTAGTCCCTTTAAGTTCACACCCAACTTCATGGCTTCAAAGACATCATTTCGGTGTTTAATGGGCTTTAAGGTCTAACATTTAAAGGGGTCCTTTTGAGGGTGTTACATGCTCCAATCATGCATCTATTCTACTCATAAACCTACGTGTACAACTAGCACATGGCTGCAAACATAAGACATTTCATCCTCTCATAATCCCTCTCCTTAATGGGATTAAATCATTAATGGATTTCCCATTCCATATAGGGAAAACATGGGGACTTGGGGTTTGTAAAACTTATTAAAAGATGCCTATAATTTTGATTAGTCATGCATTCCACAATGGAATTTGGTCACAGCTTGGCCCATGGACAGCAACCAAATTAGTCCCAAAATTACCATCAAAACCCATCTAAATACATGAATTTCATGTGTATTACATTCTCTACATATCTGTAGTCAAATCCACCAAAAGGTGTCTAAGGATATTATCAAAATCATGTATGTCCTTAATCCTAATGCAACAATATCCAATCTGAACATTAAGTGGAGATATAATATAAGTAGTCAATAACTCCTCAAAAACTCCTCATTTTGCTAAAACAAACCCATGGATTAAAGGTTGATATGAAAGAGTATATATTAACAAGTATTTACGCTCAAGGAGACATGAAGAAACTCCCTAATTGCATCTTAAAACTCTTAGTTAAAGTGCATGGACAGATCTGGACACATTCAGTTACATGTATATGACAACAACCAAATCATTTCCAAATCACCTAAAATTTCAAATTAAATACCATGAATTATAGGCCAACTTAGTGAAGTCATAGTCAGCAAGCAAATCTATTCAAGGGAACTTAAATAATACTCCCAAATCATACAAATTATTGGCCAACATTCAACAACAAAATCTGAACATTTTAACATAGCCGTCCATGTATAGTCTCATTAGGAGATTAAAATCAATGCAATTTCGTACCCAAACCCATGGATCTTAGGCCAAATTAGTGGAGATGCAACCAACAAGAAAATCCACATAAGGAAACTCAAGGAAGATCCCCAAAGCATGAAGAAATCTCAGCCAACATTCAACACAACAAATCTGAAAACATTCAGCAAGCATCCATGTACATCCACCATAAAAGCTCCTAATCCCATGAAATTTCGAGTCCAAAGACATGGATGGAAGAACAACTTAATGGATCATATAGCAGCAACAAAAACCACTCAAGAGAGATAAAAAATCCTCCCCAAATTATGCATGAATTCAGTTATAATCCAACATGGACAGATCTGGACACTATAAAATCCTTCCATAAAACCCCCTCCAAAAACCAAATTAAAGTACAACAAGAATCTCAATCAACACTTTGATATAATAGCTCAACATAAGGCTCAAATGGTGGTGAAAATTCCATCTAATGGGAGCAAAGAGGGGATAATTTGTACCTTCAACAGTGCTTAAGAACTGCTCAAGGACAGCAGCAACTCCAGCCTTCTATCACCAATTTCGATCAAGCTTGGCCTTGGATCCTACATGCAACACTTGATCTTTGTTCCTCTCCTTCCCAGATTTAATTTGAGCCCAAGAACTCAAATTTTGGTGGAGAAATGAGGGAGAAAACTAAGAAAGAAGATGGAGATCCATGGAAATTTCGGCCATGGAGAACAGAGCTCCAAGTTTTCAAGAGGAAGAAGATGAAGTGGAGGTGAAGGGGTGGTGCCTATGGGTGCTTATACCCTTGGAAAAATTACATCATAAACCCCACCAACTCTTACTATTTGCACATAAGGCCCACCTATGAATAGCAATCACATTACTAATCATACTTGGCCACTTAATCACCTCTAGCCACAATTCCACAATTAGCCACTAATAGCATCTTAATTTCCCATACTTAATCACAATTAAATTCTCAACTTTTAAAGCCAGTCAAACTCACTAATCATTCATCATCTTATACTTAATTGGTCATTAGAAATTAGGGGTGTTACATCCACCTCCATCTCTACGGTGCTGGTGATCTGGCCGGGATTGGCGTGAGACTGATCCTCATGCCAATCGATCTGCGAAATCTCGGGCTCGCTCTGGACGTAGTGGATCTGATGGGTAGGTGGAGCGGGTGTGATCCTCTGTGTCAGTTGCGTGGTCGAAGAAGACTGGCTCTGCTGGTACTGAAGTTGGAGCTCAGAAAACTTCTTCGAGAGATCACTCAGCTGTTGAGGTAGAGATGAGAGTTTGTCCAACTTCCACAGCGGCAGTAAGTCCTGAACTTGCTTTTGAATCACATCCATGACGAGTCGCTAAATACGATGATTAATTTGTATTCGTTGTGATACGTGTACTTAATGATTCAGTCAGAATCGAGAGAAGAATCTCCGTGAAGAGTGTCTCGGCTTTAATTTATATCCCGGGCAAGTCCAGGGTCGAACACAGAGAGGCAAAGGAACAACTTTGGGGATAATTTGAAAATTAAGTTTTAGATTTCCAAGCGGTATTTCTTTATAATTTTTATGCAAATAGAATGCAAATGCAAGTGAATTATGACACTTAGAAAACCAAACAAGGCCAAATTAATTTTAATGGAAAAGAAGTTCAATTTAGCCAATTCGTATTTTTCCTACTGTCCTAATCCAGTGATGAATTCAAAACACATTTTTTTAGAATTTTAGGGGTTAAAATGCAACAACTAAAAATGCATACTTTTTATGGGTTTTTTTGCAATTTTTAACACAAACAATAAGAAAAAATTACTGGAATGAAAACGTGATGCAAGGAAACTACAATAATATTTTTGGAATTTTTTGACAAATTATGAATTTTTTATGGATTTTTTAGTAAAAACAACATGGTAGTGATTAAATAATTTCTAATAAATCTACATTATCAAACTAATCAAAGTGCGAATTATCTCAAAAAGATATTTATACAAACAATGCAGGAGAGTTGAAATTTCGTAAAAAGGATGTATGTGGATTTAATTAAAAATCAATTATGAATTTCACTCTACAATATATTTCAGGCAGAAAATAACTCCATTTTGGATGAAATTTAGAAGTATCTCAATCACATATCAAGGCATCATTCTTAGTTTTTGTAGAATTTTTAGAGCAATCGTGTGTGAGATATAAATTTAAGAGTTCAATTTGGGTAAACTATGCAATATTTCAGTTGAATATTTTTAATTAATTCACAATATCTCACAAAAATACAAATAAATATTTAGAATGTAGATAATTAGTTGCTCAACACAATGAAATTTTTCATTGAATAAAAAGATGCAAAAAGAATGTTCAAATTAATCCATAAAGACAGGGGTCTCTGTGCAATTTCAGGAAAGAAAACTCACAAGCAAACTATATACAGGGACTACTTTGTAATTATAGAAACTTCAAATAAACTAATGCAATTTGTACATAAATAAAAAATTTTAAACAAATCACCTCCTTGGGCCGTGGGGAGAACAACCCAAAGGTGGATGTGGTCGGCGGCGGTGGCGCAGCAACGCGCGGCCGTGAGGAGGGTGGAGGAGGCGGGTGGCTGCGGGCGCTGGCGGGGGCGGTCACCACGGGTGGCGGCGATCGGCCAATGCTGGAGGAGAGGGCGGCACGGGGGCACGGCTGGAGACCTTTGGGTGGAGGCCGCGGCGAGCTGAGGCGGATGCACGGCCCCAGGTGGCCACGCGTGGAGATAGCGGGCATCGAGGGGGGGCGGCGGCGGAGGGCCATCGGCGCGGTGGCCGTGGATAGATAGGGGGGCGGCGATGGAGATGCTGCTCCCTCCCGTGCCCCCTTTTTTTTAGTTTTTTTTAATTTTTTTCTTCTGTAATAATAGAGACTTTTTTTGTTTTAAATTTTTTTAATTTTTTTAAGATTTTGTTAAGATAGGGAATGCAGATGATAAAAAATGTGATGATGGTGATGAAGATGAAGATATAAACAAATTGGAGTAAGTGGATGGTAATGTGATGTGCTTAAAATTTTTTTGAGAAAATACCATGATGATAAAATGAAGGGAAAATCTACCTACGATGCACGCGATCGCCTATGTTGTGCTCATGAGAGCACGGTCTTCGCTCGAATCGCCGACTTGGGATGAGTTCGAGCAGCGCGCGATTGCAGCTGCGATGTTGGCCAAGAAACCAACGGATCTCACCAGAGAGAGGGTTGTCGTCGCTCAACCGCGGTTGTGTCGCTGTCACCGATTCAACTCTGAGAACTAGGCTCTCCTCACATAAAGATGGATCAAGTGCTAATTGAGGAGGATGGTATGTTTATAAAGAGAATGGAATGAGAGGTTATTAAAGTGGTGGAGTTGAATGGGAGGTTGAATTATTAATGGAGTTGAATGGGAAGCTGGAAAAAATGGTGGAATAATGGAGTTGAATTGGTGGTTATTGTAGAGAGTGTAAAATAATTAAATAAATAAAATAAAATAAAGTAGGCTACTTTAAATACAACAAAAAATATAAAGAATGAAAAAATAGTGGGGAATTTACAAGGGAATACATACAACATGTACATTTTTTGTTTGCTTTTCTAATATGTTTTTTTGTCTTTTTAATAAGAGATATTTACAACAGAAAAATACAGTAAAATAGTATAGTCAAAATACAACACAACCATAAATTTTTTTAATAATTAGGAAAGAAAAAATAAAAAATGAAGAAAGAATGAATATACATAATATACAATGTACATCTAGGTCCCAAAATCCAACTTTTGCAAATGAGCTCCGATTTTAATGAAACCACTTCCTTTGGATAGATAATTTTCTAATTTGAACTTTAAAAGTGAGTTTGGTGAATTTGGAGTTCATACGGAGCGGAAATTTGGTTTGGAAGTTGGTCTTTACGACTTTTTCCCTTTGGGATCTAGGAGCATTTATTTGAGGTGAAATTTATTTTGTATTTTTGTATTTTTATATATATTTTTATAAACAAGTTAGAGAAAGAAAAAGCCAAAAAGAAGTTGAAATAAAATTATTAAAAATACATGAAGTTTTGGGTTATTTTACAGGTGAAAAACTCCTTTAATTTTGCGGCTTTTTATTGTTAATTTATTTTGTACAATCTAATATACAATAATTAGTGTGTTTTATTTACAAGAGTTATTATGTTAATTTAAATGGACATTTATTTGGGATTTTACTCGGAGATTTTGCTAAGATCAAGATATTAAGATGATGAATCGTGGATTCATCACCCCCTATACTTAAACTTTACTAGTCCTCGAGCAAATAAAGAATGAATAAGTTGGATTAACCCCAGACTGTGCATGTGAATACAAGACTTGATCCGTTCAAGAACTCTCGATTTTAGAGGTCCTAAAATTCTAAGCTGAACCGAGCTTTAGTCAAAAGATATTCAATTTACCTAATCATCAGACTCTCTTTGTATACATATATAGTAGGGATATAACTTTATGTGTTGACCGCAGTTACAAGAGTAGAGTCGCAACGTCACCCAAGGTTCTAGTCCAAGAGACTCTCCTAAGTACCCGATCCTCAACACTAGGGAATAAATCATTTCTTGCATCCAATCAACCATCTCTTTAGTTGTCAGACTTGAAAGTGTAGATGGAAGGCCAGTTGATGGAGGGCATAGGATTGTGTCATTTCTTCTCTCCCTCTCATTGGAACAAGAATCCTCTCGAGTGCCTTATTACGCAACGCATATTTTTGGTGTTGATCAGTGCGTCCGTCAAGAGAAGTTAGAGCCATCTGCACTTGTTTTCCTGGGAGTACACCGGGGTGTGCCTTTTTTGAGTACCTATCGTACCTTCTACACCCAGACTTGTAGCATTCACGACGCAGAGCCCTTTTTTGGTGCAAGCCCGACTCCTAGTCCTAATAGCGGTGGTCCAAGTGGACACATTGAAATGGTTGGGAGCACTCGCCTTTGGTGGAAGCTCTTTTGATAATTGACTTTGTGGAATGAGAGTTTTTCTTTATCATTTCATTGCTTTGTAGTATTTTTGGCTAGCTCCACTACTTTTACCAAGAGTTGGCGCACACTGATCAACATTTTTTTTATTTTATCACATCCTGGCACATAGGTAAATGTCAAGAGATAGTACAAGAACCATGTTCTCGTACTGGCTAAAGATGTTGACACTCAGGTTTCATGAAGCCTTCATTGATTTTATCCCATCCTCAAGCATCATCAAATCAAGTCCAAATCAAATCCCCCATCCTAGTTCCTCAAGTGAAAATTCAACTCATCTTATCATAACTGCAGTCGTGTATGTGATGTGCTGATCATATTCTTAAGGTAGAGACTAAGCATGCAATATAGCACACAAATCTTTCAAACTAGGGAAATGTGAATAATTAAGTCAAGGACCCTAATGACTAAGGCCGGTTAACTCAAAATCTCAAGACCTCATAAACCAAGTGTTCTTGAACATCATTAGTCTTGTGTGAAAGTGAATTGTGTCATGGATTAAACCAACTTATTAGTTAGTGTTTTTTTTGTGATTTTTTAGAGAGTTATTTTTAACCAAAAGGAAAGAAGAAAGTTTTTTAGGAAAAGTTTTGTTTTTTTTCAAAAGTTTTTTTAAGCAAAAGATAAGTAAATAACAAAGAACTTTTTTTGAAAAGGTTTTTTTAAAGCAAAATAAGGGATTTTTTTGAAATATTTTTAAGAGATTTTTTTGTTTTTTTGAAAAAGTTTTTTTGTTTTTTTACCCACCCCATAATTATTGTATAATATATACAAAAATACGTGAAAGTATGATCTATGGGTAAAGTATATATGTAATATATACACGCCCCCTATACTTAGCTTGTGCTATGTCCTCATGGCACTAGGTGACAAAAAGACATAGCTCGTACTAAGCGTATGAAAGCTAAAATAATAAGAAGTATAGAAGTCGATCCGCTCCCCTATACTTAGGCTCTGGTCAGCCTAAGTGTAGAAGAAGAGCAAAAATGGGGCAGATGAGGTCAAGAGGAGAAATGATGATTATATACACATGAAGGGCATCGGTTCCTCCTATACTTAGGCTCTGGTCAGCCTAAGTATAGGACAGGAGTAAGTGTGAGAATCGATGTGATATGGAGAATATACAATGAAGGGAGAATGTACCAGAGAAATGAATCTTCTTAGATGTTGAATCTTGATGCTGCATCTTCATGAAGAGTAATAAGATGTACATGCTCTGTTCTCACTCTGCATGAAGTTGATGACCTCGACTTGGACTAACTGCTCTTTCGAATCAACAAAATGCTTCAATAGTTGTCCATTCACCACATGAGATTGTGCACCATCTATGAGATCAGCTATCTCTGCACTTCCATTCTCGTGCACTTTCTTAACAACAAAGGGACCCGTCCATTTAGATTTGAGCTTCCCATGGAACATCTTCAACATGGCATTGAACAATCATACCTTTTTTCCAGGGACAAAGTCTTTGCACCTAATGTGTTGATCATGTCATCTCTTTACTTTGTCCTTATAAATCAAACTGTTGTCATATGCCCTGTTTCGGATTTCTATGAGCTCGTTCAAGTTTAAGTCTCAACAAAGCTTCCCTAGGTGACAACTCTAATTAATCTTCTTAATTGCCCATTCGGATTTATGAATCAATTCTGCGGGCAAATGGCATGGCTTGCCATAGATTATTCTAAATGGTGAAGTACCCAATGGTGTCTTGTAGGCTGTCCTATAGGCCCACATAACTTGGTCCAAAAGCTGAGACCAGTTCTTCCTATCGGGACGAACCAACTTCTGTAAAATACTCTTCACCTCTCCGTTCGAAACCTCTGCCATGCCATTGGACTGTGGGTGGTAAGGACTAGTAACTCTATGCTCAAATCCATAGTCCTTAGCTAAAGATCTCATATCTCGGTTCACAAAATGGCTACCCCCATCAGATATCAAAAGTTTTGGCACCCCGAACCTAGCAATAATATGATCTCTCACAAACATACAAACAGTCTTGCTGTCTGCGGTTCGGGTTGGGATAGCCTCCACCCACCTAGATAGATAGTCAACCGCCAACAATATGTACTCATGTCCTTGGCTGTTGGGAAAGGGACCCATAAAATATATGCCTCATGCATCAAAAACATCACAAATAATCATCAGTTGCATGGGAATCTCATCTCTCTGTCCAACTGTCCCTCCCATCCTTTGACAAATCAGGCACGACCGCACAAAATCAATAGCATCTCTAAACAAGGTTGGCCAATACAATCCACATTGAAGTACTTTGTAAGCAGCTCTCTTTCCCGAATGGTGCCCTCCAGCCTCAAGTGAATGACAATATGTGAGGACACTCTCCTGAGGAATACACCTTCTCCAAACACAATCCGGTCCTTCGAAGAAAAGGAAAGGATCGTCCCGGTGGTATCTTGTCTCCAAGCAGGTTCCGCATGGTCGGACTAAGAGCAGCATTGAACGACTTAAGTCGAACTCCTCCTGAGGAATACACCTTCTCCAAACACAATCCGGTCCTTCGAAGAAAAGGAAAGGATCGTCCCGGTGGTATCTCCTCAAATTCGACTTAAGTCGTTCAATGCTGCTCTTAGTCCGACCATGCGGAACCTGCTTGGAGACAAGATAGTTCACCATGTTGACATACCACGGGAGTGAGTTAATAACACAAATTTACTCATCTGGGAAGGTCTCTCTAATCCGCTCATGATCAGGAGGATCCTTAAGTTCAATCCGAGAAAGGTGATCAACCACAATATTATTCACTCTAGGTTTATCTTTAATCTCTAAATCAATTTCATGGAGGAGTAAAATCCACCTAAGAAGACGTGCCTTCGCATCCTTCTTTTCCATTAAGTATCGAATGGCTGTGTGATCAGTGTAAATTGTCACCTTAGAGCCCAAAATATATGATCTGAACTTCTCGAGGGCCCATACTACATCGAGCATTTCCTTTTCAGTCACTGTATAATTCTTCTGTGTAGGATCTAATACATTGATCGCGTAGTAGATCGCAAACGGGATCCCCTCTCGCCGTTGTCCTAACACAGCTCCTATAGCGAAACCTGAAGCGTCAGTCATGATCTTAAAGGGGAGAGAACAGTTAGGAGCTTGTAAGATAGGCGAGGCACAAATCTTCCTCTTCAAGAGCTCAAAGGCCTCCACACACATGTGATCTACAACGAACTCTGTGTCTTTCCCTAAGAGCTCATTCAGTGGGCGGGCGATCTTTGAAAAATCCTGAATGAATCTCCTATAGAATCCGACATGCCCTAAGAATGACCGCACTGACTTCACGTTGGTAGTGGGTCGAGTTTCTTGTTCACCTCCACCTTGGCAGGGTCAACCTCCATTCCCCTTTTGGAGATGGCATGCCCCAACACGATACCCTCCGTCACCATAAAGTGACTCTTTTCCCATGAGAGTACCAGATTCACCTCTCTATACCTCGTGAGGACTCGGTCCAAGTGTGCTAAACATGTATCAAAAGAATCACCATGGACCGAGAAGTCGTCCACGAATACTTCCAGGAACTCTCCCACCATCTCGGCAAATATGTCTATCATGCACCGCTAAAATGTGCCCGGGGCATTGCAGAGCCCGAATGGCATGCGCCTGAAAGCATAAGTGCCGAATGGACATGTGAATGTAGTCTTTTCCTGGTCCTCAGGGACTATGGCCACCTGGTTGTAGCCTGAGTACCCATCAAGAAAACAGAAGAATTCTTTCCCTGCGAGTCTCTCCAAGATCTGATCAATAAAAGGCAAGGGAAAGTGATCTTTCTTGGTCGCGTCATTCAAGCACCTGTAATCAACACAGACACGCCATGACGTGGGTACTCGTGTTGCAATCTCTACCCCCTCCTCGCTGGTAACAATCTGAATTCCCGACTTCTTCGGGACAACATGAAGAGGGGCCATACACTTGGAGTCAGAAATAGGGTATATAAACCTTGCCTTGCACCATTTCTCAATCTCTTTCTTCACCACTTCCCGTAGATTGGGGTTAAGTCTCCTCTGAAACTCACGGGAAGGTCTCACATCATCCTCAGTAAAAATATGGTGCGAGCAGAGAGCGGGGTTGATCCCCACGAGATCTGACATTATCTAGCCTATTGCTTTGTGGTTCCTCTCTAAGACATCTAATAACCTAGACTCCTGTTCTAAAGTCAAGTCTGAGCTAATGATGACAGGATATCACTCTTTGGGTCCCGCAAGAAAGGCATACTTCAGTGTAGGAGGTAGTGATTTCAGTTCTGGCAATGTGGTATCATCAAGCAGATCTGGCTGAACTGACTCTAAATCTGATTCTGTGCTGCATGAAGTTGGGCTAAGCTGAGTAGTAGTCGCCACCAAATCAGAAGTATTGGGAGTCGGGTCGTCAAAAATATCCAAACAATTGGCAAAAGCCACGTCTGAGTCGTCATCTATGTCCCATGATTGTTCCGAAGAGGATGGAACTGACAAATCCTGATGGATCTCTATGTCATCATGAGAATAGGTTGATGAATCTCTCACAAGATCAGACAATACCTGGCAAACTGAATCATCCACTATGCCCTTTCTAGATGAAAGGGACTCGCTCTGTCCTTAAGGAATCTGTCCCCAAATCCCAACTGTGCTAATCCAACTGCAGTCTTCCTCTGAAGATGAGTACTCTGTACTACTCTCTGAATCAGGTCGCTAACACTTAGTTTGCTTCATCTCAAGGTTCACTTCTCCGCCTGGAGAACGGAACTTCATCATTCACGTACCATAATTGAAAGTTGCGCCTGCAGTCCTAAGTAAGGGCCGCTCGAGAATGATCTGAGATTCTCTCCAATGATTAGGGGTCTCCATGTCCAAGACTGCAAAGTCAATCTGATAGTTCTGCCCCTCAATCGAGATAACGACGTTCTTCACTTCTCCCTTAGGTCTCTTCACTGAACGATCTGCAAATTGGAGTAAAGCTCTAGATTTGCGAAGTGGTCCCAACTCTAATTTCTGATATAATATTAAGGGAAGTAAGTTGATCGAAGAACCGTTATCTAAGAGTGTCCATGCAAACGCAATGTCATCAATACGACTCTCCACATAGTGAGCACCCATGTCTCTCTTTTTCTTTGGCAAAGTCTGATTCTTGAGACAATAGGTTGTGGCTACTGATAAGACATTTGTCTTTATATTTCGATTATATTTCTTGCTGCTAACCCTTGTAGGTGTGCATATCACCTTAAGGTATTTTTGAAAGGCAGGATTGTTAGCCACATATTCATAAAATGGCACCTTTACAGTGATGTTTTCATTACAAAATCGTGCCATATCGGGGTCATATTTCTGAATCTTTTTGATGTGCTTTCCTGTCGTAAGAGCACGGGGGAAAGGAATGGAAGCTAGAGAAATGGAAGATGAAGAGTTTGAATCATGAACTGAAAGATCATTCTTTGCATTAAATGAAACAGAGTTCTTCATATATGAATCTTTTTGATGCAACATGGAATCAGAATCAGAACTATCTACTACAGGTTGTGGAATAGAAGCTGGAGTGGTATCTGCCACAACCGGAGATGCAAGGTCCTCCGTAGAATTAGAAGTGTATCCATGTTGCCGATGCTGCATTTGTGCTCTCCTCCTCCTCTCGGCTCCCTGAGTAGGTATCCTCAAATGATGCTAATGGGGCTCCAAAATATGATGCCTCTCCTCCTCATCCTCTAAAGAAACCTCAGGTAGAGCTTCAGAGATGCCCCTCCTCGTGTCCCTCGCCCGGTCAGGTACGGTCACGATCCTTCCACTCTTGAGTGACATGTAGTTAGCCTTGTCACACGAAAGAATCTCATGTTCAGATATAGGATATGTTGAATAGTATACCTGACCAAAGTGCTGCTGAGAACTAGAACGGTTCAGGCTATTGGGGTTAGCCTGAACTTGGGCTGGGATAGAGGTAGAGGGTGCAGTCTGCTCGTCTCACCATCTGGACAGACAGTTGATATCCACCTGTAAGTCATGAATCTCCTTCCGGTAGGAATGGAGCTCGTCGAGTATCCACTGTTGAATATCCACGGGACCAGACGAAGAAGGAAGTGGATAAGACTAGGAAGAAGAATGGGAAGACTGGCCCTGCTGGCCAGTGTAATGCCTCTACTGCTGTTGCTCGGGTTGCGGGCCCTGCTTGCCCGCCTGGTAATGGCCCTGTCGGCCATACTGCTGGTACTTCTTCCTCTGCTGCTCGGGTGGCTGGAATCCAGGGCTCTGCTGTGAAGGAGGTGGTGCGAAGGTGAATGGGGTGTTGTGAAAGGTCGGGGGACGCTGATAGGTCTGTCGGTCTCCCGTACTTCCCTACTTGGCAGGGTCCTGAGTATACCATATCACATTCACCTCCCAAACTGGTGGAGGCTCCTCCTGGACTGTCTCTGCTAATGGAGGTGGCTGCTAGAAAGAGTGGGCAGAGGATTGGTCCTCCTCCCACGGTTGGGGTTTCCTGACACCAACTGCTCCTGAACATGGTGAACTCGGTAAACAGGAGCAGCGGGTGCAGTCACGGCAGGTAACTTTATCTTAGATACCTTCTCAGTCAACTCCTCCATCTATTTTGGAAGTTTGGAGACGCTCCGGTCTAACTCATCAATCCTCCTGTCGATCCTCTCGACTACAGTAAGCTTGTCAGCAAGGAGTCCCATGCTAGGGATCACGTCCTGAGAGAGATCGACAACAACTGATTTTCACCCTCCAGATGAGAGTGAACTGGGGGATGGTGTATAGGCCCTACTAGCTATCTGTGAGCGGCTAGTTTCAGCCATCTGCTCGAATGCCATCCAGATGGTATCCACTACTCGTGATGTATAGCTGCCTCCATAGGTAGCGCTCACTAAACCCTGCATCTATGGGTTAAGACCAGTGAAGAACGACTGGACCAAGATGTTGTCATCTAGTCCATGACAGGGACACTTCTGCAGGATATCCTTGAATCTTTCCCAAGCATCACAAAAGGCTTCATGGGGTAATTGGGAAAAATTCGCAATGTGCGTCCTCATCATGTTAGTTCTACTCAGCGGGTAATACTTCTTCAGAAACAGGTCCTTGAAATGGGAAGAAGTTGTGATGGTGATTCCAAGATTCTTCACCCAGTAATCGACTTTTCCACCCAAGGCAAATGGAAGGGCTTTGAGCCTAATACAATCCTGGCTAACATTATTATGTTTGAGGTTAGCATAGATGAGCTCAAAGTCCCTTAGGAATGCATATGGATCCTCAGATGCATTCCCATCAAAATGTGGTAGCAGGTTCAGAAAATGGACCTTCAATCCAAAACCAACATTGGGTTCGACTGGACTCAAGTAGTTATGAATTTGATATTGTCTGGGGTTGTACGCCGCATCCATTGGTGGTTCGACCCCAACATTAAGCTATTCCAACTGAGCTCTGAGTAATGCGTGTTGCTGCTTAGATGCAGCTATTCTGGCTAGTACCATTCTCAATGGGTCTTCATGGTTCTCTTCTTCCTCTTCTTTCTTCTTTGGAGGCATTTTACTTGAATCTTCTTTATAGCCTGAATCAGCAAGGTGTTCTTGATTAGAAGAGGATTTATGAATCAAGATATTCTCACAGAGGCGATGTTCTTCCTCGGTGAGGTGGGAAGAGAGAAATGGAATGCTTTGAGAGTAACCATCCCGAGAGTGAGTGAGCCTGGGCTCAAGAGGGTCATGAGTCCAGGTTGGTCCAAGTTGCGCATGGACCTGTGAAGACGTACTTCTTGAAGGGTTCAACGAGATATGCGCAAAGTCCGAATAAATAACCCCCCAATCAGTCATCTTCGATGTCAAAGAACCGATTAGTACACGATATTCAATGAGACGCTAGTTCTACGATGCACGTAAATGTGCGAAGTGAACTCACACAATACAAACACAATTCAAACCCTCAATTTCACGAACTCAACACGTGATGGCCGTAAGCGTTCGGCCGAATTATCTGGTCAATTTTAGTTGGTGAGAATACAATCTTGGAAAGGTTAACGAGCTATTAGGTGCCCGAATTTTCCTACAGACAGGCCCGATTCTTACGACTAGTTTGACCTACTTACAGCTAGTATAGGAGTAAGTACGGACCGTATAAATACGGCTACCCGTTCCTTGAGGACTAAGGCGTCCTCTAAACCTCCCACTCTGCTAAGGAAGTACGGGCCGTTTACCAGCTACCCGTATTCCTCACTGAAAAGTTGCTAGTCGCCTAAAAATAAAGAACCAGTAGTAAGTAAGAAATCCAGGCTTGGCTCTATCCTAGGGTCGTCTCTCTCTCACTTGCAAGTAAAACAAACAATGAGAGCTTTATGCACCCAAGAACATGGGTTTTTTTATTCCAATTATTTAATCGACCTGCTCAATTCAGTCCCAATTTTGGAGTTAGGTTATCACTTGAAATTTATCTGATCACACAAGCACGTCTACCGTTCAGTCCCAATTTCCTTTTGACCTTAGGGTATAAAACAAGAGGGGAATCAGAAATCAGAATGCAAACGTGAAACTATGATGCATGCTCAGAAGAAGGTATACTTACAGTGATTCCCAGCACTATCCATGCA
The DNA here is from genome assembly GCA_037367405.1 of Ottelia alismoides. Classification (NCBI taxonomy): domain Eukaryota; kingdom Viridiplantae; phylum Streptophyta; class Magnoliopsida; order Alismatales; family Hydrocharitaceae; genus Ottelia; species Ottelia alismoides. The sequence goes on along the minus strand of JAZKJV010006707.1, from coordinate 170,071 downwards.
TTATGCAAAACTGAATTTGTAAATATTACACTAAATGCATGCAGATCGAGAAAACCGCATCTAAATAGTATACTATTAGCGGGTAAGAATTGATTTGATTTTGAGCTAAGTAGTACGTGTCTATGTGCTTCTCATTATGAATCTTATAAGATATGTGAATCTTCTAAGATATGTGTGTCCTAAATTACGATGGGCACAAACAAATTTGATGCTATACTACCGTGTGCTTAATCTTTAAGTTCGCCACTCAAGTCGAGACCCCACCCTCACCGGAGAGTGAAACAGGTCTCAACACACCACAAATAAAGTCCAAGTCTTTTTTACACACGCGAGCTCTCAAACAAGAGCCACTATAAAGGAGCAAGCTAAATAATTACAAAAAAATTTTACAAAAATTCTCTCGAAGATAAAAGAATTATCCTCGCACAGCAGTCGGTGCACGTCACGTCCGTCGACCTCCGATGCACTCCAAGTCCACCGGGCCCTCATAAGGAAAATAAAACTTATATTAGAGAGATAAAAATAAAATATATAAAAATATGAAGAGAAATAATTGCAAAAAATGGAAAAAATACAAGTGGCTCGGGGTTCAGACTACCCGAATAGAGAAAATCTAAATCTAAATTTTTAAATTAATCCCTAAGCCATTTGCCTCCCCGGCAACAGTGCCATCTGACGAGTCATTAAATACGACGACTAATTCGTGTTCGTTGTGGTACGTGTACTTAACGATTCAGTCAGAACCGAGAGAAGAATCTATGTGAAGAGTGTCTCGGCTTTAATTTATATCCCGAGCAAGTCCGAGGTCGAACACAGGGAGGCGAAGGAACAACTTTGGGGATAATTTGAAAATTAAGTTTTAAATTTCTATGCGGTATTTTTTTATAATTTTTATGCAAATAGAATACAAATGCAAGTGAATTATGACACTTAGAAAACACAAACAAGGTCAAATTAATTTTTAATGGAAAAGAAGTTCAATTTAGCCAATTCGTATTTTTTCTAGAATTCTAATCTAGTGATGAATTCAAAACACATTTTTTTAGAATTTTAGGGGTTAAAATGCAACAATTAAAAATGCACACTTTTTAAGGGTTTTTTACAATTTTTCACATAAACAGTAAGAAAAAATTATGGAAAAATAGGAATGAAAACGTGATGCAAGGAAGCTACAATAATATTTTTGGAATTATTTGACAAATTATGAATTTTTTATGGAGATTTTAGTGAAAACAGTGTGACAATGATTAAATAATTTCTAATAAATCCATATTATCAAATTAATCAGAGTGTGAATTATCTCAAAAAGATAATTATATAAACAATGCAGAAGAGTTGAAATTTCACAAAAAGGATGTATGTGGATTTAATTAAAAATCAAATATGAATTTCACTCTACAATTTATTTCAGCACAAGATAACTCCATTTTGGATGAAATTTGGACAGTATCTCAATCACATAACAAGGCATCATTCCTAGTTTTTGTAGAATTTTTAGAGCAACCGTGTATGAGATATAAATTTAAGAGTTCAATTTGGGCAAAATATGCAATATTTCAGTTGAACATTTTTAATTAATTAAAATATCTCACAAAAATACAAGTAAATATTCAGAATGTAGATAATTAATTGCTCAACACAATGAAATTTTTTATTGAATAAAAAGATGCAAAAAGAATGTTCAAATTAATCCATAAAGATAGGGGTCTCTGTGCCATTTCAGGAAAAAAAAGTCACAAGCAAACTATATACAGGGACTACTTTGTAATTATAGAAACTTTTTAAATAAAACTAATGCAATTTGTATATAAAATAAAAAAATTAAACAAATCACCTTCTTTTTCCTTGGGTCGTGGGGAGAAGAACCCAAAGATGGGTGTGCTCAGCGGCAGCGGCGCGGCCACCCACAGCCGCGAGGAGGGTGGAGGAGGCGGGTGGCTGCGGGCGCTGACGGGGGCGGTCACCACGGGTGGCGGCGATCGGCCACCGCTGGAGGAGAGGGCGACGCAGGGGCGCGGCTGGAGACCTTTGGGCGGAGGCCGCGGCGAGCTGAGGCGGATGCACGACCCTAGGTGGCCGTGCATGGAGATAGCGGGCGACGAGGGGGCTGCGGCGGAGGGTCACCGGCACGGGGGCCGTGGATAGATGGGGGGGCGGCGGCGGAGGAGATGCTACTCCCTCCCGTGCCCCCTTTTTTAATTTTTTTTATTTATTTCTGCTGTAATAATAGAGACTTTTTTTGTTTTATTTTTTTTTATATTTTTTTAGATTTTGTTAAGACAGGGAATGCACATGATAAAAAAATGTGATGATGGTGATGAAGATGAAGATATAAACAAATGGGAGTAAGTGGATGGTAATGTGATGCGCTTAAATTTTTTTTTGAGAAAATACCACGATGATAAAATGAAGGGAAAATCTACCTACGATGAATGCGGTCACCTACGTTGTGCTCACGAGAGCACGGTCTTCGCTCGAATCGCCGACATGTAATGAGATCGAGCAGCGCGCGGTTGCGGCTGCGATGTGGCCAAGAAACCAACGGATCTCACCGGATAGAGGGCTATCGTCGCTCAATCGCAGTTGCGTCACTGTCACCGATTCAACTCTGGGAACTAGGCTCTCCTCACATAAAGATGGATCAAGTGCTAATTGAGGAGGATGGGATGTATATAAAGAGAATGGAATGAGAGGTTATTAAAGTGGTGGAGTTGAATGGGAGGTTGAATTATTAATGGAGTTGAATGGGAGGATGGAAAAAATGGTGGAATAACGGAGTTGAATTGGTGGTTATTGTAGAGAGTGTAAAATAAATAAATAAATAAATAAAATAAAGTAGGCTACTTTAAATACAACAAAAAATATAAAGAATGAAAAAATAGTGGGGAATTTACAAGGGAATACATACAACATGTACATTTTTTTGTTTGCTTTTCTAATATGTTTTTTTTGTCTTTTTAATAAGAGATATTTACAACGGAAAAATACAGTAAAATAGTATAATCAAAATACAACACAACCATAATTAGGAAAGATAAAATAAAAATGAAGAAAGAATGAATATACATAATATACAATGTACATCTAGGTCCCAAAAACCAACTTTTGCAAATGAGCTCCGATTTCAATGAAACCACTTCCGTTGGATAAAAAATTTTCTAACTTGAACTTTAAAAGTGAGTTTGTGAATTTGGAGTTCATACGGAGCGGGAATTTGGCTTGGAAGTTGGTCTTTACGGCCTTTTCCCTTTGGGATCTAGGAGCATTTATTTGAGGTGAAATTTATTTTGTATTTTTGTATTTTTATATATATTTTTATAAACAAGTTAGAGAAAGAATTAGCCAAAAAGGAGTTGAAATAAAATTTTAAAAAATACATGAAGTTTTGGGCTATTACAGGTGAAAAACTCCTTTAATTTTGCGGCTTTTTATTGTTAATTTTTTTATACAATCTAATACACAATAATTAGTGTGTTTTATTTACAAAAGTTATTTTGTTAATTTAATTATTTTATGGACATTTATTTGGGATTTTACTCGGAGATTTTGCTAAGATCAAGATATTAAGATGATGAATCGTGGATTCATCAATCCACCAACGTTAGCTTCTCGCTAATGTATCCCATGTTGGTGTTGGATTCAGAATCAGAAATGTTAGCCACCTTATGATGTTCTTAGTGATGTGGTGGCTGAGGGCATTCTGAAATGCCCGAGTAGAGTCAACGACTCTCGAGTTCTCAGCCATCCCTTCGAAGTTGGCCCAGACTGACTCGGCAAATAACTGCCGCCACATGCGGCACTCACGAGCCCCAGAATGTCCGGCTGGAGTTCTCTGAAATAATTCTGAACAAGCACCTTCATCGGTATCTCATGATGCATGCATCTCTCCGTAAGGTCCTTGAATCTATCCCATGCCTCATGGAAAGATTCGTACGGAAGCTATGTGAAGTTGGAGATCTGGCTCCTCATCATGTTCGTCCTTCCCAGAGGAAAATATTTACGCAGGAATGTGGACTTCATATCGTCCCATGTAGATATTTCCCGTCCTAAGTGACTCAGCAAGTAAAGAGCCTTATCGCCTAAGGCAAAGAGAAAGGCCTTGAGACGTACAGCCTCCTGCGTAACTCCTGGATAGCAAGTCGTACCACAAATCATCTTGAATTGCTGTAAGAAGGTAAACGGCTCCTCTGCGGCATTCCCGTAGAACTTGGGAAGCAAAGAAATGAAGGACAGTCTCAGATCGTATGGCCCTTGATTCGGCGGTAGCCGAATCCAATGATGGAGCGTTCTGGCGCCCGGGTCATACTCATCCTGTAAAGTAGCGGGAACCACAGGCGGTAACTGGTTCCCGACTAATGCTCGCAGCGCGGCTATATCAGCCTGCAGTTCATTCTGAACTCTGAATTGTTCTCGAGTCTGTAGATTAATCTATTGGAGCGTGTCGAGAATTCCTGTAGTAACATCTGCGGGATCTTGCCTTCCTTCGTGATTCTACCCAGCTGGTGGTCTCTCATCTACTGTTGGTCCTTTGCCACGAGCCATCTGATCGTTTGTGAAAGAGAAGCTCTCGTAAGAACTGAACAAAAAATAAGCTGGAGATCTAGATGTATTGAGGCAAGGGTCTGCCTCAATATTCTGGCCAGGAGATGAGGGAGTCTGGGTCTGACTCTCCTCAAAATCTGATGGGACCAGCTCGAGAAGAGGGTCATCCCGAGCTTGTGAAGATGTACGCTCGACGGTGGACAGTCGAAAGCTCACAGAGTCTAAGCAGAAAAGCTGTCGAGACATCATCCTCGATGTCGATAGAATTAATCGGGAGAGAACGATTTACGATTCAAATAAGAGAGATAAATGCGAAAGCCGCGGAAACTCACGCCCCGCAAGCAAACATAATGCAAACCCTGTTTTCACCAACTCAACTCGATGATGACTGTAAGAGTTGGTCTTTTATCTTTTTGGTTTTAGGGTTATAATTAGCAAACAAATCCGGTCGGTTATCGCGAGCTGAGCGAGAAGATAGGTGCCTGATATTTTCTTCAAAACACTGGCCCGAGTCCTTACAGAAGATCACTCGCACTCAACCAGTATGTGAGTAAGTACGGACCGTTTCCGGCTACCCGTGTTACTTGAGGATGGAGTCTTGCGCAGTGTCCTCTAAACCTCCCACTCTGCTATGTAAACCCGGACTGTTTTCGACTACCCAAGAGTACCCACTTAGGAACAGTGATCAGGTGTATGAACTAAGTAGTATTTTGCGGGAAATACGGGGTTTTGGCTCTAACTTTATGGGTCGACTCTCGCTCGCGCACTCTGAGAAGTTGTGCATGGATTACTCTCCCAAATCAAGTGAATCGTTAAATTTTTAAGTCAGGTATTTTTAGCAGTCTTGATTTTATTTTGTGGTTTTGTAATTTTTATGGATTTTTCAAACAAACGTTTACCGAATTTTTTTCTCTTTATAAAAACCCTAAAATCATGCACCTAGGTTGCGAGTCCTAAGACTAACTACGTAGGCACAATCAGATAGAATAAAAAACCTAAGAAAGCATCTAAAAAGCTGCGGAAAAACCGATAAGGCGAAAAAAACCACGGTGGGTGCTCTGATCCCCCGAATACACGGAATCCGACGAATCAGACCCCGAAAAAAAATAAGGGGTTGATTATTCTCTTTTACAGTTTCTCTCCCATTCTCTCTCTTTTACAAAATTATACTATTTAAGTTTGCCCTCTACAGCCGATTCGTAGAGAAGGAACCGACCTCTGCTCTTTCAACTGATTCGGCTTCCTAAGAACCCGGTTGATCCTGCAAGCCCTGCAAAAAATTTAGTTAGCGGTTTAAAGAAAACCGAGAGATGAGTCGAGAAAATTGTAAGAAAATCTGAAAGAAAAGTATGAAAACAAAACAAAAAGAAGACGAACGAGACAAGAAAAGCTGTACGAAAAACCATTACGAAAAGCGACAAAAAACAAAAAGAAGAGAGAAAATAAAATCACAGAATATGAAAAAAATCAAAATACTCTAACGCCTCCCCGACAATGGTGCCATTTTGATAACAGCTAAAATCAGATCGCGGCTTTTTAGAGAAGAGATTGTCGATGTAGAAAAGCCACGAAAAGGTCTTAGTCGATCAAACAAATTCAGTTTTCTAAAGAAAACCTACACTATTTTTTTATCCAGGTAAGTGTGCCTCGGTCGAACTCAAGGAGGTAGAATAGATTATTTTGATTTTTTTAAGGAAATATTTTTGTGATTTATTTTTATCTCTTCTTAAAGCTATCAAAGGAAAGATACACTTTTTATTTTATTTTTATTTTTAATTTTTAATTTTTTATTTGATTTTAAACTTTTCAATTTTTTTTTAATTTTCAAAAGGGATATTTTACATAAATTTTTTTTATTATATAATAGGTGGGATATAGGTAAAATATAGGTGATATAATATAGTAGGTAAAAAGCCGAGCAACGGGCTTGAACTACACACGAAAACAAAACAAAACAAAATGGAGTCGGTTTTCAAAGAATTAGAACATGATGAAAACACGAGAAAAACACACGAAAATTTGATGAAAACTCGCGAGGTAGTTGTGTAACTACCCCAAGAAAAACTACGAAAAATAAGGTCAAAAGTAGGTACAAAAATCCCCTACAGCCCAGGGATATAAGCGCAAGAAAAGATATTAAAAAGTTCTACAACTTGGTCCTTTACAGGGACTGAAATGAAAGAAAAATAAAATGTTTTACATTTAGGTCCCTACGAAGGGACCTAAATGCAAATACTGGAAACTGTCTGGAGTGGGAATGAATTATGGAAGCTTTTAGGGCTTATGATGCAAATATTCCACCGGTTCAGTTTGCACGGCCAGGATTAGAATGGAGAGGCGCTAATCGAACGATTCTGGGTGCGCCACGTGTCGCAAGGTTGTGCGACCTGGGTTCTTCAAGTTTTTGAAAGTGTTATGCAGGCTGCTATCGGAAGCTTCTTCAACTAATTTTCTCCGGCGATTGGCGGTGAGTTGGGGCCTCCTGCGGGGCCAGAGGGTTAGCTCCTCTCACCCTCGAGCTCGACCGTGGTAGATGGCGATCGGAAAAGTCTCGAGGCGGTGACTACAGCTCGATGAAGGTGGAGGTCCTCTGCAACCTGGAGCGACCAGAGTTTGTTGCAACTATCTTTGAGTTGTGATTTCCTTGATGATGAAAGCTTCCAGATGCATGGAAATGGCTCCTAATGGAAGAAGAACCTACAAATACGATATTTATGTGCTCTATTCACGAAGAATCGGCCAAGAGGTGATATATTTGCAAGATCAAATAAGTGGTTTCCAGAATAAATGTGAATTGCGTGAGAATGGCAAGGAAAGAAATCGTGATTTGAGTTGATTTGAAGTTTGTTCGATTGGTTCCTACAATCTGGCGGTTAAGAGGAATGGTTAAGCATCCTAATGACGTCTTAACCTCGCTAATGGATACACAAATATCGATGAGGAATTAGATGAAAATTGGATGAATAGGTCTTGGAGAAGAGGTGTATGTACCTCTAGTAACTTGCTCGACGGACGACCTTCGTCGGAGATGAACGCGCGATGTAGCGGCGATGCAAGGCTGCCAAGAGACTTGGAAACTCCTCGGAAGATCCTTCCTCCACACGAGCTTGCTGGGGCGGAGCTGTCACCTCCATTTCCGACGAAGCAAGGCCGGAAAGTTTGGGGGTCGTCCACTGGAGCTGGAGCTGCAAATGGTTGGAGAGTTTGTTATGAACTGGCGACCTTTAGGGGTTTTTATAGATCAGATTCTTGCTCCCCAAGTAAAATCCAAGGGTTTGCGAGTAAGGTGGTTGTTAGGGGAATATGATCAATGGCTTAGATTGTCAAAAGGTGTTATGAGGCGCACTGGAGAAATCGGTGAAGGAGGCCGGTCAGAATAGAAAGGTTGAACGGCTTCTTGGAGAAGATGATCCAGGTTCTGACAAGTATCAACACCGGGTTGGCCAGTTATTGTAAAATACTTATAAAATCAGTATTAAATAGTAATTAATATTATTATAAATAGGTATAAATATAAGAAATGTAAATTAATTAATTATTTAATTTATAGAATAATTACTTTTTATAAATAATAAATATTATTTGAAATATAAAATTATATTAATAAATATGTATATATAAATAGGTTTTGGATTTTTAATTTAATAAATAAATAATTAAAAATTAATTTATATTTTCATTATCACTAGAATAATAAATAAGGCTTGTGTGAATTTTTATGGATTTTAATAAATTAATTTACATATATTAATAAATATGGATATTAGTGATACAGTTCATTTTTACCTATAATTTAGGGTTTTTGATTTTATTAAAATAATAAATAGAGTCCAAATATTATGCAATAAATAGGGTTAAAATACAAGATCATGAAAAAAATAGAAATTATAAAATTAAGAAAACTTTAAATAATGTGTTCTACGTAAAATATATAGCTCAGAAACCACGTTGTCATTTGGTCCCAAAACTGACTTTTTGCAAACGGACTCCGAATTCGATGAAACGACCTTTATTATTTAGAGAATATTATTTTATGAACTTTGAAGGTAAGTAGAGTGAAATTGGAGTTCGTATGAAGAAGTTATGATGTTTGGAAGTTGAGATTTTGACAATTTATAGGCTGGGTTTCTTGGCATACATACAGGGTAATATTTTTAACTTATTTTTATATTTTTATATATATTTTTAGAAATAATTAGGAAAAGAATTTGGTGAAAAATATTTACATAGAAATTAATTAAAAATCTTTGAAGTTTTGTACTTATTTTATGAAGTATGACTTAATTTATTTTTATGATTTTCTTTCCTTATATCCCCCTACTTATTGGTTTGTCGACCAATCCATGCTAACTTGGTCTCGGGGGTTAGGTTATAAATATACCTTGCAGTTATATTTATATTTATAAGTCATATTGTATATATTTACATATATTCAATCTACCTTTTGTTCTTTTTCTTTGTTCTTTATTTATTTACATGAGTTTTATTTTTAAAAGTGAATATTTATGCATGAATGAAGATTTGTTAAAAGATGGAAATTAATGAATATTTACATGCATTTGTTAAGGGTTTTAAGACAAAATGCGACATAAAAGTTAATGAATCATGGATATATCAGTGAGAAGTCAAGAATTGCACAAACACTTAGGGGGCTGAAATAGGATTTTGGTACTAATCCTTAGTGTGTGCACGAGCAATGTAAAACGAAGACAATGATTGGATTACTCACCCCATGACAATATTTTTCTTTTTTGATCTTTTCTAGGGTCAAGTAATATTAGCAGTCCCGATTTTATTGGTTATCACTTTTTTTGGATTTTTAATGAGAAATGCACGCGCCTAACGAGGAGTCAATTCTTTTAAGCACCTAGGTGGTCAAAATCAAAGGAAAAGACAGAAAAGCAATGCAAGCGGCAATCGATGATGAATGCTAAAGTGTAATTGCTCACCTTGCCTCCAGCACTCTACATGCAAGGATGCTCAGCAGAATTGAAACCTATCTATATGCAAATGCAAGCCGATGAAATCGCCCTAAGATGAGCAACTGTTATTAGCGTGAAGCATGTTTTTCAAAATTTGACTAGGTCCAAACGTAGCCTATAGGAGCATGCAAGGGTGATTAGTGTGTTTAGACCTATTCTATCGCCAAACAATTCCTACAACTAAGGGCTCAATCACACAAAATAAAGAAAACAAAATCGAAAAAATGCGAAGAAAACCGTAAAAACCGTGGTGAGCCCCCAAGTATACTAACACTTGGAAATTAGGCTCAAGAGTCTAATATTCAGGGTACCTCTATTATTACAGTAATAAAGTGGTCTCTCTCTCACAAAAATTACACAAGAAAGTGCAATAAAATAAAATGCTCAAAATTTGTCTTCAGACTCTTCAAGTCCTCCTTTGTGCTAGGTCAAAGCCGCCTCACGTGGGTGCGCAGGTACTCTAAAGAGGAGCTCCTCCCTCGATCCGCGTACCTCGCTCAAAATCCAAGCAAGGAGAGTGGTTAGACAATTCAACAAGATATATCAAATAGAAATAAATAAATAGAACACCAAAATGGGCAAATAAATCACAAGCATAAAGAAAAAACCCAAACTAAGTGTTGTTGCTCCCCGGCAACGGCGCCATTTGTTGAACCCAAAAATCGATGGTCTTAAGTTCCACACAAGGCGGGAACTCAGTCGCTGAATCAACCACACGAAATCCGGACTTCAAACAATAATTAACCCGCAACAAGAATCAAACAATGAAAAACGGTGCGGAGTTAAAATTTATTATAACTCCACAACAAAGATGTGTATAGGTGTAAGTATGTGTAGAGGTCGAATACAGGGAGCAGTCAGGTAGAACGGGGCAAAATGCTCAAAACTGTGATTGTGATGTATTTGTCTATTTATGTTATTTTTTGTGGGTTTGTAATTCTGTATTTTATTATTATTTTTTTATTTTATATTTTTTATTTTGATTTTTACTTTATGGTTTTATATTTTCTTTTTATTTATTTATATTTTTTATATATATTTTCTTTTTCTTTAAATGGAATATATACAATATAATAGAGGATAAAAATAAGTATCTATAAAAATAGGTAAAAATAATGAAAATACGGGAAATAAAATATTTTTAGGCTTTTTATATTTTTATAATGTTTTTGTGATTTTTATGGATTTTTCCTAATTTTTTTGGTATTTTTAAAGTCAAAAATACTAAAACCAGTGAATAAAATAAAAAGCAGAAACTAAAATGGAGAAATAAAATAACAAACAGAAACAAAAACTCTCCAAATTTATTTTAAATCAAAGATAATAAAACAGAGAAAATTAGGAAATAGAGATTATATTTTTAAGATTTTTTAGGAATTTTTAAGATTTTTATGAAGATTTTTAGAGTTTTATTATTTTTTGAGTTTTCTTTTGTAATTTTTAGTGATTTTTTGAACGAAGTTAAAACACACTAAAATAAGCAAAATATATTTTTTTGGAATTTTCTGAGGTGTTTTTATAATTTTTATGGGTTTTATAATGCAAACAGTAGAGAAAATGCTTGTTTTTTAATTTTATAAATACTAAAATGCAATAAGAATGCAAAATAAAAATATGCCGTGAAACTAGAATGCAACAGGAGCCTATGATAATTTTTGTGGATTTTTTTAGAAATTTAAAGATGCATGAAATAAATAAAGGCAATAAAAAGAAAATGCAACCTAGCAGGGGTATTCTTGTAATATGTGAAAAGTTGTGGGGCCAAGATGTAATTATCCCAAAAAATATATAACTAAATTAAAATGTATACGAACTAAGTTATGAATAGCTAGAACTGCAAGGATATTGCTGCAAAATTTTCAACACGCACGTGACAAGCACGTGCGCCTGACGTCTAAACTACAGGGTTGGCATTGCAAATATTACAAAAGTTAAAGAACCGCAAATGAAAGATTTAAAGTCAATTATTAAATACAAACAGTGTCTGTGTGTAGCTTGCAAAATTTCCAACCTAACAGATCGGACGACTGATGAAGGGATAAAGCCACGTGTCGCGATCTAATCGCGTGATACCCCTTCACGTCAACGGGCCAGATTAGATGATCTGCGGACGAAGGACGACCTGGATGCATTTGATCCAATGACAGCTGCTTTGCCTGGGCTGGGCCTTCGATTTAACGGCTGGAAGACGACGACGAAGAACGGGGAAGAACTCACGGTGAAGCGAGCTTTCCCCGGCCAGAACGAGCCTCTCCGGTGGTCCGTAACGCTTCAAAACGTCCTGGAGGCTTCCTGGAGCGACCTTCTAGCTATCGGCGGTGTCAAAATGGCGGATGAAACGCCGGTGGGCTGCCGCGACATGGAGGGACAGGGTCCCTCCAGGTAGCTGTTCTTTGGCAAAACCCGACTCCAGATGGAGTCGCTCGACCCCTGAGACCTGCAAGAAAAGCACGAGAAAAATAGTAGATGGTCCCAGTGCCTTATTGGCTAATGGAAGGAGGGTGTGGGCTCGATGAAGGTCGCAGGAGCTCAAGAGCTCCGGCAAGGTGATCGGTTGCGAGATCGGGGCAAACTAATCGATGAAACAACAAGATAAATGCACGAAGCAAATCCTACAACTATCAGCTAACTAAACGACAGAAAAATACACAAAATACAACCTCGAGCGGTTGTACACCGCGAGATAAGCACCTCACGGCCAAGGTGGCTGAAGATAGGTGGAGACCACGATTCACTTGGCTCAAATCCGCCACGACAACGTCGGAGAGTAGCTGTCACCTTCCTCCATCCAGGGCGCTAGGTGGAAGAGTTAGGAAAAGGCAAAAAGGGTTCAAAAGCTCAAGGAAGGTGATAGGATTTTTTTATCAAGGTGGTCGACAGGCTCCGAAGATCGAGGTGCAGCTGTCGTGCCAGCGATCCAAAAGTCGAGATGAGCCAAGGGCGTGATTGGCCGATGAACGAGGCAAAAAAGTGAAGAAGGAAGAATCACGATATGATGCTAGGATTTGTCTCGAAAAAACCGTAAAGAAGGGTTAAAACCCATTTCTGACAATGCTACAGGAGTGGGTCAGAGAGTTGACCCGCCGATCAACTCTCTAGGTCCCCTGGTTGGTCCACGAGGACCAACTAGGAAAAATCCTGTAAAAACCTTTGTAAATTCAATTAAAAATAGAAAACGAATTTATTAATTTTTGGTTATTAAATAAAAAAATTTATTATTTTATGAATTATTTTATGGTGATTTGTATATAATTTATGAGGTTTATAATTACAAGTTACCTTTTTAGGCTTATATAGGTATATTCTTCTATATATTTTAATATTTTATTTTTATTTTGTATATTTAATTTTATTAATTTTGATTTATTATTTTATATATTTATAAAATATTTTTATACACCTAAATATATTTTTATTTTATTTTTCTGAAGTATTTTGTGCACTTAATAAAATAAAGTAATAATTATGTAGGTTTGTGTATTGGTATTGTTCCTATGTATTATATACATGTATTTTATTTTTGTTTTTTATTTAGTGTTTTATTCTTATTTTAATGTACATATTTATTATAAATAATATTTACAAAATTATAAAAATATAAAATCGTAAAAATAATGAATAAATAATAAAATGATTATTTTAATCTGTATAAGTATATAATAGGAGTCCTAAACTCAACTTTCAAACCGTAGATCCGCCAAATGCGAAACTACCTTCATTAAATAGCTTATTTAAAATTATATACAATTAAAGGTGATTTTGATGCATTTCGAGGTTTTATTTGAGAGATACAGGTCTGGGAAGTTGAGATTCTGGAATTTTATTCAGATCATAACTTTTTATCTGTACATTATTTTTGAGTGAAATCAATTTTGTATTTTTCTTTGTTTAATTATCTACAACTTCTATGTACAAATTTTCTTTATTTGAGGTGTAAAAAGTGGAACCAAAAATAGGTCCCAAAATGAATAAAGAAAGAATGAAATAAAAGGTATTTTTATTGGATTTTGGCCCTTATCTCCCCCTACTTTATTCCTTGTAGACCTAGTCATCGAGATGCCCAGGTCTTAGGGTTTTGGATCATAAAATATTTACAATATTTTATTCCTTTTCTTTTCTTTTCTTTATTCTATAATTTTGGCTTTAAAAACTGCATTTTGTACACTTTTTACACAAATATGCATGAATGCTAAAATGCATGAATTAACGCTATTTAGACACATTTACTAGGGTTTTTGAGGCCAAAATGATAGAATAAAGATGATGAAATGTAGATTCATCATCTCATCCGGTATCCGAGCAAAGGTGATATCGGTGGTTCGTATCCCCATCAACTAGTATGAAAGTTGGGTTCAGCGTTGTTGAAGTGACACGATGCGACGGATCAGAGTGAAGTTCCACGTCGATGAGATGATGCAATGTAGTAGATGTGCAATCCTCAGAAGCTGTGATATTGTGGTATCTTGGTGAAATCGACCAGAGGCGTCAAAGAATTCTGCTAGTGATGGCTGGTAGGAGATCATTCCGGTGTCACAATGAGGGCACCTAGTAAAGGGTACGTTAACCAAAGGCAGTGAGTTCCTGCTAACGAGACTTGCAGATGACAAGGATGATCCAATGCGGACCCAAGACGATGAAAAGATCGCGATGGAGTTCAACTCAATGAAAAGATTGTTAGGATTAGAGTAATATTGGGATTAGGAATCATAATGGCGTGGGACTCTTCATCCTAATAGTAGTTTAGTTGTATTCTATTTATAGTCCTAAAGGGAATATGACTATGGGGTTTTAGTTGGGCTATATATAGAGGGGGTGGGAGTATTGCCTCTACACCACCACAAGAACAATGTAACTCATAGAGAGGTGGGGAGAGAGAGAAGAAAGAGATGAGAGAAAGAGGGAACAAAGAGACTTGTACTCGTTCTAATTTATAGGGATCTTTCTTCTCCAGTGGTCGCGAGAGGCGATAGACCACCATTATATCCGATTGTTCTTTTTTTCATGTGCTTCGATGGTAGTGGTCGATTATGCATCCTTATCTGAGGGTTCATCCGGTATCCGAGAAGAGGTGATACTAGTGGTTCGTATCTCCATCACAACATTCCTTTGGATCTTATAACAAACTTTCAAGACCATTCTATATTCAGGAAAATCATCCACAATTGCAGTGATTCAAGCAACCATTAGAGGTTTTAAGAGAAACAGGTTATCTGCACCTGATAGCCTGACGATCCTTTTCGTTAAGTATTGTTGACCTTTCCTAAAAAATGATTTCATGGCTTTGGTCACGAATATTCACACACATGAGTTCCTGTGAAAGAATTTCTCTTATATAAACGAAACTCTAATATCCCTAATCTTCAAGCATGGAGATGCCTCTAACATTGAGAATTTTAGACCGATTAGTCTAATCAGTGTATCGTTTAGAATCATCTCCAAGGCAAATGCCAATAAAGGGCAGTCTTTTCTTGCTAGTGTGATTCTGCCATCATAATGAATCTTCTTAAAAGACCATTCAACATTAGATGCATTCATCACTACCACAACTTTTATAAATGAATGAGATTTCTTGGGGACCAAAACACTTGTACTTAAAATTGATTTTCATAAAGTACTTGACACTTTATGTTGGCCCTTCATCCTAGTGTTTTTAAAGGCAGTCAATTAATCAGCTATATTCATAAATTGGATAAAAGCTTTTCTGAATACCACGGGTGTTTCTTTCAACAATAATGGCTCTGCAGTGGGCTTCTTACATCCAGCTCGAGGAGTGAGGCAAGGTGATCATATATCCCCATTTTTGTTCATTCATTTTCTCTCTGTTTATATTCTATGTTAGCTGAAACGGCTAACAATGGAAATTTCCGGGGATATCGAAATCAAACATGGAATCAATGATTATCAACGTCCAATTTACGGATAACCCGTTGATCTTTTTAGATTACAATGAGGATCATCTTTAAAATATTTTTACTATGTTAAAAATCTTCAGTCAACTTTCTAGCAAGGAAATGAATGAAACAAATTTTCTTTTTATTTATTGAATATCTCTCAAGAAGACACTTCAAAAATCAAAGAAACATTGTGTTGGAATGAGGGAATGTTTCCCATTAGCTACATGGGCTTCCCTCTACTTAGGAAGAGGATGCCGATTCATAATTGGTCACCTACGTCCAAACATCAAGAAAGGAAAGCAAAAACTCTTCCCCTCCCATCGAGAGTAAGCCTGAGCTCCTCACTCACGCCAGCTATTGTTCACATTATGAGTTGTCTAAAGAATTTTATTGGTAACATATTATTGGTATCAGTGCCTTTGGGGGGGGGGGGTGAATCCAACCCAATTGTCACTCTCAAGGTGGCTTGGTTTAAAGTTACTCGCCCCCATCTAAGATGATGGCTGGCCCAGGTGGGGATTTAGAACCCAAGATTGTTCAATGATGCCCTTCTATCAAAGTCATCTACAAATATTGTTGATTATATGAAATCTTTGATTTCGAATATCATGAGTGCTAACTACTACCATTGCCGGCTGATTACTTTATTGGACAGTCCAAAGTTGTGCCATTCCTTCATATTGAAAAGTCATTATTGGGTGTGAGATTACGTTATTTTGAGAAAACACTCGGGTTGGGAGACCATCATCTCTTTGGAAAGATCTTTTATTTTGAGAAAAAATCACTATTGCAAATGTTTCCAAACATTATTCCATTCATAAAAATCAAACAATCCATTGTAATTATGAGTTTAAATTTTGGGATTCTCGCTTCAACTTTTTCAAAGCTCTTGAAAATAAGATTCCTATTGGCTTGTAGGAGTTGATGACATCGTTAAAAAGGAGATTACACGGATTCTTCCAATACATCCAAAAAGAATCAATATCTTACCTCACACTTGGCACTGAAAATTGTATGTTAGCCACTAAGAAATTGTATTCTCTCTTCTTTAGTAGGGGTGCTAGATCCAAGATACATGGAACTTTTGAAAAAAAAACTATTTGATGCGCATGTCTCCTACTTCATTTGGCTTCTCGCACATAAAAAAGTAATGACATTAAGTACAGAAGCTGGATTAATGAAGGTTATGGGTTGTTTTTCGTGAAATTGCTTTTCCCTTTTTGTTGGTGTTCTGGCTCGGGGGCCTTCGCTGCATTTAGGAGGATGTGGTGATCATTCCATGAGAAACTCTCCTAGCTAGCGGGGATGCAGGGTCTCAACTTCTGTGATGTATTTTTGGATGAGACTTTCAAGATTTTAAACTATTGATATCATTTCTACTTTCTGAAAAATATCGGGCTAATATTTGTACTGTTGCGCCATCAATCTATGTGAGCCCTTGACTGTGCTCTTGTACAGAACTATTCGCAATTTATGTACTGATGAATTGACTTGAACCGTTTCCTAGACAAAAATAAATTTCTAAATTTAAATCAAGTAACATAGTGAAGTGAAGATAAATAAGAAGCACTGCATGAAATTGGGTCGATAGAGTGATGCTTATTTTAAACCTATTATTAAATTATTTGTTGATAAATATACAGTGGCAAATATTATCTACTGCTCAATATTTTTTTATACTAGAAATCAGACCCGAAGGTCATAATCGTTACTATATAATTAACAACACATAATATAGAAACACTTATTTCTTGCTATTTTTCAAAATTTAAGCTATTCCTTGCTTAGTTAGCTACAAAATAATGACGATCAACTCAAATTTTAAAAATTGCAACAGACTAATGTTGTTAACGATAAAACAACAGATAATACATTCGTCGGCAATATTTTGTTAAGAATTCATTTAGCAACAAATAATATTCATTACAATATATATATTAATAATGAATAATTTTGGACTAATTTAAAATAAATGTCATCATAGACCCAATTTGTTATAGTGAAGCCAGCAATATGAACGACCTTAAGAAGGAGATTCATGCACGAGTACTCATTTTTTTTGTCACAACATATAACGAGCATTCCAACAGTTCAATTCAACCCGCTCATCACATGCCACAAGAAGTCTCTATATCGATATGCCACCTAGAGCATCCCTCGGAGAAATCAGCTTATGGGCTCTGTGGTAAGAAAAAAATTCCTGAAGTCGTCCACCATTTAATTGAGAACGCAGCCTGGATCAACCTATTTGTATAATTCTACGTGTAAAAGAGGGCACCTGTATAATGAATTTTGTCTTTCAGATGCAAAATTCACGACTCCCAAATGTATATGGAGATATACAAATTTTTTTGCTGAATCCACACCGACAACTGGCAATTCCTTGCGAGGAAGACTTCCTCGAGATTTATAAATTCACAGCATAATAAAAGTCCTGATATCATACTCAACCATTATGATATCAAAGTGCAGGTAGAAAATATTAACCTCATACCCATGCAACAATCATCATTATGAGCATGTACATAAAAAAAGCTGAACCAAGCAGGTTATCGCACCCGTTTACTCCTGGAGATCCAATTGGATGCTTTGGAGGGTTCTGCTGAGGCGCAGAGGCAGGATTTAGTAGTTCATTACCTGTGATACTGAAAGATCAACGATAACAATTAATGCTATGTAAATTGAATCCAAGATCTGCTGATGGATTGACATGTTCTTTTTATTCAACGAACGTACTTCAATGTAATCATCGTATTGTTGGAGAGGGAACTTGGGATGCTGCTGAAGTTGTTATATGCCAAATTCCTACAAATCAATATAGACATAATTACTTCACTAACAATATTGTCACTTTGGGTAATTATTGCCGGTTCTTCAGATATATATTGCACGCGACTCACAAATTTCGGAGTTTTGGCATCTTGGAGAGAAAATCTGGGATGTTTCCGCTAAGGCTGTTGTTATGCATATCTCTGCAAATTGGCATGATATAAATCTGTCAGAAACATTTGGATTTTAAGTGCACAATTTATTTGTGCTCGTCCATGAGAGAAACCTACATAGTTTCCAGAGCATCTAGTTCACTGAAATCAGGAAGATTTCTCCTAAGGCCATAACCACCGAGAAATCTGCGAGGTGTAAACAATGTGCGATCAGCTTTTATTTGAACTCTGAATGTATGACGAACCCAAAAAAGGAGAGTGACCGCTGATATGATTGATTGTATCAATTCAGTTTAGGAAGAATCTTTACAAGGATGTGATGCGGGGAGAGGCGTCGGAGTTGCAACCAACCCAATCCCAACTGTAGTCCGATGGGAGGCATGGATCGCCTGTCCAATTCTTAAGAACCATGAACCAATCTTGCAATCTTGACAGTGCCTTCACTAAAGGAAGTTGTACACCAAATGATAAATCATTTATTTTACAAAAACATTATGATGCAACCTGATTATAATTGAATAATACAGTGTACTTACAGTTATGGTAATTGGTCAATGCAAGCGAGAACTCAACAATCCTCAGTACTTCGAATCCACTGATAATCGGAGGGAGGGTTGAGTCATTAGCAGGTACCAGAGTGAAACTTGTGTTCTCAGTAGCTACCAGGTTGACACCCGTAAGTTCCAAAACTTGTCCATAAGGTGGCGTCACCGGATCGGATATCAAATCATCGTCCATGTAGATATGGAATGACCTCCTCTGCTTTGACCCATTAAGGCTGTTGGATATCTCGATGAAGTACATGTTCAAGTAGATCAATTTTGGATTAGAAGAGAGGAATGAGGTTGTGATGGTAAGGTTGTCTGATGTTCCGAGAGAAGTCACTGTGTTGCTGAACATCTTGGTCGGAGGATCGTCGATGCTTGTGCTCGTGTTAACGATGGATGTGTCACTTTTCAAAATTGCATACTTGGATATTGTAGCCCCCGAATCTTCTATCGCACTCCAATAACGGTCATAACGGTCATCTAGAAAACTGCGAAAGTTTCCACATATGTTAATAAAAACAGGCATAAGTAAACGCATATAAACCACTTCAATGATCCGGTGGTAGAGCAGTTTGCTTACCCGGTAAAAAAAACGGCTATCTGTTGAGTTTACTGGGAATAGAAATTCTACATGAGTGATATTTCGAATATGTTATCCATACACTTTTTTACATATTTATTGTCTTTCTTTGGGACTACTCCATCGTGTCTCATAGTTATCCCTCCAGGATCATTAAAGGCTTTTCACAGTTCCGGTCGGATCCGGTTTTGCCCAAACTTGTAATCCATCTTAGTAAGGTCAGGTTGAAAATTCCTTGCACACTTAATCCTATCCTAATCCAATTCACTCGATGTTGGATTTGATTCAGATTCCAATTATCAAACATTCAGAGGTTTCGGAGCCCTAGTGCATGCAGATATAAAAATCTTTAGTACCTATTAGAATTCATGGAATTTCTTTTCTATTGGTGTAGGCAACTGTAAACATGGGTTCGAAATGGAAGACAATGATCATACTCAAATTTACCATCGACAGATGGTCATCAATATGGATTATGTTGTATATAAAACTATGTAATTAGATTTTAACTTGATAAATCTATGTAATTATATTAGATTACCTAATTTGTTTCATTGGGAAACCAAATGATGCTGGATGGAAATTACGAATTCTCGAAATTGAAACAATGCGAGTTTTTGGTAGAACTTCGTACGATATCTAGTAGTACTAAAATTCTAGTGGACTTATATATGACTTCATACCGAATCTTGTAGCAATAGTATAGAAGGGGAACGGAGTACCAAACATGCATGCATGTGCGCTCTGTTGTCTCTAGCACCGAAGAGTCAATTCGGATAATGATAATTTTGCTATGGATTTCATTTTGTAGGTCGAATAAATTATCATGAAGATTAATTGTGATTAGACCGCTACAGGAATTGGACTTGACCCAATGGCTCGAACTTACCTGTCGTTACAAAATTCAAAGAGGTGCCCTTTTAGTACATTCTTGAAAATCAAAGGTTGTGCACTAGGTCTTCTTAAACTCATCCCTTAATATCATTTTCTTCATACTCAAGAAACGTTTTCTTCCTTTCTACGACCTTTGTTCTTCCATCGTGAGGTGACATCATTCTCTTCTCTCAGTTTTAGTTCTCTGAGATATATTCGAAGATGGTCTCGTCGGTGTATGCGGATGACGATCATTTGCCGTCGTATCCTAAGGAGTGGATCGCCAGTACCCAACACACCGTTATTGTGAGACGATATCGTCTTTAAAGACAGTCCATCATTAATGCTTCTCTGATCTCTAATCTATTTACTGTTTTATTTAACAAAATATATTCATTCTTTTACCTTTCCTAGATCTTGCCATAATATTTTGTTCTATATAATAACTGTTCCTGCTTGTATTATTTGATCGGATTATTGTAAATATGTAATGTATTTATATTGATTCCTATGGATTCCGAAAAATACTATTTAATGTATTCCTTATTGAATATGGTAAAAACTGATTAGCCATGCATAATAACGAAGTATATAATCACGGAATAGAGAAGACAAGATAGAAATGGAGATCTTAAGGAAATTGAGATGGGCGGTGAAATGGTTTCACGGAAGACTAGTACTCTTGTTTTTGAGAGGCGGTTGCTGGAAAGAAATTAGGAAGCACAATCCATCATCATTGTAACATGTGAAGACGGGAACACTTGTTATGATGATGATTGTTCTCTTCTCCTGGTCACCATAGAGGAGAACATTTTAAGAAGAATTGAAAGAAAATAAACGATTTCTTTAACGCCATATAATCACTAATTTGAGCTTATTTAATTCCCAATATTTATCAAATAAGAACCAGATCGGTGGGTATATATTGTGGCTAATCTGAATTAATATATGTGGGCAATTGAATTGTTGATATGGGGCAACACATACGTAGCCACCACCCTTCTAAGGATAAACTAAATTTAAAGTGAAATGCCATGTTTACTCAAGTTTTATATTGGTACTTTCTTACTAGAAAAGTTACTATCTACGTCAACATATTATCGTCGACCGATTATACTCACCGGTAAAAAGTGTATTTTCCGGCAATTATGAATGTAGCCGCCTCAAAAGTTGGCCCATACTCTTGAAACATACAACTAGGATAAAAACGGTAGTTACCAAACCGTCAAGAATGTAGATCCCGGCATAACTGAATTATCGACGGTTGCTCTGACCATTGAAAATGGACAACCCAATTTTTTTGTAAAAGACATTCTTTCCTATGATACTCTACATGAGGAAGAATCTTAGAAGTTTAATCTTGGATAGAATATTCTTGGTTACTAAGTGATAGAGAGGATTTATCGAGTATACTTAACGCTTGGTCTTGGAGGAGACAAGTCGGATCCGGCAGTTGTTGTATCGGTACTCGGTACTCAAACAGTCCAATCAGAAAAACAATCAACCCACGATATATGAAATAACAACTAAATGTGATGGGTGAAACTTATTATACCCTACAAAGTATGTGTATAGTCAGCAAGTGTAAGGGTCGAACCACTAAGAGCAAATCGAGGATAAGTATAATTATTTATAAATAATAAATAATAATAATAATAATAATTTTGTATATTTTTTATTTTTCTAATTTTTTTGGGTTTCTAATTATATTTGAATTTTTGTAGATTTTTAAGTATTTTATATTATTTTTTATTTTCCATTTTCATTTTAATTTTTGCAAATTTAATGTCTTTTTGTTTTTTAAATATAGTATATATTTATATATTATTATAATGATGTTATGGATATTATAAATAGTGCATATATATAGTATATAATATATAAAGGAACAATCCTCTTTTGAATGTTCTAAACATTATTTTGGTAAATTTTAAGGAATTGTTTTCTACTTTTTATGTATTTTTAAAGTTAAAATGTATAAAACACTGAGTAAAATAAATAGGTTGTATGTTTCGGGGTTCTAAAAATAGATAAAAGTCTCATAATTTCCTAAATATATTTTTAAGATATATTGTATATAATAAAGAAAACTATAGAACATAAAATAATATTTCTCGATTCTATTTGAGATTTTCTGATTTTTCTAAGTTTTTAGGGTTTTGAGATTTTTATCTTATTTTTTAGTGAATTTTGGTTTGAAGGTAGAATGTATAAAAATATAGCTAATGTAATGTTTTTGATATTTTTAAAGGTGTTTTGATATTTTTTGGAATTTTAATATATACACATGGAATGAAAGTCATGCGAAAAAATATTTATGAGAAATAAATTATCAGGATAGTTTGATAATTTTCTTATGATTTTTCGAATTTAAAAGATATTTTTAATAATAAATATACACTAAATGAAAAATAGGAACCGGTAGGGACCTAATTACAATTTAAATAAAGTTTAAATGCATTTAATAACACTAAGAATAAAGTCCAAGGGTGCAATAGCAATTTTCTTCATTAAATAAATATTTAACAAAGACCTGACAGGGGTATAAATGTAGATAAAAGAAAATACGAGTTCCTGCATACTATTATTCAAGAAATATAACACTTAATTTACAAACTTTAGTACTATAAATAAATACCTAAAGATGTAGGGGCTTATATGAAAAATGTCCTTACCTCACATGTGGATGCACGTGAGGTGAGTGATAACTAGGTTTTTTTCATCTGTAAGAAGTTCCACACAAGGCGGGAACTTCGCCGTCGAGTCAACCAAGCAAGAAACCCTAATTAATCAACAATTAATCCACAATATCAATTAATCAATGAGTAGCAAAAATGTAGAGTTAAAATTAATTATACTCTCTACAACCAAAAATGTATAGCATCTAAGCATATAGAGGTCTAACCATAGAGAGCAAGCTAGGTAGCCTATGATTATTGATAATTAATGGTATTATGCACGCACTTGTCTTTTTTATCTCTATGAGTTTTATTTTTTTATTTTTAAATTTATATATTTTTAATTGTGATTAATTATATATTATATAAAAATAAAAATAAAAATAATATATAGAGATACAAACTAACAAAATGATAAATATAGACATATATATATAGAGATAGATAAAGAGAACACTCAAATATACATAATGATTTTTTTTAGTGTT
Organism: Ottelia alismoides; assembly: GCA_037367405.1. Classification (NCBI taxonomy): domain Eukaryota; kingdom Viridiplantae; phylum Streptophyta; class Magnoliopsida; order Alismatales; family Hydrocharitaceae; genus Ottelia; species Ottelia alismoides. Next base: position 146,544 of record JAZKJV010006707.1, on the reverse strand, counting down.
TTAATATTTTTAGGATTTTCATTTTGCAATTTTTGGTCTCTTATTAATTTAGAAAATGAAATAATTAATATATAATATAGTATATAATAATATAGGATTTAATATATATATATATATATATATATGTATACATAGATATATATAGTATATAATAAATAAATATAGATATAAATAGCTTAAAAATATAGTAAAAAATATTTTTTTTACTTTTACATTTTGCTAATGGTTTTATAATTTTTCGAGAATTTTCACATAACTTTATGGGTTTTTAAATTAAAAAATATCCCAAATCTAGTATTCAATAAACGAGCTGAATTAATTTGAAGAAGAAAAATAACAAATAGAGTCTCAAATTATCCAAATCAATTTTAATGCATAGATAATAATATAGAGAAAATTTAGAAATAGAGATAAATATTTTTTAGATTTTTGGTGATTCAAATTTTATACTAGATTTTGAAGCTTCTTAATTTTTATGCTTTCTCCTTTTCTATTTAGGGGTTTTTGGTCTGAAGTTAATATAAAGTATAAAAAATATATATATTTGTAAATTTTCAAGGTATTTTATATATTTTGTGGTTTTCGTAGATAAACAAGGAAAGTTAAGTCACTATTTAAATTTTAATAAATATATAAATGCCTAAAATCCAAATTAAAAATTGTAACAATCAAATACATCATCCAAGGCTTACATCGTAATTTTTGCACAATAAACATTGATCAGGGGTTTTTTTGACAAAAAAAGCCAAACAAATTCAATCAAAGTTGCCTGATAGGGACCATTTTGTATTAAAATTAAATATACTTGCATTTCATAGCAACATTCCAAAGTCCAAGTGCATACATGATATTTTCACACAATATATTAAACTATACATGCATGAGAAGGGCATATATGCAAATATACAAAACAATTTGTCCTTTGTAAAAATTTCTCACAAATCTTAACGCTTTATATACAAGTTTTTCGACTAAAAATAATTAAGAAAAATTGGCAGGGTATACATGATATTGGCCCAAACTCACGTGGGGACCCCATGGGAGATGAGCTTGCATAGACACGTGAGTAATTTCTTGAACATGCGAGAACCTTATTGCAATTTTTCCAAAAATATTTATACTCTAGTTAATAGTTTATATACCAAAAATAAAGAGAAAATGCGGAGGGTTGCAAGGTAATTTACCATTATTGCGCATTGACCGACGGACGAGATTGGATCACTTAAACACATCGGATGGTCCATGCACACACGTTTCGCTTTGGATCCAACGGTCTGAATTAGAATTGGAGCATGCTCGTGGATCCGACAGTATCTACTGCTTGGGAAGAGCGAGGAAGAACAAATGTTACTCGAACTTTGATCGATGTTATCTTGCTCCTCCGGGGTTGTCTTCAACTGATCTTGGGCTCTACGCATCCGAGAGGTGATTCCATATGTGATGGTGCTCCAAGTTTGGTCTGGGACCTAGCGATGAGGTCATGGAGCTTATTCAAAGTGCAGGCACTTGGAATGCCTTGTCTAAGTTTGAATCCGATGTAGGAGGGGTCCATTGAGATTGGGACTAGTATGGAAAGATGGTAGGGCTTGAGGTAATGGTCCTCAACCTTGGTTGAAGCTGAATAGTACAATAGATGAGGTGGGCAAAGAGGCTCTGATGGAAGGTAGAGGGGGAGTCTCGATTCATCGATCCAACGAGGATCGGGGAAACCAGATGGGTTAGTCAAATAAAGAAGTCTAGGGGAAATGAAGTGGGATGATGGTGGTAGTCGGAAATAGTCAGAAGCACGGTAGAATGGCTAAAGACCGAGCGGCTCCAATGATCAAACAATTGGATTACATCTAAATCTACTGAATTAAATACAAAATTAAATGGGGAATTAAAATTATGACATTAAAATCTACTTAGGAATTAAAAAGATGCATCTCTTATACGTAGGGGTGGGCAAGGAGTAGGATGACCAGAGGGCCACAATGGATTGCCAATGCTTCCTCGCTCCGCTGTCTCCAAGGTAGATGAAGGTGTCAGTTGTAACATAGACATCGACACTTGTACAAGGATATGGTTTGGAGCTCCAAGGGGTATCAAGAATTAAATGAAGGACCTGGGGGGTTATAAAATGCAAATTCAGCCTCTTAATACAATCATTTTAATGCGTTGTAGTCCGCTGAATTGGATCCATGAAAAATCACTTGAAATCTCCTCAATTGAAACAAAGCGGTCGATTTTAATTTACTTGGGCAAGCCCAAGGTCAAACTCAGGGACACAATCCTTTTAAGTGATTACCTAGACTCGCATTATACAGATTAAGTGTTAAATTTAAAACAAATATGTCAAGTTTCACACACAAAAATAAGCAATGTAGAAAATGCGGACATACAATTTTTATTTGATTTTTATACGTGCAACATGATGCAGATGAGGACAAATGCAAGTATGCCCTAATTTAAATAGAATTAAAGAGTAATTAACAAGTGATCAATTTCAGAAAGGGTTTACGAAGTAATTTTCATAGACCAGAGAATTAATGGCATAAAAAACATTAAGTATGCAACACAACAAAATTAAATTTAATCATCTAGATTCTAATTGTCAAAATAGAGATCAAACCTTGCCACTAGAAAGATAACAAAGCAATCTTTGCAACACAACTAAAATAAACCAAAATATTGCTCGGATGCTCAAGATATTAACAAAAGAGCTCATGGGCATAAACAGAAGAAAACATGAGAATAATAAAAAAATTACTACAAACAGGTCCCAGAAAGGTCTGAAATGCATCTTTGAAAAGCCATAAGGCCTTCCCTGGCATTTACCAACACGTGCAGGGATAAAAATGCAATTATTTAAACCCACAAGTGGTTAGTCGCAATTTTCCCCACATCGCATGTGGTATACACATGATATGAGGACCTGAATGTAATTTGATGATGTTCAAGGTGCCTCCCTGCAAAATTCCCCGCCCTCACGTGATTGAGCACATGGGGCGAGGTTCGACATATGCTACAGGCTCGGAAGAGGTTCGGATGTGGCTCAGATGCTCCGAGCCTGGAGGTTTGGCACTAACGCTCGGAGTTGACACTTGGTCACCTGTGGACCACCCGATCATAAAGATCATATGATGGTCGTATGAGGGTGAAGAGGTTACGTGGCTCGCTGTGCGTCGTTGGATGAGCACCGGAAGGGTGCCATCCAACAACACCTGTACACCTGGTTCTTCTCCCTCTACCGCTAGTCTAGCGGTAAGATCAGATCTTCGACAAAGACAACCGTGCTCCGCCACCATCTCTAGAGTTGAAAGAAGATCTGTGGCCACTCTTGGAAGGACAGAGGTTGACGTTGAAGTATAACGAAGCGTATGGAATAACTGGAGGGCCGTTGCGATGCTTATACGCCTGAGGCAGTTCTGACGAGCAGTCCGAGTGACTAAATTTAAGTGATATCATAGGTCGTTGCGACCTCAACCACTCGAACCGGGCTCAACGAGAAAATCAGACCACCATAGAAAGAAATCAAACACTAAAATCGAGGCAAGCGGTCTTGCTATTTATTTAACCTGGTATAGCCACCAAGGTTGAACACAAGGAGCACAGAAAAAATCCTACGAAGTAGTCAAGTCAACAAAAAAGAAATCAAAATGTTTTGGTGGTTTTTAATTTGTAATATTTTTTTATATATTTTCTATTAAAAATGAACAAGGAAATAAAAGCAAACACAACACAATACTTTTTATCTAGGTATAAACAGCTCAAAAATTACAAATAAAATTATTTTTATGTTTTTAGATTATTCAAGTATTTTTGGATTTTTATGGGGTTTTCCTACTTTTTATAGAATTTTCTAAAAATAAAAGAAAGATGAAAATAGCAAGTAGTGTACAGCCTTGATAAAAAGGAAAATTAAAAATATCTAAAATGCCTCACAAATTAAAACAACATAAAATAAACACTCACAATTTTTTTTTGGAATTTTGAAAGGTATTTTCTATTTTTAATGGACTTTCAAAAATAGAGAGGGGCAATTTTTAGGGTTTATGATTTTTAGAAAATAGCAAATAAAATCAAAATGTGACTAAAAAATTACCAAAAATATTACAAAGTACCAGGAGCTATGGGTTATTTTTTAGGATTTTTCGAGTAGTTTTGATATTTATTTGATTAAAAAAAAGCACATAGGTTTTAGGGACCTAAATGCAAATAGTCTAAGTTTCAGGACTATATCATAACCCGCACCAAAAAGTCTAGGGGTATCCTTGTAAAGTTCCCACGAAATTCAAGCACATGCGCAATACAGTGTTCACAGGGCATAAGTGTAAATTCAGAAAACATTTCATTCAAAGATTAACTATCAAAGACTATAGGGTAAATATGCAAAAACACCATAGTGTACGTGATTAGGCATGTGTTTTCATACAGGGAGGACTAAAGTGCAAATAACTGAAACCTTAGGGACTAATATGTAAATAGTTCAAACAACATTTTTATTTAACAAACTAAAACATAACACATGAAACGTACTGGGGGAAAAGTGCAATATACCCTAGAGGCACGTGAGGAGCACGTGGAGGACACGTGGTGGGGGCGTGGACGTGCTGCTTTGATCCTCTACGATGGCAGATCTGACGCCACATGGAATGCCGCCTACGTGCTTATGCAGATGTGTCAGGAGGTGTCAGATCAATGGCTCAAACGCTGCAGCATCGGACGACTCTCATGCAAACTGGTGCTCATCTCCTCATCTGACGGTGAGGGAGGATGGTGGATGAACTAGGGGTTGGCGATCTTTGAACAAGGATGGTCGCGAATCCTCAGGACCCGATCAAACCTCCGACAAGATGAACACCTCCGGGATGGCACTCCACGTCGAGTAGTGGAGTTTGATCGTCTTGAGGACAACCGGATGGACTAGATGGTGGAGACTCGGCTGGAGCAGCTCTGCTGGACAGTTAGATGATCAAAAGGGCTCCTCAGGGCGCAAGGGTACCTGCAATGGAAAGCCAGGACTCGGGGCTACATTCCGGTTCGAGTTATTCGAGCTGAAAACTAAAGAAATGACGTATGGCAGACGATGCTCTCCGGCGAAGGTGATGGAAGGGGACCTCGGGCATAATCTAGGCTAGATAGGCTAAGATTAGGGTGATAAAGGTGAGGAGCTAGATGAAGGGCGATTGTGCGATAATATCGGAGTAGATGGGATGGGGGAACGGAGCTCCAACCGGATGGTCAGAGCTGGCGAAGTGACGGCAGAGCTACGATGAAAGATCGAATCGAAACGAAAAAGGTAGAGGATAAGAGTCTCACCTGAAGTTCTGGATCAACTCCTAGGCTCCAGGCGAAGGTGGTCGTTGGGGATATGCCCTCAACCAAGTGGCAGAAGGTGAGGGAGGCTACTTGGGGCGCAACACCGACCACAAAGGCTGAGCTACGACGTCACTGCACCAAATCGAACACCAGGCGATGCTATAGATGGCTGTCACTCTACTAAAGGTAGCTAGGGTATTGAGAGGGAGCGAGGCACGAGATGGGGCACTTTGGAGTCGGAGAAGATGTTATATAGGGTTGTCGAGGGTCTGGAAAGATCGGAGAGAAGCGCGAGACCCGAGAAGGAATCGGATCGGGCAATGGACCCGCAAGGATGTCGGAGGTACGAGGATTATTGGGTCCCAATACCGAGGAAAGTGGCGAGCGGAGTCGGGCTGGATAATATTGAGAAGAAGCTTCAGCGATGAGGATCTAGGTCTGACCCGTAAAAAAGGGGCCGTTGATCTGCGGTCAACATTCCAACAGACCAATTAGAATATAGGATTTACAAAATACTTTACAAATTCAATAAGAAATAATAAATGATTTTAAATGAAAAAGTGTATAAAATTAAAATGCTTGTTATTTTTCAAACTATTTTTCTATGATTTTTATAAATTAATCTATATACAATATATATGTATAATGTCGAAAGCTTATGAAGTTTTGTATAAAAATCTCGACTCTAAGGAAGGCCAGAAAGATATATTCTGGTTTAACAAAGCAAGAAAAGAAAGACCAAAGACCTTTTTCAAGTGAGATGCACTAAGGACAAGGAAAGTCACATGCTTGTTCCTCAGAAGGATATAAAGACTAGATGGGAGTAGTACTTCCATAAACTATTCATTGGGGATGGAAATAGTGAGATCACTTTCGGTGATCTAGCTAGTAGTGAAGGTTACTTGAATCGTGCAAGCTATAGATGGATACAAAGAAAGGAAGTAGAGGTGGCTTTGAAGGTTATGAGACCTAGGAAAGGTGTATGAACAGATGACATCCCTGTAGAAGTATGGAAAGTTTTAGGTGAGCGTGGTTTGAGTTGGCTTAAAATCTATTCAATGTTATTTGGCGAAGCAAGAAAATGCCTGAAGATTGGAGGAGGAGTATCATGCTGCCTCTTTATAAGAATAAAGGAGACATTCAAAATTGTTCAAATTATAGAGGTATGAAGCTGATGAGTCACACTGTGAAAATTTGGGAACGTGTGATCGAGAGAAGGTCGAGGCATGATTCCAACATCAAAGAAAACCAATTCGGATTCATGCTAGGTCGCTCAACTATTGAAGACATCCATTTGCTGAGGAGAACAATGGAGATTTATAGAGCTAAAAGGAAGAACCTCCATATGATCTTTGTTGATTTGGAGAAGGCTTATGATTCTGTCCCACGAGAGATATTGGAGTGTTTTAGAGAAGAGACAAGTACCTGTCCTATACATTAACCTCATAAAGGACATGTATGATAGGGCTTTATCTTGTGTAAGGTCTGGGAGGACTGGCTATTTTGACATCAACATTGGTTTACATCAAGGTTCAGCTTTGAGTCCATTTCTTTATACTTTGATTATGGAAGAGTTGACAAGTCACATTCATGATGAGTTATCTTGGTGTATATTATTTACCGATGATATTGTGTTGATTGACGAGACTAGAAATGGAGTAAATGAGAAGCTTGAGGTCTTGAAACATGAGTTGGAGAGTAAAGGATTTCGTATAAGTAGGGCTAAGACAGAAAATATGGAGTGCATCTTTGATGGAAGCAATGGTGAAGGAATTAAGGTGGATATTGGTGGTGGTAACATTCAGAAGAGAGATCTATTAGATATATGGGATCTATTTTGCAACATGATGGGGAAATTGATGGAGATGTTACTAATAGAATAAATGTAGGCTGGCGAAAGTGGAGAGGAGCCTCTGCTGTTCTCTATGATAAGAAAATTCCTTTAATAATTAAAGGAAAGTTGTATAAAGCAGTCGTGAGACCTTCTATGCTCTCTAGATTTGAATGTTGGCCTGCAAACCATAGACATGTGCAGAGAATGGCTGTAGCAGAAATGAAAATGCTAAGGTGGATGTGTGGACATAGACGTAAAGATCAGATTCGGAATGATGCAATCAAAAAGAAAGTTGGTGTTGCTCCGATCGAGGATAAGATGCAAGAAAACCGCTTAAGATGATTTGGTCATTTGCAAAGAAGATCAACTGATGCACCAGTTAGGAGTTGCGGGAGTTGGGATGTTGAGCCGGCTAAGAGAGGGCGGGGATGGCCCAAGAAGTGTTGGAAAGAGACTATATGAAGGGATCTTTGTTTTATGGATATAAGCTCGGGATTGACTCAAGATAGATCTGAATGGAGGCGAAGAATCCATGTAGATGACCCTACTTAATTGTGGGAAAAGGCTTTGTTGTTGTTGTATAGTATATAAGTATATTATACCTACATATTTTGTAAAAATTAATTTTTTGTTATTTATAAAAAACTATCCCAATTTTATATTTTATTTATTTATAACATAGTTTTTGAAGTGTGAAATAATTTTTGTTCTATTTGTATTATTTATTTACGGGTATAAAATAAATTGGGAAGGAAACATATATACAAGTATTATGTACAAGTGAGAGAGACTTTTATTTTATTTTTATTTTTTTTTCTCATTTTTGTTTTTTTAGAAATATATACAAAGGGGTGAAGATTATTTTTATTTTTATTTTGTCAAAAATAATGTATTTTAATTATACCCATGATATGTGCAATTTAGAGCGGCCCTATCTCTCTCTACATATTTTATTTGGTGATCAGGCCAATGCTTGGCCCTCTCTTGGGGTTTGGGTCACTCGGTATTTATTCTAAATAATTTCTTATTTTTTCTTTTTATTCTTTATTCTTTTATTTTTGCACAAATACATGTTAATTATGTGATTAACACATGCATGCATGTTGCTAACTTATTCTATTTACAACTATTTACATGATGCTTTGCCATGATAATTAGCTAAAATAAAAGAATAAAGAGTGATGATCAGGGATTCATCACCCCCTATACCTTACTTTTAATAGTCCCTTAGTAAACACTTATTTGAAAAAAGAAGTGAAAAAAGAAAGAAATGAAAAAGAAGTAGAATCAGGGTTGATTATTAAACTTGTCTTCATCAAATTGGAGTATGGAGCTTAGTTAGACCTTTGGATTATTAGTTTGTCAGAACCTTAGTTGGACCTATGTTTAAAACTCAACAGCATCTAAGTTCCACCAAGCTATGGTCAAGACTCCTCAATGATCCAAATCAGAACAAGTCTCCATACACAAACTCTAATGACCATGAATCTTTTCTTATACTGTCTAAGTGATAGGTAGCTCCCCACCTCAGAAATGGCAAAGTAACATCCCCCCTCAACAAGGTAACTCTAATGCCCTAGTCTGGCAGCTCTTTCCTCGAGGAGCAGGGTATTCCCTTCCAAGTTCAAGTTCAACCGGCTCAAGAAGAGGAGGAAGAAGAGAATGGACCATGACCAGTGTAGTTATGTATCCCTGGGAGCCCAATCAGTGTAGCTAAGTCTCCCCTCTGCAAGCTTCATGAGATGAGATTGGGTAATATAAGCTTTGCTTTATTTGGCTATATACACTCCGGTGGGTATTTCATTTTCTATTAGAACCACAACTTTTTTGGAGTTTTTCTTTTTTTTGCACATTTTTTTGATGTGCATAAGTACAACATATCTACATCTACATCATATATACATAAGGAGTTTTCCCTCTTGAGCCAGTAGACTATCCCTCTTTTGAAGCTTTATTGCAACCCACAACTCCTCTTTAGACCTCAACACCGCCATACCAAGTTGAGATGCACTTCCTTCATTAAAAGAAGATGAGAGGTTCCGCCTAGAAGTACTACCCTCGTATGCTACCCTAAGCCAAAGGAAAGTGCCTCCTCACCACCTCCTCCGTAGAGAGCTATGTGTAAGCTGCTGGTGCAAGTAAAGCCATTGTCTGTGAGAGTCATGTGTGCATTGTTAAATGTTCTACTTAGGCTCATCAAGATGACATGTGATCATAGCCTAGTGGACTCAAAGAATTAAGTCACCATGGACATAAAAAGTCTTAACCCAATGTCCTATAAGGTTCTTCATAGAATTAGGTGGATTAAGGTCCTAACCAAGCTCCATTTTCCAATTTAATTCCAGGCTAGTTTAAATATCAATCTATGATTCTAAAAACTATACAAGTATATATAAAAAGCTTTTTATGCGACATTTTTGAAAATGTGTAAAATTTTTGAAAAATGCTAGAATGAATGCATGGATGCAGAATTTTTGAAAATTATTTACACACATTTACACAATGGTTTTTGCACACTTTTGTTTTTCAAACATTTTACAAAAATTGTGTACTATGTACGTAATTTTGATACCAAAATATTTACAACCTTTTTACAAACAAAATATTTTTACAAACATTTATACAAAAATAATTTTTGTAAGTAGCTATGTATGTGCAAGAAAGAACTTTATGTACAAGAAAAATTTTGAAATTTTTATGATTTTTATAAAAAGGATTTTAGCCATTTTATTTATTAACACACTCACACAAAGAACGAGTTATGTCTAAAGTATATATGAAATATATATGACACCCCCTATACTTAGCTTGAACAATGTCCTCAGAGTGGATCAAGAGTGATGAAGAAGACATAACTCATGCTTAGTATAGGGAAGTGAAAAGGAATGCTAAACTACAACGACAAATCAAAGAAAAGTATGAAGAGATCTCGGTGTTTCCCCCTATGCTTATGATCATGTAATCTTAAGTATAGCATACTGTACATAAAGGGAACTTCGAGCGACTGAATGTACATGGTCTACCTCTCCTATACTTAGGGTAATATACCCCTAAGTATAGGAAACTACACAAAGGTAAAGAAAATCAAAAGAACAATCAAGAGTCGGACACCGCCCCGTACTTAGGGTAAAGTGCACCCTAAGTATAGCATAATAACTACATGCAAATGGGGTGTTGGATTAAAGATTGAGATGATATGGACATCTGGATCTATACAAGGCGGAGGACAGTGATAATCAGGCATGAGATGCAATAGATGTGAGTCAAAGACCACATCTCATGCAAAATGAATAGGGGCGACATCAACGACCAACGACTCCTGATCTAGATATGGTTTGAACCGTTTCCTGTTAACACGAAAGGTAGAATCAGATGACATCTCAGATATGTCAATACTCCCATTGTCATGTACCTTTCAGACCAGGTATGGTCTCTTCCACTTGCTCTGCAACTTCCCTGGAAATAATCTAAGCCTAGCATCAAACAACCATACTCTTTGATATGGCTCAAACTTTTTATGGCTGATATGAGAATCATGCCATTCCTCCACTCTCTCCTTGTATTGTAGGCTGCTCGAAAAGGCTGTGTCTCTACGCTCCTCCAGGGCTGCCAATTCTGCCTTCCTTTGATCTCTCACACTCACTAGATCCAATAATATATCTATGATAGCCCAAAGTGACTTGTGTCTAATCCCAACAGGTAAATGGCAGGCCTTTTCCATAAATGAGGCGAAATAGAGATGTACCTAAAGGAATCTTGACGGAAGTCCGGTATTCCCACAAGACCGAGTCCAAAAGCTGTGACCAATCCTTTCGGTCTGGGCGGACTACCTTCTGCAATATTGTCTTTATCTCCTTGTTCGACACTTCAGCAAGACCATTGGTCTGAGGATGATATGGAGTGGCTACTCGATGGTCTATGTTGAACTCGCTAGCAAGGTCATTTACCATGTCGTTGACAAAATGAGACCCCCCATTAGAAATCAAAACCTTAGGCACCCTAAACCGTGAAATGATATCCTCAAAAATTTGCAAATAGTCCTAGCATCTGCGGTTCTGGCGGGGATTGCCTCCACCCAACGACTAACATAAGCCACAGCCAACAGAATGTAGTCGAATCCCTGACTCTTAGGGAATGAACCCATGAAATGCGTCAAAAACCTCACAGAAGTGAATGGGCTGTGTCGGCATTATATCACATTGTCCATAAGTGCCCATCCTTTGACAGTCAGTACACCTCTTCACGAATTCATCAAAATCCTTGAAGAGGGTAGCCCACCATAGGACGGATTATAGCACTTTCTGTACCTTCTCCTCCCAGAGTGATGTCCTCCTGCCTCAAGCTTGTGGCAGTATGTGAGGACGCTATGGTGCTGCTCCTAAGGAATGCACCGACGCCAAATGCTATCCCCTCCTTCATGATAAAGGATGGGGTCTTCCTAATGGTAGAACTTGGCCTTCGCAAGGAAGGTGTCAAGTCGCTGCCTGGGCCAACCTTGTGAAACTTGCATGGCAACAAGATAGTTCACAATGTCAGCGTACCACAGGAGCGAGGCAATAGCAAGGATCACCTCATCTGAGAAGGTCACAGAAATGGGATGAGTCTACTCAGATTCCTCAAGATGCTCTAATTGGGAGAGATGATCCGTCGTCACATTCTTGACTCCAGGCTTATTCGTAATATAAATATCGAACTCTTGGAGTAGAAGGATCGATCTAGTCAGTCTATATTTGGCATCCTTCTTTGCCATGAGGTACCTGATGGCGGTAACATCAGTAAAGATAGTCACTTTTGATCCAATGATATAGAACCTGAACTTATCCAAGGCAAAAACTACGGCTAGCGTCTCCTTCTCAGTGATAATGTGGTTCTGCTACGTGACGTCCAATGTACGGCTAGCATAGTGAATGGCAAAAGGCACTCCATCCCTCCTCTATCCCAATATGACCCCTATAGCAAAATCGGATGCATTCGTCATGATCTCAAACGGGAGAGACCAATTAGGCGGCTGAAGGACATGAGTCTCAACAACTAGACTCTTGAGTGTCTCAAATGACATAAGACACTTATCATATAGAATGAACTAGGTGTCTGTTGAACGAGATTTTCACGGGTCTAGAGTAATCCACACAAGGCGGGATCACAATGTCGCTGAGGCAACCCACAAGAATCCTAATTCAAACAACAATTAACCCACAACAAGAATCAAATAATGAAAAGCAGTGTGGAGTTAAAATGTATTATAACTCTACAACAAGATGTGTATAGGTGCAAGTATGTGTAGAGGTCGAACACAAGGAGCAGACAGGTAAAACGGGGCAATAATGCACAAAATGTCAATGAGATAATTTGTCTATTTATGTTATTTTTTGTGGGTTTTTAATTTTTATATTTTTTATTTTATTTTTAATTTTATATTTTTGTATTTGGTTTATAATTTCTAATTTTGTATTTTCTTATAATTTTTATATTTTCTTTTTCTTAAAATAGAATATATATACAAATAAGAAATGAGATAGATAATGTATTTATAACAATAGGTAAAAATAAGAAAATTCAGTAAATAAAATATTTTGGGCTTTTTATATTTTTATAATATTTTTGTGATTTTTCTAGATTTTCCTAATTTTTTGGAATTTTTAAAGGGTTTTGTAATTTTTATGGATTTTATAATGCAAATATGAATGAAAAAGCTTGTTTTTTTTATAAATATGAAAATGCAATAAAAATGAAAATAAAAATATATATGGAAGTACAATGCAACATGAGGCTATGCTACTTTTTGGGAAATTTTTAGAGATTTATAGATGCGTGCAATAAATACTAAAACATAAAGAAAATACATTCTACCAGGGGTATTTTTGCAATATGCGAGAAGTTCAAGGGCACAAATGCAATTTCCACACAAACTATATACTGCAATTAAACTTTTAAGGACTAAATATTAATTACAAAACCCACAAGGGTATAGGTACAGAAAATCCCAAATCACATGTGAAAGCATACGCGCCTAAGAAGGACTATTCTGCAATTAACTAAACCCTGAAGGGTTGCCTTGCAAATATGCCAAAAATATTACATGTTATACAAGAGTTCTTGGACTATAACAAAATATGATAAACTCTTGGAGGTCTCGTAAAAAATGCCCTTCACCTCACGCGCATAGGCACGTGAGGTGATGTGGCCGACGACCTAGTTGCAATACTAAGAAGTTCTTGGGGGTTGCTTGTAAATATAACAAAAGTTTTGAACTGCAGATAAAAGTTCTAGAAGTATAAAATAAATACAAAAAAGGGCTTGGGTTAAAATACAAAATACCCAAGCTTGCGCGGGAGCGGATGACTGAGATGCGTCCACTAAAACACGTGATACACGCTGGACGCACGATACCCCTTCGGCGAGGACAATCGCGATTAGATTGCCCGGGAAGATCTGACGGCTCACGTGAGAGCTGATCCAACGGCAACTGCTCATGCAGAAGATCGGGGAAGATCCAATGGTGCTGGGACGATATGCAAGAATACGCGAAGAATTCGAGTTTGGCGAGTTTGGATCAGCCAATACTCGAGTTCCAGGGCACCTAAGACTCCTCTGACGGTGTAGATGCGCTCTTGTTGGGGTCCTATGAATGCTGAAGGCCGCAAAAGACTTCGACGAAGGCCAGAGTGTTCCCAGGAGGGAGGCGGAGCATACGGGTCCCGGCTCCCTCCGGCGAGTCCCCAAAATTGTCCCCAAGCACGTATGAAGCTCCTGACCTGCAAAAAGAGCGTGAAAGAGTCAGAGGCAAAATGCCTCGACTCCGTGGAGGGTGAAATGACGTACGAAGGCGATGTGGAATTGATTCTTCGTCAGCCGACGAACTCGAGGCCAGCCAACCTCGGATCCAAAGGATTAGTGATGATTAGGTGCCAGATAACGGAAGGTGAAACGTGGGGTAGTTTTCTCGCTACGCTAAGAGCTAAATAAATGGTCAAGTAAGGAAGAGAAGCCTCACCAAAGCGTACGGGGGGAGGTACTCCAGTGATGACTCCGGTAAGGAGATACACTCGATTCGACGCCTCTCCAGCCTCTTCAATGCGTGGGAACGCCTCCTGTTGTCACCAGGAAGAGGTTCGACGATCTAAGAGGAGGTTAGAGTGGAGGAAGAGTGATCAAAAATGAAAGGAAGGTCGGGGGGGATATTTGAAGATTTGACTGAATGGTAGACCGGCTCCAAAGAACGAGGTGGTGTCATTAATTCAGCGGTCCAATCCTCGAGCAAATCATAGGGCGTGAATCATGGTTCTATGGGGAGAAACAAAGCAGAAGAGAGTAGCATGAAAGGATGAAATCCTTGGCCTCAAAAAATCCGCGAATTGGAGCAAAGACCAAGGTCTGACAGAGCTATAGGAGGAGGTCAGACAGTTGACCTCGGGTCAACTGTCAGAGCCACCTGGTTGGTCTACGTTGTCCGACCAGGAAAAATCCTTCAAAAATCAATTGTAAAATCATTTAAAAATTGAAAACAGTTTTATTAATTTGTGGTTATTAAATAAAAATGTTTATTATTTTATAAATTATTTTATGATGATTTTTATTTATTTGTTCGTGGTATAAAGTTACAAGTTACCTCTTATACCCTTTATAGGTATCTTTATCTATATATTTTAATATTTTTTTATTCTGTATATTTAAATTTATTTATTTTGTTTATTATTCTATAAATTTATATCATATTTTTATACACTTAAATATATTTTTATCGTATTTTTATGAAGTCTTTTGTACATTTAATAAAATATAAGTATTAATTATATAGGTATATTTATAGGTATTATACTTATGTGTTACATACATGTATGTTATATATACAAGTATTTTATTTTGTGTTTTCTTTGATTTTTTATTCTGATTTTAATATACACATATGTTATAAATATTTTTTACAAAATTATAAAAATATAAAATTATAAAAATAATGTATAATAAATAAAATCAATATTTTAATAGGGAAAAGGGATCCTACACCGGCGGGTGCAGGAAATTACCTACACCCGGCCATATTTTTCATTATTTTTTGATTTTTTTGAAATAGAACCTTGGTGGATTTAGATCACAATGTATCACCATGTTGTCATTCCAATTTCAACTTAATTCGAGGCTTCTATCATCTCCATCAAGAGTATCAAATTTTAACGGTCTCAGAATTGCTGAAATTGACCCTTTTTAGATGAACATGTTAGGAGTGTTTGTTTTGTATGAAACTTGAATCACATATTCCACTAACTATGTTAAGTATATCCCCCAAAGATTTCTTTAAAAAAACTAAAAATAATGGGAAAAAATGGCCGGGTGCAGGAACTTACCTACACCCCCCGGTGCAGGCTCCCCAACCCCATTTTAATATGTACAAGTATATAAGTGGGGTCCAAAACTCAACTTTCAAAGCGTAGCTCCGCCAAATGCGAAACCACCTTCATTAAATAGATTATTTAAAATTATATACAATTGAAGGTGAGTTTGATGCATTTCGAGTTTTTATTTGCAAGATACGAGTCTGGGAAGTTGGCATTCTGGATTTTTATTCATATCATAACTTTTTATCTGTACATTATTTTTGTGTGAAATAAATTTTGTATTTTTTATATATGAAATTATCTACAACTGTCATGTACAAAGATTCTTTATTTGAGGTATAAAAAGTGGAACCAAAAATAGGTCCCAAAATGAATAAAGAATGAATTAAATAAAAGGGAATTCTATTGGTATTCTGGCCCTTATCTCCCCCTACATTATTCCTTATTGACCTAGTCATTGAGATGCCTAGGTCTCGGGATTTCGGGTCATAAAATATTTACAATATTTTATTCCTTTTCTTTTCTTTTCTTTATTCTATAATTTTGGCTTTAAGAATAGTATTTTATACACTTTTTATACAATAATGCATGAATGATAAAATGCATGAATTAATGCTATTTACGTGCATTTACTAGGGTTTTTAAGGCCAAAATTATAGAATAAAGATGACGAAACGTAGATTCATCATCCCCATATACTTGCCCTTACTAGTCCCTAGCAAACACTTATGCAATAAGTGCAGAATAGAAAAACAAAGAAAAGAAAAAGAAGAAATATGGATTATGTTTAGTTATCAAACTGGTCTTCACAAAATCAAAGTTTGGAGCTTAAGTCAAACCTTTAGAATTTAGTACGGGTGAAACCTTAATGAGAACCGAATTTTAAATCCAACAGCGTTTGAGAATCCCAACACTCTGCTCAAGTCTCCTCTATAGCCAGGTCAGAAATATCTCAACTCATACGCAAACCCTTACGACTATGAATATGACTCGTACAATGTAAGTGATAGTGGCTCTCCCCAACTAAAATGACAAAGAGACTGACTTCTCCAGCATGACAACCCAATGATTCCCTAATACAATAACTCCTTCCTCGAGGAGCGGGGTATTCCCTTCTAAGTTCAAGTGGCAACCAGCCCAAGAGGAGGGAGTGAAGAGAAGAATGGACGGTAGCCAGTGTAGCTACTGATAACGCGTCCACAGACCACGAGGGTCACCATGAATAAATAATACCAAGGTGTCGCTGCGGCGACCGCTCGCAGAATATGGGGGTTGATCAGCAATTAACCCACAACAAATAATACAACAATCAAGCTCGAAAATAAATGTGAATTAATTTTTATTTACTCTACCATAAAATGTATAGGGAACAAGCATGTAGCCGTCAGGTGTGAATGAGTCATCCTTGTGAGAAGTGGGTTTTAATTAATTGAATATATATATATATATATATCTTTTTTATTTATTTATTAATATATATATATTTGTTTCTTTATATATATATAGATAATAATAATATAATTAGATAGTGCATATATATATACATATAGATATTTTTTTTCTCTTTTTAGGAAATACTTATGTATACATGAAGGGGTACTAAAATATTTACAAAAATTCTTAAAAATAGTCAAAAATTAAGAAATAAAATCTTTTTATCTTTTTCATCATTTTTTACTATTTTTTGTGATTTTTGGACATTTTTTAGAATATGTTTAGTATTTTTAATTAACTACATAATAGCAAATAGTGGAATAAGGTCTGGCTGTAATAAAAATGAACATTGAAAATAGTTACAGGCCTCAAAATTTTCCCACACGATTTTTCTAGTAAAGAGAATAAAATATAGCATAAATAGGGCCTGAGTTTGTATTTTTCTGATTTTTCTGTGATTTGTAATATTTTTTTGAAGTTTTTGGGTGTTTTCGCATTTTTAAGGTTTTCCTTTTTAGATTTTTAGGGATTTTTGGACTGACACTAGAATAGGACAAAATACACCACAAGGATTTTTTTTAGAATTTTTCAAGGCATTTTGATATTTTTTTGGGATTTTATACTCTAGTCAGTGAATAAAAGACATGTTTTTGATTTTTAATAAATACAAAAAGACCATAAAATGACAAACTAAAAATATGACATGCAAGCACAGCCAATCAGTAGCTTAAGTCTATTTTTCCAAGATTTTTCAATTTAACATGAAGCACGAAATAAATAGACAAAACATTCAAAAATTAAATGGCCTGGCAGGGGTGTTTTTGCAAATGCAATAAGTCGCGGGGGCATACATGCAAAAATCTCAGTAAAAATACACTTTAATTTTTATTTTCAAGACCATTTAATAATTACAGGGACCCAGAGGGGCTTGACTGCAAAATTTCACTCGCCTCACGTGGTTGCTGCACGTGAGGCGCGGAAGGACTAAAGTGCAAATCTGAAAACGTCAAGGGTCCTCTTGCAAAATAGACATTTTATTGACAACTGTGACTTTTATTTTTGGCATTAAATATTAAATACAAAAAGCAAGGGGGTGGATGTGAAATTTACCCCTAATAAAAACGTGGCATCCGACGGTTCTGCTCCTCTCACTTGCCACGTGTCGTCTCCTGGACGCCCGATGACGCTTCGCCGATGGAGCGCTGAGATTAGATCAGCCCCGTCGATCTGACGGTGGGTACGATGCTCCATCGGACGGTTCCTGTTGAATCTGGGGCGGCTCTCCTGATCCGACGGCACTGAAGCCCCCTGGAAGAACGGGGAAGAAGCTCGGAGCTGGCGAGCTTGGATCGAAGAGAGTGGGCTCCTCCAGGGTTCTCCGGCGAGTCTGAAGTGTTCTGAAGGTGGCTGGAGGCGTCCCGCGTCGATTGATGGTACTTTCATGGCTCCTGGGGGTCCGAGTCGATGAAGCGAGGTCGGAGAAGAAAAGGGCCCCCAGGAACCTCTTCCCGGATCCGTGCGAGTCCAGTTGGGCTCGGTTCTTCGAAGTACCAGCACAGGAAGAACCGCGGGCGAGAGAGCTTGCTCCTCGACCCGGGGTTTTGATGCTACGATGCACAATGGAGATGGGCGGAGGGGCTCCGATGAACGGCGGAAGGGGAGCCCCAATTCGCAAGGACCTAGGGTCCTGGGTTGAACAAATGCGTGCAACAGATGGAGAAAGCGTTGGGCTTCGAAATGGGGTGAACGGGGCGGTCGGATACAGTCAGATCCACAACGGAGAAGTCGCCGGAGCGGAGCTCCGGCGAACTTTGAATTTCGATTTCTAAACTACAGGCATTAATCAAAACCTATTCTAATGACTGGAATGAAAAGCTAACATCTAAAGCTAACTAAAAATGCATAGAAAGGGCAGCTCTTATACCTGGGGGCCTCCAGGGAGCAGGGAGGACGCCGGAGCTCCGCTGCGTCAAAATCTCCTCCCTCCGGCCGAGTCACGGCGCTGGGCTACTCCCCCTGTCACGAGGAACAATCCAGGAACGAGATCTAGGCTTTAGGTTGGAATAAAAGTGGCCAAATCTGAGGAAGGAGGCGGAGCTTGTTATTTATAAACATTGGCGAGTGGCCTTATTGACCGGCGATTATTGCATGATCTAAAGAGTATTAGGTTGACCTAAGGAATCGGTGGGCATCATGGATGACTAGGGAGTGATTCTTGCGGAGGAAGTATCTTCGATTGATGGATGGTATGCCCGGGAAAAAAGGGAGAAGACGGGCGAAGAGATGGGTTGCGTCACATCGGGCGGCTGGAGGTCAAGTTGACTGGAGTCAACTCTCGGAGGGGCCTGATTGGTCCACCTCAGCCGCTAAATGCCCAAATAGAGGACCTGATGGAAGATTGATTTATTTGACGCCCCAAATGATTTTATTAATTTTTTCTTATAAAATAAAAAATGTGTGTTATTTCATCTAGTATTTATTTATGATTTTTATTGAATTTTTCGAGGTGTTTTATTATAGTTTTATTTGAATAATGTGTATATGTGTGTATTTACATGTATTTTAAGGTATTTTATTTTTAATTTATTTATTTTCTTTTATTATTTTATTGGCTTATTTTATAAATTTATAATTTATCTTTGTGAGTATAAAGTTATTTTTGTTTGATTTTTATGGGTTTATCCCTACTTTTAAAAAAATAGGTATAGGTGTTTGTAGGTATACTTATAGGTGTTTTATCTATATATTTTATATACTTAATTTATTTATTATATTTTCTTGATTTTTATTTTGGTTTTGTATTTTTAATGAGTTATGCATAATGTATATATTATTATAAAAATATAGAAGAGCAAAAGAATCAATGATTAAAACCCTTTTTATTTATAGATAGGTACATGTCATAGGTATTTTGTCTATGAATTTATAGACTTATTTTATTTTACCAATTAGTTTTGGTTTCCTTCTATTTTTAATGTGTACGTGCATTATATACATTATTTACAAAATTCTAAAAATATGATTTTGTACAAATAATAAATACTGAATAAAATGAATATTTTAATCAGTCCTATATACAAGAAGGGCCAAAAACCTAACTTCTGCATATGAGCTCCAAAAATTATGAAACCAATTTTATAAAATTGTTTATGGAATGCTATATACAATTAAAGGTGAGTTTCGGTGATTTGGAGTTTTTATTTGCAAGATATGGGTCTGTGAAGTTGAGATTTTGGCTTTTTATTCTGTGTACAAAATGCACACTGGGTATTATTTTTGTACAAACTCAATTTTGTATTTTTATTCACATTATTATATACAACTTTCATGTACAAAGTTTCTTCATTTGTTGAATAAATAATTATGTACAAAATAAGTGCCAAAAATGCATAAATGAATGGAGTATTTATTGGATGATTGGCCCTTATCTCCCCCTACTTTATTCCTTGTCGACCAATTCCATTCTGGACTTGGTCTCGGGGTTAGGGTCATAAAATATTTGCAATATTTTATTCCTTTTTCTTTTCCTCTCTTTGTTCTATAGTTTTGGCATTAAAAACCTTATTTTATATCTAATTAGTACAAATGAATAATGAATGCTATTATGTGCAAATTGGTGCTATTTACATGCATTTGCTAGGGTTTTTGAGGCCAAAATGATAGAATAAAGGTGATGAAATGGAGATTCATCACCCCCCTATACTTGCCTTTGCTAGTCCCTAGCAAACACTTATGCAATAAATGCAAAAAGAATAAAGAAAAGAAAAAGGAAAATGAAAGAAATATAGAGTGAATAGGGATGCTTTCAGTGCAATGCATGTCCTTACAAAATCTGAATTTGGAGCTCCTGTCAGACCTTGGGTGTGAAGGTGTGTGGAACCTAGTCGGGAACCAGTTCTAAAATACAACAGCCTTCGATAGTCAAAGAACTCGGTTCAACCCACCTCAATAGCCGGGTCAGAACTAGTCTACAGCATACGCAAACTCTTATAACTATGAAGCTGACTTGTACGGTGTAAGTGATAGTGGCTCTCCCCAACTGAAATGATAAAGGAACTGACTTCTCCAGAATGACAACCCAATGATTCCCCAATCCAGCAGCTCTTTCCTCGAGGAGCAGGGTATTCCCTTCTAAGTTCAAGTGGCAACCAGCTCAAGAGGAGGGGGTGAAGAGAAGAATGGACGGTAGCCAGTGTAGCTACCTATCCCGGGATGCAAGACCAGTGTAGTCAAGTCATCCAGCTGCAGGCTTACATATTTGACTTTGGAGCTCAAGCTTGCTTATTGACTTTGTACATACTTTACAGGCATTTTATTTTTGTACAGGCCTGACCATTTTTTTTTTCAACATACTATTCACAGCAGCATTTACATAAGGAGTTTTTCCTCTTGAGCCAGTAGACTATCCCTCTTTTGAAGCTTTATCGCAACCCATAATCTCCTGTCTTTAGACCTCATTGCTATTGGATCCGGTTGGGGTGCACTTCCCTCCCTAGACGAGGACGAATGTTTCCACCCGTGTGCGTCTCAGAATGGCAAATCCAACCCCCTCACCACTCCAACTGAGTTGAGCCAAGTGAAAGGTGCAGGTGTCCAAGTTAGATCACGGTCGGTAAGAGTCATACGTGTGTCTCGAAAAGTTCTAGTTAGTCCACTGAGGTGACTTGAACCCAGCCCTGATTTCTCAAAGAATTAAGTCTGTATAGATCTGAGGTACCTTAAACCGAGTCCCCATAAGGTTCCAGTGCAATTAGGTGCGGTAAGGTCTAACCGAGCTCCAATTTGAGACTTTCTTAGACTGATTCAATCATCAAGCTTCACTCAAAAAGCATATGAATGGTATGCTTATGCTATGCACAATGAATGATGCAATTTTTCACAAAAATTTGAAAGGATCAAAGAATGTTTTTACAAAAAGAATTTCTGCACAGGAAGTATGAACTGAAAATATTCAAAAAGTATATACACTTATTTACACGGGCGTGCTGCTTTATTTTCAAAATTTAGGAATTTTTAGCAACTTTAGGTGTGAATGAAATAGTTTATTTGGGTATGTACAGAAAGAATTGTATGTGTCTTGTTTCTGATTTACTAGTATTTGCAATGGTGTTCTTATTAGCTTTTTGAAAACTATTTTTGCAAAGATTTTTCACACTATATGTATATATACAATTTCCACAATAATTTTGACAAGCATTTTTCAAAACATTTGCACATAGGTTTTTGAAATCCTTTCTTTCACACAAAGAAAAGTTTTGCAATCAACACATTTTCACACATTTGAAATCATTTCACATCAAATTTTTCAAAACTGGTCACACTATTTTTCAAATCATACTGTATGGGTATCTGATTTATTAATCAGTAGATACAAAAGAAGAAAAATTGTATTTGATGTACAATATGGTTTCAGTTCTTATAAACTTTATTTGGCTTATTCCTTATTTACAAATGAGAGATTTTTGTGCGGATTCCTCAAACTTACTCGAGAATCATTTTCACAAGGTTTTTCGAAAACTCTAGTCCAAAATAATTTTGCAACATGTACATGCATTTGAAAATCCTTTTACAAATGTTTTACACAACATAGATAGATTTTTCAAAACAATTTTTGACAATCAAATTTTCACAATCATTTGCACACTAATTTTCACAAAGTTTTTGCTTTCACTCAAAGAAAATAGGTTTTACACACAAACTAATTTTTCAAACGTTGAATACTTGTTCACGCTATTTTCAAACAAATTTCATAAGATTTTTCAAAGGAAAATGTTTCGTACAAAACACTTTTCTGACTCAATAGTCAGTACAATTACAATGAGCCTAAGGAACTCGCAATCATCTTTCATTATTGTAAAGCTACTTTTTATATTTTATTTTATGTTGTAGTGATATTTTATTTTTCAGTATGAGTTATGGCTTTTAGTATATACATGGTATATACGACCCCCCTATACTTAGCTTGAGCTATGTCCTCATAGATCGAAAGGAAAAAGCAAAGACATAACTCGTACTGAGTATAGACAGATCTAAAGAATAAATATGAATGAAATGAATGAATAGGAAGTTGACCGTCCCCCCTATACTTAGGATCAAATAATCCGAAGTATAGCAGACTGTACAAAAAGCAGGGAGGGTCAAGGGTGGGAATATACTGATCGTGCTCAGATTGTCTCCCCCTATACTTAGGGTAAGATACTCCTAAGTATAGACAAGAAGAGGAGACAATGGAGAAGATCAAACCGAAATCAAAAACTCTAGGTGCACATCCCCCTATACTTAGGACAAAGTACGTCCTAAGTATAGAAAACTGTCTACAAAGGCGGCACCTTTTAGATAGAAAAAGAAAATAGAAAAGGAAAAGAAGAAAAGAAGAAAATCAGAGAAATAGTGGTTGGAGTACATCGTCTCAATCTTTTGGTGCTGCAGGTGCTGTGGAGATGTCATCGTGGTGCACTAGTTGAATAGAGTCAACTATGGCCAAGAATGCATCGGGCTCCAAGTAAGGCTTCAGTAGTTGGCCATTGACGACGAAGGGCTGTGCGTCAGGGGACAATTCTGATATCGCAATTCTTCCGTTGTCACGCACTTCACACACTCGGAATGGCCCTGTCCACTTACTTTTTAATTTACCTGGGAATATTCGCAACTTTGCATCAAACAACCACACTTTCGGCCCAACGTCGAAGGTCTTTCGTCTGATGTGCCGGTCATGCCAGCGTTTCACCTTCTCCTTGTACATCAAGGTGTTATCGTATGCGCAGTCTCGGAATTCCAAGAGCCTGTTCAGATCATCTTTTCTCTTCTGACCACTTTTTCGTGAGTCCAAGTTACAGTTACTAATTGCCCAAAGAGATTTGTGAATTAATTCCACGGGCAGATGGCATGGTTTTCCATATACAAGACGGTAGGGCGACATGCCCAAGGGAGACTTGTAGGCCGTACGGTAAGCCCAAAGAGTTGAGTCCAAGAGTTGAGACCAGTCTTTTCTGTTTGGCCTAACAAGTTTCTGCAATATGGTCTTGATTTCTCTATTGGATAACTCCGCCATGCCATTGGTCTACGGATGATAAGGAGACGCGACACGGTGATCGATGCCGTACTCCTTCGTTAACTTCTTGACCTCTCTGTTTATGAAATGGCTACCCCCGTCTGAGATGAGAATCTTTGGTATCCCAAACCGCGAAATGATGTTCTTCTTCAGAAACTGGCAAACTGTTTTGCTGTCGGCGGCTCGGGCGGGAATAGATTCAACCCAACGACTCACGTAATCGATGGCAAGAAGGATGTGCTCAAAACCTTGACTGTTAGGGAAAGGTCCCATGAAGTCAATGCCCCATGCATCGAAGACGTCGGCTATCTGAATAATTTTCAGAGGCATTGAATCTTTGGCTGTGAGTGTACCTTTCAGTCGCTGACAGTCAATACATCTTTTAACAAAGTCTGCTGCATCCTTGAATAATGTGGGCCACCAGAAGCCACACTGCAATACTTTCGCTACCGTACGATCTCCAGAATGGTGTCCAACAGATTCGAGCGAATGACAATGCTCGAGGACACTAGATTGCTCCGTCTGAGGGATGCACCTGCGCCAAATACAATCTGCCCCTTCTCTGAATAGGAGAGGATCTTCCCACTGGTAGAAGCGGATGGTCGACATGAATTTGTTCTTCTGATTCTTCGTCCAATCCGAAGGTATTACCCCAGAGGTGAGGTAATTGACAATGTTAGCATACCAAGGGAGAGCATCCACGGCTAAGATAGCTTCGTCAGGGAAGGTTTCTGTGATAGGTGCATTGCTCAGAGGCGACTCATGCTGCTCAATTCTGGAGAGGTGATCTGCTACCACATTCTGAACTCCAGGTTTGTCCTTAATTTCCAGATCGAATTCCTGGAGGAGAAGGATCCGACGAATCAGTCTTGGCTTGGCATCCTTCTTCTGCTGTAGGTATCGGATAGCAGAGTGGTCCGTGAAAATTGTGACCTTCGACCCCAACAAATAGGATCTGAACTTCTCTAAGGCGAAAACCACAGCCAGCAGTTCTTTCTCTGTCACTGTATAATTTCTTTGAGCTTCATCTAATGTTCTGCTGGCATAGTGAATGGCATAGGGCGCCTTGTCTTTCCTCTGTCCAAGAACAGCTCCAACTGCAAAATCTGACGCATCGGTCATTATCTCAAATGGAAGAGTCCAGTCGGGAGGCTGTAAGATTGGAGCCTGAGTGATAAGCTCCTTCAATTGATTGAAAGCAAGGAGAACCGGCTGATCAACAATGAACTCCGTCTCCTTGCACAAGAGTTCTGTCAGAGGTCGGGCTATGTGGCTGAAGTCCTTGATAAATCGTCTGTAAAATCCCACATGCCCCAGGAATGAACTCACATTCTTTACTGACTGAGGTGGCTGAAGGTTTGAAATGACATCCACCTTGGCTGGGTCGACTTCCATGCCACGTTTGGAAACGACATGGCCCAGCACAATACCCTCTGTGACCATAAAGTGGCTCTTTTCCCATGAGAGCACTAAATTGACTTCCCGGCATTTCTGAAGCACTCTGTCTAGGTGCTCGAGGCAAGAATCGAAATTATCACCATAGACAGAGAAATCATCCATGAACACCTCGAGAAAACTGCCTACCATCTCGGCGAATACAGCTAGCATGCATCTTTGGAAGGTTGCGGGTGCATTACATAATCCAAAGGGCATCCTCATGAAGGCGTAGGTACCGAACGGGCAAGTGAAGGTAGTCTTCTCTTGATCCTCAGGGGCGATCGCCACTTGGTTGTACCCGGAGTACCCATCCAGAAAGCAGAAGAACTCCTTGCCTGCTAATCTCTCCAATACTTGGTCAATAAATGGCAAGGGAAAGTGGTCCTTCTTGGTTGCTGCGTTAAGACGGCGGTAGTCAACACACACCCGCCAGGAGGTTGGTACCCGAGTAGAAATTTCCTCTCCTTTTTCATTTGTGACCACGGTAAGCCCGGATTTCTTGGGAACTACATGCAGGGGGCTTACCCACTTTGAATTGGAGATGGGATAGATGAAGCCTGCATCACACCATTTTGTGATTTCTTTCATGACCACGTCCCGAAGGTTAGGGTTCAGCCTTCTCTGAAATTCGCGGGACGGCTTGGCATCGTCGTCTAGATAGATATGATGTGAGCACAGAGCTGGATTTATCCCTCGGAGGTCTGATACGCTCCAACCAAGTGCCTTGCGGCTCTTTTCTAGAACCTCGAGAAGTCGAGATTCCTGATCCGGATTCAGTCTGCTGCTGATAATGACCGGATACATGTGTTCTTCACCCGTAAGGAAATCATACTTCAGGCCTGCAGGAAGTGGCTTGAGTTCTGGTTTTGATCTGTCCACTTTATCTGTCACTTCAGATACCATGCTGGTAGTGGAATGCACTTTGAGGCTGCTACCATCCTCAACATCCTGTTGAGATCCCAGTGATGTACCGAACGGTTCTGCGGTGAGCTGATCATGTTCGGTCTGGAGTGAATGCTCAAGAAGATGTGCCTGCATCTGAGAATCAGTCTCCCACAAATCATCGGAGCATATGCTGACTGTGCTTTCCAAGTCCTCCTCAAGAGTGAGGATTTCTCGGGTCCATGGATCGTCCAGCGACAACCCTGAGTCTCTGATTTCGGCTATAAAATCACAGTCTGCTTCTGATGCTGCTTGACTCTCATCAGTTGTGGCATTCTGCTCCTTGTTCATATTGATTGTGATTTGCTGGGTGTTCGAGCTGAAAGTGATCTTTCCAGACCCATAATCAACCACGACACCTGAAGTACGGAGAAATGGTCTGCCAAGGATGATAGGAGTCTGGAGCAGTGGTGCAGGAGAGTCCATATCAAGGACTACAAAGTCAGCTGGGAATTTCATCTCCTGCACGGTAACTATCACGTCCTCCAACAAACCGCGGGGCCGCTTAACGGATCGGTCAGCGAACTGAAGGATCATTCGTGTCTGCTTGAGCGGTCCCAGCCCGAATTCTTGCATTATGGACGAGGGCAGAAGGTTGATGGAAGAACCACTGTCAAGAAGAGTACGCTCGAAGACCTGATCGAAAATCACACAACTGATCAGAGGTGCTCCTGTATCTTGCTTTTTCTGGGGGAGGTTGGTGATAGCTGCAACTGTGGCCATGGATAGAACGTGCTTTTCTACTTCTCGACGTCTGTTGTCTTGCGCTGGGCGACGCTTGTTAGTACATGCCTCTTTCAGTCCTTTCTTCACAGCTGGCATGTATTCCACGGCCTTCAACAAGGGAATCTCAACAGTCAATTTATCCTAGATGTCCACGACACCTGGATCAGACAATGCATTTTTTCTTTTTGCAATTTTTTTGGATTTTTGTATTGCATGCGGAAAAGGAATATTCACATTACTGGCAGGAAAATTAGAGTTCTTATTTACATCAAAATCATCGCCCACAGAATGTTGTACATCCGGACTACAAAAAGGAGTGCAAGCTGGATCTGAATATGCTGGTGCTGCTAGGCGATCAAAAAGGGTAGCATCGGCTCCATCGGCTGGCAAGGGATCGGCTGCTGCTGGAGGCTCCTCCAAAGCTGGCGTGGCTTCACTTCTGCTACATGCTTCTTTTTGTTGTTTTTGTTTTTGCTGTTTTTTTTGTGTTTTTGGCTGAGGCTGATGACATGGCATGACGGCTGGACTGGCTTCTCCTTCCTCTTCCTCCTCACCCGCCCCTGGAGTTGGCACGGCTGATGCGGAAGATGACGATCCACCTGTTTCTTTATTCACCCCACATCTGGTAGCAGGCGGAGGCAAGGCCCTACCGCTCCTGAGAGTAATAGCATTAGAATAAACAGTAATATCATTATCACACGCGGACTGGACATCACATTCTACCTGCTCCTTCTTCTTGAAATTGTTGGGGTTGGCTTCGACCTGCGCCGGAATGGTAGTGCGAGTGGCGGTCAGGTCATCAAGTCGCTTGGTCATCTCCGCTAGCCCTTTAACAAGCTGGGCTAGACACTCCATGGTGGGATTAGTTGGGGGCACATCAGAAGATTCAGTGTGCAGACCACGCTGCAGTTGGTTAGATGGGTGGGGAGGTTGCTGGTGGTGTTGCTGCGGTGGAGCAGGAAGTTGAAGTTGCTGGTAGGACGGAGGTGGATACTGCTAGTATGGTTGAGGCTGAGCAGCCGCATACTGGTGATACGGCTGTGGGTGGCGATACTGCAGCTGCTGCTGATACGGAAAGTTCTGCCTCCATTGGTGTGTGAACTGAGGAGGCTGCTGGTGTTGTTGGTGAGGTTGAGAGGTTTGGCCAAAACGACCACCCTGAGGTTGGTGGTACTGCCGGTTGGCAAATTGCTGACCCTGGAGTTGTCCCTGAGGATGGGTCGGCTGTGCATCATTCGTCCATACCCCGTTAACTTCTTGGATCAAGGGTGGTGGTAGGAAAACTGGATCAGGAATGGAAAGGAACTCTGGCTGGTAAACGACCATCTGCTGCTGCGGCGGACCCTGGTCGGGCGCCTGC
This sequence comes from Ottelia alismoides, assembly GCA_037367405.1. Lineage (NCBI taxonomy): Eukaryota > Viridiplantae > Streptophyta > Magnoliopsida > Alismatales > Hydrocharitaceae > Ottelia > Ottelia alismoides. The sequence continues at coordinate 118,123 of JAZKJV010006707.1, read as the reverse complement.
ACGTAGTACACGTGCTGGACTGCCGGTGGCTGCTGGCTCGGCTGAGGCTGATGCTGCGGTTGCGACTCGTCCTTCTTCTCAGCGGGAGCGTATGATGGTGTAGCCGACTGGACAGAGTTGATCGTACCGACCAACAGCTCGAGGTACTTGTTGATCTGATCGAGCTTATCCAGGTTCTGGGTCCTCTTCTCGATCACAGCGAGTTTCTCAAGGTCATGTGATCGCTTCTCAATGATATCAACCTTAGAGAGATGGCCCCCAATGATGCTGAGGTTGGAGCTCTCATCTCTCTCTGCTTCTTTAGATGCAGCCATGTGAACTTGTTTCTGGAGGATCTGGGGCTGCTTCTGGTATGCCTTGGATGAAGAGAGGGCGGCCTCTCCTTCGTCCATTTCTTCGAAAATTTGCCATACAACATCTTCATCCTTGTTGAAATGGGAGCCCCCACATGCTGCGTCCACGAGCCTTTGACTTTCAATATTGAGTCCCCCGAAGAAATGCTGGACCAGGATGGTCTTAGGGATCTCGTGGTGGGGACACTTCTCCTGCAGATCAGTGAATCTCTCCCAAGCCTCATGTACTGACTCATGTGCTCCTTGGGAGAAATTACTAATACGTGCTCGCATCTGGTTGAGTCGCCCGAGAGGGTAGTATTTGTGCAGGAAGGCAGACTTCAACTCCTCCCAGGTCATCACGACCTTTCCCATGTGATTGACCCAATAGAGGGCCTTATCCTGTAGACTGAAGGGGAAAGACGTCATCTTGACAATGTCCAGGGGGACATTCGGATAGTGGGTGGTGCGGCAAATGCGGGAGAATTGCTGCAGGTGAATGTACGGCTCTTCATTGGTGTTGCCATGAAATGCAGGGAGAAGGGCTATGAATTGGGGCTTCATCTCAAAGTGAGCGTGTACCGGTGGAATGAGAATCCACTCGGTCATCTGGCTGTCTCCCGGATTGTATGTTTCTTTGAGTGTCGGTTTCGGCGGTGGCGAGAATTCGGGATCATCATTGTGGTCATCACCACCTTCTCCACCTCCACCTCCTCCTCCCCTGCCTCCTCTGCCTCGGCCTCCTCCTCCGTCGTTGCGGTTTATCACATTATTCAACATATCCTGGAAAGCAGTCTGTGTAAGGGCCTGCTCAGTCAGCTGCTGCTGTATGGCCTGGATAGATGCCAGCAACTGTGCATTGACTTGGTTCTGATCTGGCACCTGTCCCTCTGGTGGTGGCTGCTGACCCTTGCCCTTTCCTCCGGGAGCCATGTCAGGGTCTGAGTCGGACGAGATGAACTCCGGAGTAGACTCCAGGGCTCGCTCTGGCTTCTATCTGCAGAATAAGGTAGTCCGAATCAGATCACTTGCAATTAACTTTCAGCTGTCGTGATTAAGCTGGAATTCAGGTCAACCCCAGCATGTTGTGAATGGGAAAGAGATGTAGACTGTAATCGACTCCCATTCACAACGGCGGTAGTGGGACAAAAGTGATCCCAGTTTATTGGGTGGCCAAGAGAAAGGTAGAAAACGAGGAGTCTGGAGATCGATCCGCAAAGTCCGGATCGGGTTCTCGGGAATCGCCTCGAAATTATTGGCGGAGTTGAGTCTATGGAATCGATGTAGGTGTCGGCATGGTCCCGACGAAACCATCCATGGATCAACTTCGTGAAGCATAATAGGATGTTGGATTTTGGGAAGAATGATACGATGGTCAACGAGGAACAAAAGGAGTGTAAAACAGTAGAAAGGCTCGGTTGAGCGGGGTGGTCAAAGGAAGACATAACAAAATTTGCGCAAAGGCGCGGGACTTTGATCTTTGAACCTTAATCTTGATCCATACAAACACAAGACAAAATCGGGTTCACCAACTCACGCCATGTGAAGCCGTGAAAGCTCGGCTATTTATTATCTTTTCATTTTTAGAGTTGTGATTTTCAGGCATATCTTATAACAAGTCCTTAGTACGCTACCCTATAGGAGAGAGAGTACTGCCAGAAGAGTATCCCGTACTTGTCCTCCTCCTGTGTAACCTGTAGTCTGTACTTTTTGGAGTCCTTGTAACCCTTCCTGGATCCCTACTCAGCCAAAGAAAAGAGAGAGGAAGCCGATAGGCGAAACCAATACTTCGGTTCTCGCTCGCAATGGAATCACCTGTGAGCGTGCAAGAACCTACTCGGATGCAGGACGATGAGACAGACACCCCCGTGAAGGCGTGGCCTATGCTCAATACTTCGGACAGGGTCGATGCTCTCACAACAGAGAGTCACCATTGGTGACCAAGTCCTACTCGCCTACGTACGATAGAAGCGCCATTACTTCGGAAATCCAGATGATACACAAGGCAGTTGCAGACTGGGTTTTGGGCTTTCTATCCTTAGGGGTCGCACTCGCTCAAGGGAGTAGGGTTTTGGTCCCCCTCCAAGGTACCTGAAAACAATGAGGGCTTTATGAACCCGGTACAATGATAGTCCATTACAGATTTTAATTAAGGTCAAAGTTTATTTAGCAGTCCCCTGGTTTTAGTTTTTTTGGTTTTCACTTTTTTTTGGATCTGTTTTCATACCAGCGCCTAATGTTTTTGTAGATTTTTATTTAAGTCCTAGGTGCTCAAAATCAGAGGGAGATAGCGGAAAAGCCGTGCAAGTGGTTCCATGATGGAAATCTCACCATTGAACCGAATGATGCATGCTGAGTTAGAAGACTTACAGTGTATCCCAGCTCTCTCCATGTGGTATGCAAAACAGAATTTTTAAACCTAACTACATGTCGGTATGCAAGGCACAAAATCGTCCTAAACATAAGCCGGTATTAGCGTGAAGAACCATAAGTTGCTCATTTGTCTCTAGCCTAAGAGAGTCCGGTCTTGGCTCACCCCTCCTCTGCTCAACAAATTGAGGGTAGGAGAAAGCGCTTTACAGGGTTCGCTACGGCACAGGGGACTAAGAGACAAATTTACAACTTGTTTGAGTTTGACTAGATCCAATCGAAGTAGACTATAGGAACATGCATTCTTATTAATGTTTGGACCTAGCTACCGAGTCAAGCAACCTATATCTAGGGGCTCCAAGCACACAAAACAAAATAAAAGAAAGACAGAAAGCTCAAAACATCGGAAGACAAAATAAAAGAAGGCGATGAAAACTCGAAAAAACCGCGATGAGGCCCCCAGGCGAACAATCACCCGGGCACTGGACCTCATTGTGAAGAGTAGAGTCCTGTTTAATTACATGCCAAAATAGTCTCTCTCTCACCATGAATTACAAAAATAATTTTCCTAAGTATCTAGCCTATCTAATGCCCCTCTCTTTTCTTCTTTGGTGCACTCTCCAGATGGTCATGAGAAGAGAAAACCATCCTCCTCCAAGTTCGACTGCCTTGGCCTCCTAGGAAGCCATCCTCGCGTGGCGGTCCCTCGCATCAAAGTCACAAAAAGATTGCATTAGCATACCCAGTCAATCAAATAGAGTAGATAAAGTAATCATAGTGAATGAATAAATGAAGCATGGTGATTAATAGGAATAAAACAATAGCTGCTCAATGAATCAAAAATTTTTATACAAGGATGACAAAAATCAATTTGGCTATGCTCATTGCTCCCCGGCAACGGCGCCATCTGATAACGCGTCCACAGACCACGAGGGTCACCATGAATAAATAAGACCAAGGTGTCGCTGCGGCGACCGCTCGCAGAATATGGGGGTTGATCAGCAATTAACTAACAACAAATAATACGACAATCAAGCTCGAAAATAAATGTGAATTAATTTTTATTTACTCTACCATAAAATGTATAGGGAACAAGCATGTAGAGGTCGAACCACAGAGAGAAATACAAAATGCATGAGCCGTCAGGTGTGAATGAGTCATCCTTGTGAGAAGTGGGTTTTAATTAATTGAATATGTATATATATCTTATTTATTTATTTATTAATATATATATATATATATATATTTTGTTTCTTTATATATATATATAGATAATAATAATATAATTAGATAGTGCATATATATATATATACATATAGATATTTTTTTTCTCTTTTTAGGAAATACTTATGTATACATGAAGGGGTACAAAAATATTTACAAAAATGCTTAAAAATAGTCAAAAATTAAGAAATAAAATCTTTTTATCTTTTTCAACATTTTTTTACTGTTTTTGTGATTTTTGGACATTTTTGAGAATATGTTTAGTATTTTTAATTAACTACATAATAGCAAACAGTGGAATAAGGTCTAGCTGTAATAAAAATGAACATTGAAAATAGTTACAAGCCTCAAAATTTTCCCACACGATTTTTCTAGTAAAGAGAATAAAATATAGCATAAATAGGGCCTGAGTTTGTATTTTTCTGATTTTTCTGTGATTTTTAATATTTTTTTGAAGTTTTTGGGTGTTTTCGCATTTTTAAGGTTTTCCTTTTTAGATTTTTAGGGATTTTTGGACTGACACTAGAATAGGACAAAATACACCACAGGGAATTTTTTTAGAATTTTTCAAGGTATTTTGATATTTTTTTGGGATTTTATACTCTAGACAGTGAATAAAAGACATGTTTTTGATTTTTAATAAATACAAAAAGACCATAAAATGACAAACTAAAAATATGACATGCAAGCACAGCCAATCAGTAGCTTAAGTCTATTTTTCAAAGATTTTTCAATTTAACATGAAGCACGAAATAAATAGACAAAACATTCAAAAATTAAATGGCCTGGCAGGGGTGTTTTTGCAAATGCAATAAGTCGCGGGGGCATACATGCAAAAATCTCAGTAAAAATACACTTTAATTTTTATTTTCAAGACCATTTAATAATTACAGGGACCCGGAGGGGCTTGACTGCAAAATTTCACGCGCCTCACATGGTTGCTGCACGTGAGGCGCGGAAGGACTAAAGTGCAAATCTGAAAACGTCGAGGGTCCTCTTGCAAAATAGACATTTTATTTACAACTGTGACTTTTATTTTTGGCATTAAATATTAAATACAAAAAGCAAGGGGGGTGGATGTGAAATTTACCCCTAATAAAAACGTGGCATCCGACGGTTCTGCTCCTCTCACTTGCCACGCGTCGTCTCCTGGACGCCCGATGACGCTTCGCCGATGGAGCGCTGAGATTAGATCAGCCCCGCTGATCTGACGGTGGGTACGATGCTCCATCGGACGGTTCCTGTTGAATCTGGGGCGGCTCTCCTGATCTGACGGCGCTGAAGCCCCCTGGAAGAACGGGGAAGAAGCTCGGAGCTGGCGAGCTTGGATCGAAGAGCGTGGGCTCCTCCAGGGTTCTCCGGCGAGTCTGAAGTGTTCTGAAGGTGGCTGGAGGCGTCCCGCGTCGATTGATGGTACTTTCATGGCTCCTGGGGGTCCGAGTCGATGAAGCGAGGTCGGAGAAGAAAAGGGCCCCCAGGAACCTCTTCCCGGATCCGTGCGAGTCCAGTTGGGCTCGGTTCTTCGAAGTACCTGCACAGGAAGAACCGCGGGAGAGAGAGCTTGCTCCTCGACCCGGGGTTTTGAAGCTACGATGCACAATGGAGATGGGCGGAGGGGCTCCGGCGAACGGCAGAGGGGGAGCCCCGATTCGCCAGGGCCTAGGGTCCTGGGTTGAACAAATGCGTGCAACAGATGGAGAAAGCGTTGGGCTTCGAAATGGGGTGAACGGGGCGGTCGGATACAGTCAGATCCACAGCGGAGAAGTCACCGGAGCGGAGCTCCAGCGAACTTCAAATTTCGATTTCTAAACTACAGGCATTAATCAAAACCTATTCTAATGACTGGAATGAAAAGCTAACATCTAAAGCTAACAAAAATGCATAGAAAGGGCAGCTCTTATACCTAGGGGCCTCCAGGGAGCAGGGCGGACGCCGGAGCACCGCCGCGTCAAAATCTCCTCCCTCCGGCCGAGTCACGGCGCTGGGCTACTCCCCCTGTCACGAGGAACAATCCAGGAACGAGATCTAGGCTTTAGGTTGGAATAAAAGTGGCCAAATCTGAGGAAGGAGGCGGAGCTTGTTATTTATAAACATTGGCGAGTGCCCTTATTGACCGGCGATTATTGCATGATCTAAAGAGTATTAGGTTGACCTAAGGAATCAGCGGGCATCATGGATGATTAGGGAGTGATTCTTGCGAAGGAAGTATCTTCGATTGATGGATGGTATGCCCGGGAAAAAAGGGAGAAGACAGGCGAAGAGATGGGTTGCGTCACATCGGGCGGCTGGAGGTCAAGTTGACTGGAGTCAACTCGCGGAGGGGCCTGATTGGTCCACCTCAGCCGCTAAATGCCAAAATAGAGGACCTGATGGAAGATTGATTTATTTAACGCCCCAAATGATTTTATTAATTTTTTCTTATAAAATAAAAAATGTGTGTTATTTCATCTAGTATCTATTTATGATTTTTATTGAATTTTTCGAGGTGTTTTATTATAGTTTTATTTGAATAATGTGTATATGTGTGTATTTACATGTATTTTAAGGTATTTTATTTTTAATTTATTTATTTTCTTTTATTATTTTATTGGCTTATTTTATAAATTTATAATTTATCTTTGTGAGTATAAAGGTATTTTTGTTTGATTTTTATGGGTTTATTCCTACTTTTAAATAAATAGGTATAAGTGTATGTAGGTATACTTATAGGTGTTTTATCTATATATTTTATATACTTAATTTATTTATTATATTTTCTTGATTTTTATTTTGGTTTTGTATTTTTAATGAGTTATGCATAATGTATATATTATTATAAAAATATAGAAGAGCAAAAGAATCAATGATTAAAACCCTTTTTATTTATAGATAAGTACATGTCATAGGTATTTTGTCTATGAATTTATAGACTTATTTTATTTTACCAATTAGTTTTGGTTTCCTTCTATTTTTAATGTGTACGTGCATTATATACATTATTTACAAAATTCTAAAAATATGATTTTGTACAAATAATAAATACTGAATAAAATGAATAGTTTAATCAGTCCTATATACAAGAAGGGCCAAAAACCTAACTTCTGCATATGAGCTCCAAAAATTATGAAACCAATTTTATAAAATTGTTTATGGAATGCTATATACAATTAAAGGTGAGTTTAGGTGATTTGGAGTTTTTATTTGCAAGATATGGGTCTGTGAAGTTGAGATTTTGGCTTTTTATTCTGTGTACAAAATGCACACTGGGTATTATTTTTGTAGAAACTCAATTTAGTATTTTTATTCACGTTATTATATACAACTTTCATGTACAAAGTTTCTTCATTTGTTGAATAAATAATTATGTACAAAATAAGTGCCAAAAATGCATAAATGAATGGAGTATTTATTGGATGATTGGCCCTTATCTCCCCCTACTTTATTCCTTGTCGACCAATTCCATTCTGGACTTGGTCTCGGGGTTAGGGTCATAAAATATTTGCAATATTTTATTCCTTTTTCTTTTCTTCTCTTTATTCTATAATTTTGGCATTAAAAACCTTATTTTATATCTAATTAATACAAATGAATAATGAATGCTATTATGTGCAAATTGGTGCTATTTACATGCATTTGCTAGGGTTTTTGAGGCCAAAATGATAGAATAAAGGTGATGAAATGGAGATTCATCAGCTACCTATCCTAGGATGCAAGACCAGTGTAGTCAAGTCATCTAGCTGTAGGCTCACATATTTTAATTTTGAACTCAAGCTTCTTATTGACTTTACAACATATGTACACACTTTTGCAGGCATTTTATTTTTGTACATGCCTATCCATTTTTTTGAAATACTATTTACAACAACATTTACATAAGGAGTTTTTCCTCTTGAACCAGTAGACTATCCCTCTTTTGAAGCTTTATTGCAACCCACACTCTCCTGTCTTTAGAATTCTTTATCACTAGACGGGTTGGGGTGCACTTCCCTCCCTAGAGGAGGATAAGTGTTTCCACTTATGTGCATCTCATACCGGCTAATCCAATCCCCTCACCACTCCAACTGAGTTGAGCCATGTGAAAGGTGCAGGTGTCCAAGTTAGGTCATTATCAACAAGAGTCGTACGTGCGCTCTGAAATACTCTACTTAGGCAGTTAAGAATCCATTGAACTAAGTCTCGTGATCCTCAAAGAATTAAGTCAACTAGACCTGAAGTACCTCAATTCCAGCTCCTATAAGGTTGCTGTTATTAAGTAGATTTTAAGGTCCAACCAAGCTCCAATCTCCGAATAAAAATTTAGACTTGTTCAACTATCAAACTCAATCCAAAAAATGCGAATGCTATGCAAATGCTATGCTGAATACAGAAAATATTTTTGTGATGCAATTTTCAAAGATTTTGAACTTTTTATGAATTTTTGAAAAGATGATGCATATGCATTTTTTGTATTTTTTCAAGAAGATTTTCTGATTTTTTTTGGATTTTAGTTTTGCTAATGTTTCTGGAATTTTTGAAAAGAAAAGATTTTGGCTAAAAACTAGATACAAATATTTACACGAGGACGCATCTTATATTTACAAGAAGTGGATTTTAAGTATAAGTGATCAATTTTATAGGTATATACATAGAGAGTTTTAGGTGAGATGTTAGTATTCCTCAAACTTATTTGAAAATAGTTTTTCAAGCAATTTTGAAAACTATAGTCCAAAATAATTTTTACAAACAGTTTTTACAAACATGTACACACATTTGAAAATCATTTTGCAAAGGTTTTCAAGCAGTATAGATAGATTTTTCAAAATACGTTTGCAATCATTTTTCAAACCATTTGCAAATCATTTTTCAAACATTTTTATTTCACACAAAGAAAATAAATTTCCAAAACAAACATTTTTACAAAGGTTGAAAACATGTAAAAAAACCTTCTCCAAATAGTTTTCAAAAGATTTTCACCAAGATTTTCAAATTATTTTTCAAACATTTTGCAAAAAACATTTTCACATGATTTATTAATCAGTAAGTACAGAAAGGATTTGAGGAATGATAACATCTTTTTGTTAAGGATTTTAAAGAGTTATTAGCCATATTATTAAGAAAATACGGAAGTACGAGTTATGGCCGAAGTATATACGCAGTATATACGACCCCCTATACTTAGCTTGAGCTATGTCCTCATAGATCAGAGAGAAATGAGAAGACATAACGCGTATTGAGTATAGACAAGTCTGAAGAATAAACAAACGAAGAGATGAATGAATGAATGAGAAGTTGACGGTCCCCTCTGTACTTAGGATCAAATAATCCTAAGTATAACAGATTGTACACAAAGCAGGGAGGGTTAAGGGTGGGAATGAACATATCGTACTTAGATTGTCTCCCTCTATACTTAGGGTAAGATATACCTAAGTATAGACAATAAGAGGAGACAATGGAGAGGATCAAAAATAATGAAAACCCAGGGTGCACACCCCCTATACTTAGAATAAAGTACGTCCTAAGTATAGAATACTATCTACAAGAGGCGACACCTTTTTGATAGATAAGGAAGATAGAAAAGGAAAAGAAGAAAAGAAGAAAAGAAGAAAAGAGATGAAAGAAGAGATCATGAGGATGTACACACCACTCCCCCTATACTTAGGGTAAAAGAAGCCCTAAGTATAGACAACAACATGAATGATGAAACGGAACGACGAATGAACACTCGGCTCGTCCACCCCCTATACTTAGGACAGGGTACGTCCTAAGCAAGGCAGACACGAGAATGGGTGGATGAGCAATACGGGAGAGGGGCAGAGATGAACAGAGGAGGATATACAACATAGGTGGATGTACACATGATCAAAAAGGTAGAAAGCGAACCTTCTTGCAGGACCGTTGTTGAACCGGAGAAATAGAGGGTCGCACGGTTTCACAAGGCGAAACCGCAGTCGATGCGGTGACCGCTCGAAATCTCGATTCAAACAACAATTAACCCACGACAAATATATCAAGCAATGAAAGTAAATGTGCGGAGTTAAAATTTATTATAACTCTACAACAAGATGTGTATAGGTGCAAGTATTGTAGAGGTCGAACACAGGGAGCAGACAGGTAGAACGGGGCAAAAATGCTCAAAAATGTGTGTGAAAGTGATCAAAGTGTCTATCTATGCTATATTTTTGTGGGTTTTTAATTTTATATTTTTTTATTTTTATTTAATTTTTAATTTTTAATTTTGATTTTTAATTTTCTGATTTATATATTTTATATTTTATATTTTTTTATTTCTTTTTTTTTTCAATATTGGAAATTAAAGACAATGTAATAAAAGGGAAACTAAAATATTTATAAAAATAGATAAAAATACTCAAAAATAAGGAAATAAAGTCTTTTTGGTCTTTTTATACTTTTTTACTGTTTTTGTGGTTTTTGGGTAATTTTTAGAATGTTTTTGGTATTTTTAATTATCAAAATAAAGAAAACAATGAAGAAAATGCTAGGCTGAAACTTAAAATGGAGAAATAAAATAGAAATCAGTAGCAAACATTCTTCAAATTAATTTTCACTTAACGATAATAAAACAAAGAAAATTCAGGAAAAGAAAACACTATTTTTGGATTTTTTATGAATTTTATAAATTTTTATGAAGAATTTTAGAGTTTTGCAATTTTTAGGAGTTTGGTATTGTATTTTTTAATGATTTTTAGCTGGGAGTTAAAACAAACTAAAAGACACAAAATATATTTTTTTGGGATTTTTCTGGAGTGTTTTTATATTTTTTTGGGATTTTCTAATGCAAACAGTGCTAAAAATAGATGTTTTTGATTTTTAATAAATATTAAAATGCTATAATTATGAAAAATAAAAATATGGTGATAAAGTACTATGCAACAGGTCACTAATGTGATTTTTGGGGATTTTTTGGGTGTTTAGAGATGCATGTAAAAAATACAAGAAGCATAAGGAAAAAGCATGAGTGCAGGGGTGTTTTTGTAAATATTAGAAAGTTAGGGGCACTCCTGCAATATATTCCCAGAAATTATAACTAGATAAAATAATGGCAAGATTAATTAGTAATAACCAAATGCGTGAGGATAAACTTGCAAAAACGCCAGGGCGCACGTGACATGCACGCGCGCCTGGCAGGGGCCTCAACGTAATTATACAAACATCTGGGGGGGTTGCTCGCAAATGTTCCAAGGGTTTTTGCACAGCAGACAAAAATTTAAACTACACAACTAAATCCAAAAAATAGCCGGGGTTCATCCGCAAATTACCCAATCGATAATACGATCCAACGGCGGTGCGGCTTAACTTAAACACATGTCGCGACGTGGGGGGCCGATGCCCCTTCGTTTTCTGTGGTCCAGATTAGATCTGGAGCCACGATCTGACGGCTGAAGGTGGCAAAATCCGACGGCAGTTGTACACTTGGAAGAACGCTGGAGGATCCGACGGCGACGAGGTGTGGAGGACGAGCAACCGCCGAGCACGGCCTGGACGAACTTGAGGCGCCAAAATCTCCACGCCAGGCGTCTCCTTCTCTCCGCCAACGAGATCAAGAACCTCCTGGGAGCTCCTTCTAGTATATGGTGGCTTCAAAATGGTGGTAAACCACTAGACCACCACGGCTACAGTGGAAGCGGGAAGAGAGCTTCAGGTTGCTCAGATCTCAGCAAAAATGACCCCAGGTGGGGGTCTTTGGCACTTGGAACCCTGCAAAAAAATGAATGAACAACCACAGGAGAGGTTCCAGAGCAAAACAAAGATGGATGGTTGGCGTTAGGTGTGAATGGTTGCTCGCCGGAGCAAGCTTCGGCGAGGGGGTGGCGGATGGTGTTTGAAACGATTAAACTACTGATTGAGGACACGAACTGAAATCTGAACATAACAGTGCGCTAAACAACTAAGAAAAAGTAAGAAAAACACGACCTCGAAGGCTGGGGAGCCCGAGGAAGAAACCTCACGGTCGTTGGCCGAAGATGGGTGGTGGAGCGCCTCCTGGCCTAGCGCGACCCTCCTGGATGGTTGGAGGAGGCCCTGTCACTGCCTCCAGTCCAGAACACACGAAGAAGAGGGGTTGCTAGGTCCAAAAGGGTTCAAGGGGCAAATGGAGAAAAGGGGGCTATTTTGAAAGATGGTCGAGGCGCGACTTTCAACGAGGCGTATCTTGCGAATCTTGCATCCATTCCCCAATGTGATAGGTGGGCGTGGTAGCTGGATGATAGGTGATCAACTCTCGTGAAGACCTCGACCTCATTCGGTGAAAGGAGCGCTCCAAAAAAATCCGCGAAAATCAAGAAAAGTCATTCTGACAGGCAGCCCAGGTGTTGGGCAGAGAGTTGACCGAGGTCAACTCTCCTAGCCCCCTGGTTGGTCCACGTGGACCAACCAGGAAAAACCTGGGGAAAAAGACTTGTAAAATCAAATTAAAATAGAAAACGATTTTATTGATTTTTTATTATAAAATGAAAAATGTTTATTTTTTTATAAAGTATTTTATAGTGATTTTTATTTATTTTTATGAGACATATTTTTACAAGTTTGCATTTATGCCCTTTATAGGTGTATTATTCTATATATGGTGTTCTTTTATTTTTAATTTGTCTATTTAATTTATTTATTTTTGTTTATTATTTTATATAATTATAACATACTTTTATACATGTAAATATATTTTTATTTTATTTTATTGATGTGTTTTGTATATTTAATAAAATGAAAGTGTTATTTGTATAGGTATAGCTACATGTATTATACCTATGTATTATAATATATACAAGTATTTTTATTTGTATTTTATTTATATTTTTATTCTGATTTTAATGCACATAATTATTATAAGTATTATTTACAACATTATAAAAATATAAAAATATAAAAATAATAAATAAATAATAAATTGAATATTTTAATATGTACAAGTATACAATGAGGGTCCAAAAGTCAACTTTCAAACCGTAGCTCCGCCAAATGCGAAATCACCGCCATTAATTAGATTATTTTCTTCTATATACAATTAAAGGCGAGTACGCTGCATTTGGAGTTTTTATTTGTGAGATACGGGTCTGGGAAGTTGGCATTCTGGATTTTTATTCAGACCATAACTTTTTATCTGTGCATTATTTTTCGGTGAAATCAATTTTGTATTTTTCTTTATTTAATTATCTACAACTTTCATGTACAAAGTTTCTTTATTTGATGTACAAAAAGTGGAACCAAAAATAGGTCCCAAAATGAGTAAAGAATGAATAAAATGTATAGGTATTTTATCTGTGTTTTGGCCCTTATCTCCCCCTACTTTATTCCTTGTCGACCTATTCATCAAGATGCCTAGGTCTCGGGGTTTCGGGTCATAAAATATTTACAATATTTTATTCTTTTTCTTTTCTTTTCTTTTCTTTATTCTATAATTTTGGCTTTAAAAACCACATTTTATACAATATTTACACACCTATGCATGAATGCTAAAATGTATGAATTAATGCTATTTACACGCATTTACTAGGGTTTTTAAGGCCAAAATGATAGAATAAAGATGATGAAACGTGGATTCATCATCCCCCTATACTTGCCTTTGCTAGTCCCTAGCAAACACTTATGCAATAAGTGCAGAAAAAGAAAAACAAAGAAAAGAAAAAGAAGAAAGATGGATGAAGTTCAATGATCAAACTTGTCTTCACAAAATCAAAGTTTGGAGATTAAGTCGGACCTTGGGCATTTTAGTGCGGGCGGAACCTTAATGAGAACCGAATTTGAAATCCAACAGTCCCTGAGAATCCCAAAACTCTGCTCAAGTCTCCTCAATAGCCAGGTCAGAAATATCTCAATTCATACGCAAACTCTTACGACTATGAATCTGACTTGTACAGTGTAAGTGATGGTGGCTCTCCCCAACTAGAATGACAAAGAAACTGACTTCTCCAATATGACAACCCAATGATTCCCCAATCCAGCAACTCCATCCTCGAGGAGCGGGGTATTCCCTTCTAAGTTCAAGTGGCAACCAGCTCAAGAGGAGGGGGTGAAGAGAAGAATGGACGGTAGCCAGTGTAGCTACCTATCCTTGGATGCAAGACCAGTGTAGTCAAGTCATCCTGCTGCAGGCTCACATGATATGACTTTGGAACTCAAGCTTGCTTATTGACTTTACAACATATGTACATACTTTGCAGGCTTTTTATTTTTGTACATGCCTGAACCCTTTTTTTTTTTTGAAATACTATTCACAGCAGCATTTACATAAGGAGTTTTTCCTCTTGAGGCAGTAGACTATCCCTCTTTTGAAGCTTTATCGCAACCCACAGCCTCCTGTCTTTAGACTTCCTAATCACTGGACGGGTTGGGGTGCACTTCCCTCCCTAGAGGAGGACAAGTGTTTCCACTTGTGTGCGTCTCATATCGGCAAATCCAATCCCCTCACCACTCCAACTGAGTTGAGCCATGTGAAAGGTGCAGGTGTCCAAGTTAGGTCATTATCAAAAAGAGTCGTGCGTGTGCTCCTAAATACTCTACTTAGGCAGTCAAGAATCCATTGAACCAAGTCCCGTGATCCTCAAAGAATTAAGTCAACTAGACCTGAAGTACCTCAAACCCAGTTCCTATAAGGTTCCTGTTATTAGATAGATTTTAAGGTCCAATCAAGCTCCAATCTTCGGATTTTACTTAGACTTGTTCAACTATCAAACTCAATCCAAAAAATGCTCATGCTATGCAATGCAGAAAATATTTTTGTGATGCAATTTTCAAGGATTTTGAACTTTTTATGGATTTTTGAAAACATGATCATGATGCATATGCAGATGCAATTTTTTGTATTTTTCAAAAAGATTTTTCAGATGTTTTTGGATTTTAGTTTTTGCAAATGTTTTTGGGCTTTTTGAAAACAAAAAGGTTTTGGCTGAAAAATAGGTTAAAATATGTACACGGGAGTGCTTCTTATATATACAAGAAGTGGATTTTAAGAATTTACAAGGGTAAGCGGTCAATTTTATACATATATACATAAGATGGATTTTGGTGTGATGTGTATATTCCTCAAACTTAATTGAAAACAATTTACACACAATTTTTGAAAACTATAGTCCAAAATAGTTTTTACAAACATTTTACACACATTTGAAAATATTTTGCAAAGGCTTTCAAAACAGTATATATATAGGTTTTTCAAAACATTTTTGCAACCATTTTTCAAACCATTTGCAAATCATTTTTCAAACATTTTTATTTCAAACAAAGAAAATAAATTTTACAAACCACACATTTTTACAAAGGTTGAAAACATATAACAAAATATTTTCAAAATAGTTTTCAATAGATGTTCACAAAGATTTTCAAACTATTTTTCAAACATTTTGCAAAAAACATTTCCACCTGATTTATTAATCAGTAAATACCAAAAAGAATTTGAGGAATAACCACATCTTTTTATTAAGGATTTTAATGAATTTTAAAGAATTATTAGCCATATAATTAAGAAAATACGAAAGTACGAGTTATGGCTAAAGTATATACATAGTATATACGACCCCCCTATACTTAGCTTGAGCTATGTCCTCATAGATCGGAGAGAAAAGAGAAGACATAACTCGTACTAAGTATAGGAAAATCTAAAGAATAAATGAATAAATGAATGAATGAGAAGTTGACCGTCCCCCCTATACTTAGGATCAAATAATCCTAAGTATAGCAGACTATACACAAAGCAGGGAGGGTCAAGGGTGGGAATGAACAGATCATACTCAGATTGTCTCCCCCTATACTTAGGGTAAGATATCCCTAAGTATAGACGAGAAGAGGGGACAATGGAGAGGATCGAAAAGAATAGGACAACTCGGGGTGCACACCCCCCTATACTTAGGACAAGGTACGTCCTAAGTATAGAAGACTGTCTATAAGGGGTGACACCTTTTTGATAGATAAAGAAGACAGAATAGGAAAAGAAGAAAAGAAGAAAAGAAGAAAAAGAGATGAGACTAGAAATGAGATCAGCGGATGTACACACCACTCCCCCTATACTTAGGGTAAAAGAAGCCCTAAGTATAGGCAACAACAGGAGTGATGACACTGAACGAAGAAAGAGCACTCGGCTCGTCCACCCCCTTATACTTAGGACAAAGTACGTCCTAAGCAAGGTAGACACGAGAATGGGTGGACGAGTAAAAACGAGAGATAGGAAGATATACCAGAAAGGATATACAACAGAGACGGATGTACAGATGATCAAGAAGGTTGAAAGCGCACCTTCTTGCGGGACCGCTGAGGAATGGATCTGGTGTGATGCAGGTCGACATCGGGGTCCATAGTGGACGAAAGCCGATAAGGGTCGACACAGTGAAGGTCCTCAGTGGAATCGAATCTGAAAGGGACGAACTGGTCAATGGAAGTAGTACGGCTAGGTTCTCCCTTGGTGGTCCTCTGGTGTAAAGGCACAGACGTGTGAGTGGAAGAAGTGTGACTCGGTCCGGCCTTGGGAGTCTCGCTGGTATCAAAGTGAAATGGGACAAACTCATCATCATCGGAAGTAGTGTACTCAGAGTCATCCTGCGAGGAGTCATCCAGGTCAAAACCAAAAGGCACGAACTCATCGGTGGAAGTAGTCGAACTCTGTTCGTCCTCTATAATCTCAACTGGATCATCTTTTTCATCAAAAGGTCCGAATCTCTTAAGAAAAGTAACAAAATCAAATTCGGCCTTAGTCTCATCAGTATCTACATGGACAGGAGTGGACTCATCAGTGGAAGTAGTCAGAGCATGTCTGTCCTGTATAGTCTCTATATCTGCCCTCCGCTCAATGGTGTCAATCGTGTAAATCCCGCGGATGTCATCAACACATCGCCAATCACAGGAAGCGGAAACACCAAGGTCTATGCTTTCCGAGCTTTCCTCCTTAGAGAGGAATTCTCGGGTCTCATCATCGGTCATGAAGAAGGTCTCTCTGATATCCTCATATAGTTCATAGTCCTCGGGGTCAGCCAAGATAGGTGAAGTCACATCAGGTGCGGGTCTCTGGTCAGCAGTGGGTGCGGTGATCACTGCTTCGCCCTCGTCAGCAGGACGGAAGCGAATCTCTCCTGATCCGTAGTCAATAACGACCCTCGCAGAGGCAAGGAATGGTCGTCCCAGGATGATTGGAGAATGCTCCCCTGTGGAGTTCTCCATGGGCAACACGACAAAATCAACATTGTGGCTCGTTCCCTGAATCGAGATGACGACGTTTTCAAGGATACCCTTCGGCCTCTTTATTGATCCATCAGCAAACTATACGATCATCCTGGTTTTCTTGAGAGGTCCTAAGTGAAGAGACTGTACCAGTGAGAAGGGTATGATGCTAATCGAAGCACCACCGTCTAGGAGAGTGTGATCACATGTGTGGTCAGAGATTGTGCAGCTAATGAAAGGTGTGGCAGTGTTCTTCTTCCGAGGAATGGGACGGTGTGTGATGGCGTGGGCAGTGGCCATGGTCAAGATATGACGCTCAGATCTGCTCCTCCACTTTCTCTTCTTGGGAAGAGGAGCAGACATATGGGTCATGGCCTGCTGAAGTGGGGCACGGATAATCTCATGAATGGTGGCCACCACTTCGGGTTCAGTCAGCATTTTTTTGAATTTTTGGACCTCCTCCATACAAGGGAGGAAGTCGGAATCAGCATATACACGAGGCATGCCAAGAGCAGTCTGTACATCGGCATCCTCAGGGTCAAAGGTGGAATCGGGTATGAAAGGCTGTGTGGTCAAAGAATCTGGCAAGTGGTACCTCTCCTCACAGTCCGACTCGATCGTGTGTCTCCCGAAATCTTTTTGTGTTTTTAAAATTTTCTCATTTTTTTGTATTTTGGGCGATTGCAAGCTCTCATGGAAATCCTCGAATGAACCCATATCATCAAATGGTGGAATATCATGGTCGCTCTTATTGGTACTAGTGAGGTGGTCAATCCTCTGTCTCATATGATCCATCATCTGGGTCAAGTGCTCAAGGGCGGATTCCATGAAAGGTGACTCCATCAGCTCAGTCTCGGGTGGATGTGAAGGTGGAGGCGGATAATACACAGGTGGAGATAGAGGTGGGTGTGGGTAGAAATCCGAATCCTGATACTGTGGCTGAGGTGGATATGTACAAAAGTCAGGAGCAAAGTCCTCCTGGAAAAAAGGAGGTGGACCGGCTGGAGTGAACGAGTGATCCGCAAAGTCCGGATAGAATACGCTCCAGTCGGCCATCTCGAAAACAAAAGAAATATGATCGGGAGAGCACGACGGTCAAGTCAAGAGAGTGGAGAAGAAGGCGCAAATGCGCGGGGATGATCTAGGACACACACAAAACAATCACAAGCAAAAATGAAAAACAAGTCAAACCCTCAATTCACCTACTCAACTCGGTAGAGACCGCAAGAGCGGTCTTTTTATCTTGTCGATTTTAGAGTTAGGTGAGAAGTCCAAAATTGCGCAAACACTTAGGGGGCTGAATGGGATTTTGGGCTCTATCCTTAGTGTGTGCGTGAGAAAATAAAAGTGAAGACAATGAGGGGATTACTCTCCCCAATACAAGATTTCCTTTTTGATCGGTTTTAGGGTCAAGTAATATTAGCAGTCCCAATTTTATTGATTATCACTTTTTTTTTGGATTTTTAATGAAAATGCACGATCCTATCGGGGATTCAATTCCTTTGAGCACCTAAGTGATCAAAATCAGAGGTAGAGGAGCGGGAAAGCAATGCAAGCGGCAAAACGATGATGAATGCTAAAGCGTAAATGCTCACCTTGCCTCCAGCACTCTACATGCAAGGATGCTCAGCAGAATTGAAACCTATCTATATGCAAATGCAAAGCCGAGGAAATCGCCCTAAGTTCAGAAATTGCTATTAGCGGGAAGAACCACAAGTTGACCACCAATCCTCAACCCTAGAGTCCGGTCTAGGCTCACCCCTCCTCTGCTCAACAAATTGAGGGTAGGAGAAAGCGCTTTGCGGGGAGAGCTCGCGGCGCGATGGATTGAAGGTGATGATCAACTGTTTAAAATTTGACTAAGTCCAAACAAGACTATAGGTGCATGCAAAATATTAGGTGTTTGGCATTAGTCTATCGCAAGCAATCCTAAAACTAGGGGCTCAATCACACAAAGTAAATAAAATCGAGAAACAAAACAAAATAAAAGAATGCGAAGAAAAGCCGACAAAACCGTGAGAGCCCCCAAGTGAACAATCACTTGGAAATTAGGCTCGAATGTCCAAGTGTTCGGGTGTACCTCTATTATTACAAATATAGAGGTCTCTCTCTCACACAAAAATTACAAAAATAAATGCAGGAAGTAAATTCTACGACTAAAGTGGAGCTCGGTCTTCAAAATTTCCTCTTCGTCTCCTCGGTGCTCGGCTGGCAGATACCGACTTCACGTGGGTGCGTAGGCGCCTAGGGTGGAGCGCTTCCCTCGATCCGCGGTTCCTCGCACAAAGTCAACAAGAGAGGGGGTTAGACAGCTCAACAAATATATCAAAAATAAAGAAAATAAAATAGCAAAAAATAAAAACCGCGAAATAGACAATAAATCACAAACACAAACAAGACCCGAACTACGCGCTGTTGCTCCCCGGCAACGGCGCCATTTGTTGAACCGGAGAAATAGAGGGTCGTACGGTTTCACAAGGCGAAACCGCAGTCGATGCGGTGACCGCTCGAAATCTCGATTCAAACAACAATTAACCCACGACAAATATATCAAGCAATGAAAGTAAATGTGCGGAGTTAAAATTTATTATAACTCTACAACAAGATGTGTATAGGTGCAAGTATTGTAGAGGTCGAACACAGGGAGCAGACAGGTAGAACGGGGCAAAAATGCTCAAAAATGTGTGTGAAAGTGATCAAAGTGTCTATCTATGCTATTTTTTTGTGGGTTTTTAATTTTATAATTTTTTTTTATTTTTATTTAATTTTTAATTTTTAATTTTGATTTTTAATTTTCTGATTTTTATATTTTATATTTTTTTATTTCTTTTTTTTTCAATATTGGAAATTAAAGACAATGTAATAAAAGGGAAACTAAAATATTTATAAAAATAGATAAAAATACTCAAAAATAAGGAAATAAAGTCTTTTTGGTCTTTATATACTTTTTTACTGTTTTTGTGGTTTTTGGGTAATTTTTAGAATGTTTTTGGTATTTTTAATTATCAAAATAAAGAAAACAGTGAAGAAAATGCAAGGCTGAAACTTAAAATGGAGAAATAAAATAGAAAGCAGTAGCAAACATTCTTCAAATTAATTTTCACTTAAAGATAATAAAACAAAGAAAATTCAGGATAAGAAAACACTATTTTTGGATTTTTTATGAATTTTATAAATTTTTATGAAGATTTTTAGAGTTTTGCAATTTTTAGGAGTTTGGTTTTGTATTTTTTAATTATTTTTGGCTGGGAGTTAAAACAAACTAAAAGACACAAAATATATTTTTTTGGGATTTTTCTGGAGTGTTTTTATATTTTTTTGGGATTTTCTAATGCAAACAGTGCTGAAAATAGATGTTTTTGATTTTTAATAAATATTAAAATGCTATAATTATGAAAAATAAAAATATGATGATAAAGTACTATGCAACAGGTCACTAATGTGATTTTTGGGCATTTTTTGGGTGTTTAGAGATGCATGTAAAAAATACAAGAAGCATAAGGAAAAAGCATGAGTGCAGGGGTGTTTTTGTAAATATTAGAAAGTTAGGGGCACTCCTGCAATATATTCCCAGAAATTATAACTAGATAAAATAATGGTAAGACTAATTAGTAATAACCAAATGCATGAGGATAAACTTGCAAAAACGCCAGGGCGCACGTGACATGCACGCGCGCCTGGCAGGGGCCTCAACGTAATTATACAAACATCTGGGGGGGGGTTGCTCGCAAATGTTCCAAGGGTTTTTGCACAGCAGACAAAAATTTAAACTACACAACTAAATCCAAAAAATAGCCGGGGTTCATCCGCAAATTACCCAATCGATAATACGATCCAACGGCGGTGCGGCTTTACTTAAACACATGTCGCGACGTGGGGGGCCGATGCCCCTTCATTTTCTGTGGTCCAGATTAGATCTGGAGCCACGATCTGACGGCTGAAGGTGGCAAAATCCGACGGCAGCTGTACACTTGGAACAACGCTGGAGGATCCGACGGCGACGAGGTGTGGAGGACGAGCAACCGCCGAGCACGGCCTGGACGAACTTGAGGCGCCAAAATCTCCACGCCAGGCGTCTCCTTCTCTCCGCCAACGAGATCAAGAACCTCCTGGGAGCTCCTTCTAGTATATGGTGGCTTCAAAATGGTGGTAAACCACCAGACCACCACGGCTACAGTGGAAGCGGGAAGAGAGCTTCAGGTTGCTCAGATCTCAGCAAAAACGACCCCAGGTGGGGGTCTTTGGCACTTGGAACCCTGCAAAAAATGAATGAACAACCACAGGAGAGGTTCCAGAGCAAAACAAAGATGGATGGTTGGCGTTAGGTGTGAATGGTTGCTCGCCGGAGCAAGCTTCGGCGAGGGGGTGGCGGATGGTGTTTGAAACGATTAAACTACTGATTGAGGACACGAACTGAAATCTGAACATAACAGTGCGCTAAACAACTAAGAAAAAGTAAGAAAAACACGACCTCGAAGGCTGGGGAGCCCGAGGAAGAAACCTCACGGCCGTTGGCCGGAGATGGGTGGTGGAGCGCCTCCTGGCCTAGCGCGACCCTCCTGGATGGTTGGAGGAGGCCCTGTCACTGCCTCCAGTCCAGAACACACGAAGAAGAGGGGTTGCTAGGTCCAAAAGGGTTCAAGGG
The DNA here is from genome assembly GCA_037367405.1 of Ottelia alismoides. NCBI lineage: Eukaryota > Viridiplantae > Streptophyta > Magnoliopsida > Alismatales > Hydrocharitaceae > Ottelia > Ottelia alismoides. The sequence goes on along the minus strand of JAZKJV010006707.1, from coordinate 96,433 downwards.
GCAAATGGAGAAAAGGGGGTTGTTTTGAAAGATGGTCGAGGCGCGACTTTCAACGAGGCGTATCTTGCGAATCTTGCATCCATTCCCCAATGTGATAGGTGGGCGTGGTAGCTGGATGATAGGTGATCAACTCTCGTGAAGACCTCGACCTCATTCGGTGAAAGGAGCGCTCCCAAAAAATCCGCGAAAATCAAGAAAAGTCATTCTGACAGGCAGCCCAGGTGTTGGGCAGAGAGTTGACCGAGGTCAACTCTCCTAGCCCCCTGGTTGGTCCACGTGGACCAACCAGGAAAAACCTGGGGAAAAAGACTTGTAAAATCAAATTAAAATAGAAAACGATTTTATTGATTTTTTATTATAAAATGAAAAATGTTTATTTTTTTATAAAGTATTTTATAGTGATTTTTATTTATTTTTATGAGACATATTTTTACAAGTTTGCATTTATGCCCTTTATAGGTGTATTATTCTATATATGGTGTTCTTTTATTTTTAATTTGTCTATTTAATTTATTTAGTTTTGTTTATTATTTTATATAATTATAACATACTTTTATACATGTAAATATATTTTTATTTTATTTTATGATATGTTTTGTATATTTAATAAAATGAAAGTGTTATTTGTATAGGTATAGCTACATGTATTATACCTATGTATTATAATATATACAAGTATTTTTATTTGTATTTTATTTATGTTTTTATTCTGATTTTAATGCACATAATTATTATAAGTATTATTTACAACATTATAAAAATATAAAAATATAAAAATAATAAATAAATAATAAATTGAATATTTTAATATGTACAAGTATACAATGAGGGTCCAAAAGTCAACTTTCAAACCGTAGCTCCGCCAAATGCGAAACCACCGCCATTAATTAGATTATTTTCTTCTATATACAATTAAAGGTGAGTACGCTGCATTTGGAGTTTTTATTTGTGAGATACGGGTCTGGGAAGTTGGCATTCTGGATTTTTATTCAGACCATAACTTTTTATCTGTGCATTATTTTTCTGTGAAATCAATTTTGTATTTTTCTTTATTTAATTATCTACAACTTTCATGTACAAAGTTTCTTTATTTGATGTAAAAAAAGTGGAACCAAAAATAGGTCCCAAAATGAGTAAAGAATGAATAAAATGTATAGGTATTTTATCTGTGTTTTGGCCCTTATCTCCCCCTACTTTATTCCTTGTCGACCTATTCATCAAGATGCCTAGGTCTCGGGGTTTCGGGTCATAAAATATTTACAATATTTTATTCTTTTTCTTTTCTTTTCTTTATTCTATAATTTTGGCTTTAAAAACCGCATTTTATACAATATTTACACACCTATGCATGAATGCTAAAATGTATGAATTAATGCTATTTACACGCATTTACTAGGGTTTTTAAGGCCAAAATGATAGAATAAAGATGATGAAACGTGGATTCATCAACCGTTGAGGAATAGATCTATTATGGTGAAGGTCGACATCGGGGTCCACAGTGGACGGAAGCCGATCAGGGTCGACAGAGTGAAGATCCTCAGAGGCCCTAGGGTGAAGAGGCACGGAGGAATGAGTAGAAGAAGTACGGCTTGGTCCGGCCTTGGGAGTCTCGCTGATATCGATGTGAAAAGGGACGAACTCATCATCATCGGAAGTAGTGTAATCAGCGTCGTCCTACGAGGTGTCGTCCAGGTCAAAACCAAAAGGAACGAACTCATCAGTAGAAGTAGTCGAACTCTATTCATCCTCTATAATCTAAATCAGATCATCTTTCTCATCAAAAGGCTTGAACTCCCGAATAAAAGCAATCAAATCAAATTCGGTCTTGGTCTCATCTGAATCTAGACGTATAGGAGCTGACTCATCGGTGAAAGAAGTCAAAATATGTTTGTCCTGTCTTGTATCCAAATTTGCCCTCCTCTCAATGGTATCGATCGTGTAAATCCCACGGATGTCATCAACACATCGCCAATCATAGGAAGTAGAAATGCCAAAGTCTATGCTTTCCGAGCCTTCCTCCTTGGAGAGGAATTCTCGAGTCTCATCATCGGTCATAAAGAAAGTCTCTCCGATATCCTCACAAAGGTCAAAGGCCTCAGAGTAAGCCAGAATAGATGTAGCCACATCAGGTACAGGTCTTTGGTCAACTGTGGGTACGATGATCAACACTTTGCTTTCGTCAACAGGACGGAGCAAATCTCTCATGATCTGTAATCAATAATGACCCTCGCTGAGGCGAGGGATGGTCGTCCCATGTTGATTGGAGAGTGGTCCCCAGTGGAGGTCTCCATGGGCAACACGACAAAATCAACATTGTAGCTCATGCCCTGAATTGAAATGACGACGTTTTCAAGGATACCCATCGGCCTCTTTATTGATCCATCAGCAAACTATACGATTATCCAGGTTTTCTTGAGAGGCCCTAAGTAAAGAGAATGTACTAGTGAGAAGGGTATGATACTAATCGAAGCACTGTCGTATAGGAGAGTGTGATCATAAAAACGGTCAGAGATGATGCAGTTAATGAAAGGTGTGGTGGTGTTCTTCTTCCGAGGAATGGGATTGTGTGTGATGGCGTGGGAAGTGGCCATGGTCAAGATATGAGGCTCGGATCTGCTCCTCCGCTTTCTCTTCTTGGGAAGAGGAGCAGATAAATCGGTCATGGCCTGCTGAAGTGGGGCACGAATGATCTCATGTATGGTGGCCACCACTTCAGGTTCAGTCAACAATTTTTTGAATTTTGGTCCTCCTCCATACAAGGGAGGAAGTTGGAATCGTCATGTACACAAGGTATGCCAAGAGCAGTCTGTACACTGGCATCCTCGGGGTCAAAGGTAGGATGAGGTGTGAGAGGTTGTATGGTCAAATGGTCTGGCAAAGGCTCCCTCTCCTCACAGTCTGAGTTGACTAAAGGTCTCCCGAACTTTTTTTGGATTTTTTAATTTTTCTCTTGTTTTGTATTTTGGGTGATTGCAAGCTCTCATGGAAATCCTCAAATGATTCCAAATCATCAGATCGTCAAGCATCAATGTGGCTCTTATTCATGCAAGTGATGTTGTCAATCCTCGAATTCATATGCTCCATCATCTGATTCACGGTCTCAAGTGTGGATACCATGAAAGGTGACTCCAAAATCTCAAGATCGAGTGTGTCAAATGTGGGTGGTGGATGTGGACAAAAATCACATTCCGGATCAGGATACTCAAGGAATAGCGGATTGTCAAAATGTGTAGGAGATGGTGGTGGAAATGATTGGTGAAGGTTAAAGTCCGAATCCTAAAATAGTGGGTTGGTCGGATATGTATAAAAATCAGCAGCAAAGTCCTCCTGGAAAAAGTGAGGTGGACCGGCTAAAGTGAACGAGGGATCCGCAAAATCCGAATAAAATACACTCCAGTCAGCCATCTCGAAATAAAAGAAAATGATTCGGGAGAGCATGTAGGTCAAGTCAAGAGAGTGAAAAAACGCGCAAATGCGCAGAGGCGATCTAGGATGCACACAAACAATCACAAAAAAAACTCACACAATACAAATTCTCAATTCACCTACTCAACTCGGTAGAGACCGAAAAGTCGGTCTTTTTATCTTGTTTGTTTTAGAGTTAGGTGAGAAGTCAAAGATTTGCACACACACTTAGGGGTTGAATAGGATTTGGGCACTAGTCCTTAGGGTGTGCGCGAGCAAGTAAAAACGAAGAAAATGAGGGGATTACTCGCCCCAAGAGATTTTTTTCTTTTTGGTTGATTTTAGGGTCGAGTAATATTAACAGTCCTAATTTTATTGGTTATCACTTTTTTTGTATTTTTAATGAGAAATGCACAAGCTTAATGAGGAGTCAATTTCACTTAGCACCTAGGTTGGTAAAATCAGAGGGAGAGTCGGAAAAGCAATGCAAGTGGCAAATCAATGATGTATGCTAAAGAAAAATCACCCTATTTTGATATTGTTTGAAGGAGTTATTGGTCTGTAATGTTTTATTTATGACTTTTTCTTCTGTGTGCCCAAGTGCATTGTACATTATTTTTCTTCATAATATTTTTTTGTATTATTCTATGTATTTTTATGTACAATTTTCATGTTGAGGGTTTTATTATTTGAGGTGTGTATAGTGCAAAATAAAATTGGGTAAAAAAGGCTAATTTTTATGTATAAAATTATATTTTTTAGGTAATTTCTGTACATTTGACCCAATTTCCCTCTACTTTATTCTTGGTTGACCAAGTCAATATTGACTTGGTCTTGGGGTTCAGGGTCATTTGGTATATTCAATAATTCATTTTCTTTTTTCCTTTATTTTTATTTATTATTCTATTTTAGAATTAAATACATATAATTATAAAATATTTATAGATTAAATAATGAATGTTATTTTATAAAAATTAATGCTATTTACATGCATTTATCTAGGGATTTAATTCCAAAATGAAATAATAAAGGTGATGAAATGGAGATTCATAACCCCATATACTTGTCGTTGCTAGTCTCTAGCAAAAACTGATAAGAATGAGTGTATAAAAGGAGAATAAAGAAAAGGAAAAGAATAAACATGGAATGATTTTGATTCTTAAACTTATCTTAATAAAATAAAGGTTTGGAGCTTAGTTAAGACCTTTGCATAGTCAGTGTGTTTGGAACTACATTCAGGTTAGGAATTATGACATAACAACCCTTAGGTTCCATGCTCCTCTTGTTCAGTTCGACTCAACAGCCTCGTCAGAATCATCCTTTCAAACATATACTCTTGTAACCTTGAAATGACATGTACCATGTGTGTGAATTGTGTTTTCTCTTCTCAAACAAACAAATTGGCACTAAGAAGTCTCCTCCTCTAGTTACTTATTCTCAGGGAGACGGATATTTCCTTCTATGTTCAGATACAAGCTAGTCCACAATAAAGTATGGAAAAGCTAGAAGAAATGGAAAAGAAGTGGAAACATACCCTTGTAGTCACATTTCCTTATGAAGCCCGATCAATGTGAGCAAGTCTTCACCAAGAAGCATGCCTTTTTTGGAAGCTCAATGTTTCTAGAGTATTTGCTATATGCTTCTTTTTTTGATATGTTCTTTGTTTGGCATTGCTTTGCATTCTTGTTTTTCCTCTGGGGATATAGAATCTTTTGTTCCACCCATCTTTGAGGTCTGTGGAAAAATGGTGCTAGCAGACCATTCCTAATCTGAAGCTTTATTTCAATCCATTCTCTAGTCATTTGATGTCCATGCTACCATAAGAAGTGGGTTGAAGTACTGGTTTCGACGGTCCCTAAGAATGGTTCCTGAACAACCCTTAATGAATGGGCCTAGTATCTTCCCGACATATGCTCCATGATCTTTCAACAATCCAACTGAGTTGAGCTATGTGTTAAATGTGAGGTCTCAAGACAAGCCGATGTCTCAAGAGTCATACGGATGACATGAAAGATTCTAGTTTGACAAATTGAATCGATTCATGAACATAATCTCATGGAACCGAAAGAATTAAATCACATGACCTGAAGCATCTTAATTTTAGTCATTAAAGGGTTCCTCTGAGAGTAAGTGGATTAAGGTCTAGACCGAGCTCCAATCTTCACACTTCATTTAGACTTGTCCAATTATCATTATCATTCCGAAAAATACTTATGAAGTGCAGGAATGTATTTTGTGAAACAATTGTCTAATTTTTGACTTTTTATAAGATTTTCAGAAACGAAGAAATATCCGGTCATCATCAGTTCGCCATTGACCGAGGAGCAGGAATCTCACTTACTAGAGATCCTGGAGAGAAATCGCAAGGCAATAGGCTGGAGCATTTATGATCTCCATGGGATAAATCCCGCTCTATGTTTGCACCATATCTACTTGGAGAATGAAGCTAAACCCTCTCGTGAATTCCAACGTCGGTTGAATCCAAATTTACGGGAGGTACTGAAGCAAGAGATATAGAAATGGTGCAACACGGGTTTCATTTATCCCATCTCCGACTCTAAATGGATGGCCCTGATCCATGTTGTCCTGAAATAGTCGGGTATTCAGACGACCACCAATGAAGACAGAGAGGGAGATCGTGACGTGAGTACCCACGTCGTGGCATGTCTGTGTGGATTACAGACGCCTGAATGCTGCGACGAAGAAGGATCATTTCCCCCTACCATTCATTGATCGAATCCTGGAGAGATTAGCGTGGAATGAGTTCTTCTGTTTCTTGGATGGGTTCTCGGGCTACAATCAAGTAGCCATAGCTCTGGAGGAGCAGGAAAAGACCACTTTCACATGCCCCTTTGGTACCTATGCTTTCAGGCGCATGCTCTTTGGGTTATGCAATGCTCTCGGTACTTTTCAAAGGTGCATGATTGATGTATTTACCGAAATGGTCAGCGAATTCCTGGAAGTCTTCATGGATGACTTCTCGGTCTATGGTGATTCCTTCGATTCCTGTCATAGGAATCTGGACCAAGTCCTCAAAAGATGTTGTGAGGTTAATCTGGTGCTCTCATGGGAGAAAAGTCACTTCATGTTGATGGAGGGCATTGTTTTAGGGAACGTCATCTCCAAGAGAGGAATGGGGGTTGACCCTGCAAAGATGGATGTGATCAAAAGACTCCAGCTGCCAACCAACGTTAAACAATTGCGATCGTTCCTCGGGCACGTCGGATTCTATCAGAGATTTATCAAGGATATTTCTAAGATTGCCCGACCTATAACTGAGCTTTTAGGCAAGGACATGGAGTTTATTATTGATCACAAATGTCTTGAGGCCATTAAGCTATTGCAATGAATGATCATGAATTCCTTGATCCTACAAGCCTCAAACTGGTCTCTACCTTTTGAGATCATGACAAACGCATCGGATTTTGCTGTTGGGGTTGTGTTAGGACAGAGGAGGGATGGCGTCCTGTCTGCAATACACTACGCAAGCAAAGTGCTTGATACCGCTCAGCGTAACCATACGGTTATGGAAAAGGAAATGCTTACGGTAGTGTTTTCATTGGACAAACTCAGATCTCATTTAATTGGATCCAAGGTAATTGTGTTCACTGACCACACAACACTACGATACTTAATGGAAAAGAAGGACGCGAAAGCGTGCCTTCTTAGGTGGATTTTGCTTATCCAGGAGTTTGACTTGGACATTCGTGACAAACCTGGAAAGAAGAACATAGTAGCTGATCATCTCTCCCATCTCGAAGATCTTAGTACTTCTGAGGATTCATCGATTCGAGACTCCTTCCCTGACAAGTCGATTTTTGTTGTCGACTCACTCCCATGGTATGCCAATATCATGAACTATCTTGTCTCCAAGAAGGTTCCCGAAGATTGGTCCAAGAGCCACATAGACCGACTCAAGTTAGATTCTAGACATTACCATTGGGAGTATCCGATCCTTTACTTTGAAGGACCGGGTTGTATCTGGAGATGGTGTATTCCTCAGGAGGAATACCAGAGTGTACTTTCTTTATGCCACAACTTGGAGGCAGGAGGACACCACTCTGGGAAGAGGACCGCATGGAAGGTACTTCAGTGTGGCTTTTACTGGCCGACTCTTTTCCGCGATTCCATCACCTTTGCGAAGTCGTGCCCAGTATGCCAGAGAATGGGAGGAACCGTGGGTTCCAAGGGTGAGATGCTGATGCAGCCTGTCATCATTTGTGATGTCTTTGACGCCTGGGGAATCGACTTCATGGGCCCATTCCTCCCTGTTAGCCATGGATTTGAGTACATCCTTCTTGCGGTGGACTACCTGTCTAGGTGGGTGGAGGCTATCCCAACCAGAGCCGCAGACAACAGGACTGTTTGCAAATTCATCAGAGATCATATCATCTCTAGGTTCGGTATCCCCAAAATGTTGATATCAGATGGTGGTAGCCACATTGTAAACCGAGTGGTGAAGAAGCTTTTGAAGGACTACGGCATCGAACACTGTGTCTCTATTCCTTACCACTCACAGACTAATGGTATGGCTGAGGTGTCGAATAGGGAGGTGAAAACTATATTGCAGAAGCCTATCCTCCCAGACAGGAAGGATTGGTCTCATACTTTGGATCAAGTCATGTGGGCTTATAGGACAGCTTACAAGACACCTTTAGGAACCTCCCCATTCCAGATGGTATTCGGAAAGCCGTGCCATTTGCCCGAAGAATTAGTGCACAAATCAGAATGGACAATCAAGAAGGTCAATTGGAACACACAATAGGGAAGAAACATAGAGAAATGGATCTGAATGAGCTTGTGGAAGTCAGAAACTGAGCATACGACAACAGTGTGGTCTACAAGGACAAGGTTAAGCGTTGGCACGATGGGTATATCATACGAAAGACCTTTGTTCCTGGACAGAAGGTATGGTTGTTCAATGCAAGGCTGAAAGTCTTCCAAGGCAAGTCGAAGACCAAGTGGACGGGCCAATTCATTGTCCGTGCGGTGCATAATAGTGGATGTGTTGAGATCTCAGATCTCGCAGATGACGAACCAACATTTTTAGCGAATGGACAGTTGTTGAAGCACTTCGTCGAATCCAATGAACAGTTAATCCATGTTGAGGAGATTGTATTCATGCGCGAGACAAATTCCGTAGATACATATAAAGTTGTGCATGGGACCTTGCGGAAGTAAACTCTAGCCATCAGCAGCATCTGGAAAGATTCAAACCGCGATCCTTGTATATATCCATCATTCATGTACATTCTACACCTCCCTCCTACGACTCTAATCACCCACCCCAACATTCATGTATCTCCATCTACGACTATACTTATGATGACCAGATCCTAAGTATAGGGGGGGTGAGTCACCTAAGTCCGTTCACTGTACATCCTTCAGATCAAATCGGTCCTCTTACCACTTCCGTCATATAGTTAGGCTAACCTGAGCCTATGTATAGGGGGGACCGATGCCCTCAATGTATATATATTCATCCACTTCTCCTCTTGACCTCGTCCGCCCCATTTTTGATCTTCTTCTACACTTAGGCTGCTAGAGCCTAAGTATAGGGGGGCGGGATGACTTCTATACACTTTTGCCCCTTTGGCTCTCTTACGCTTAGCATGAGCTATGTCATTTTCCTCGCTTTTCGTGCTCTGAGGACATAGCACACTCTAAGTATAGGGGGCTTGTATATATTACATATATCCATTAACAATATCTCGTACTTTCACGTATTATTTGTATATATTACGTAATAATTACGGGATGGGTAAAAATTGGAGAAATTTTATTTGTAAAATACACTTGCATAATCTGTATATTACTCTTAAAACACTTGTACCATAGGAGGTATACCAGAGTTTTGAAGAAAAAAAGGAAAAATAAAAGGCTTCTTATTTACTCTTGCGTTTGAAAAGAAAAGAAAAAGAGTCTTGTATTTCATTTCATTTACATAGCATGTCATCTACATCTCATCTGCATATCTTGCATATGCAAAGTGAAAAGCTGGTCGGTTCGGAACTAAGTTATGAGTAGATATTGAGGATGGACTTGATTTAACCTTAATCCACCTAATTTCAGAGGAACCTTATTGAAACTTGAGTTAAGATTTCTCAGGTCAAGTGACTTAATTCTTTGAGTCCGCAAGTCTATGTTCACATGTCATCTTGATTAGTATAAGTAGAATATCTCATGCACACGCATGATTCTTTTAGATAATGACCTAACTTGGACAAGCACAATGTGCGTAGCTCTTCATTGATGAGGTGGTGAGGAGGTAGAATCCTTTAGCTTGGAGTAGCACATGGACGGAAACATCCGTCCTCCTCTAGGGAGGGTAGTGCATCTCAACCTAGTCTGGTGGTGTTGACATCTAAGGACGGGATGATGTGGGTTGCAATAATGCTTCAAAAGAGGGATAGTCTACTAGCTCAAGAGGAAAAAAAATTCCGATGTACATGTTGCACCCTATATATAGTTGAAAAAAATGCAAGAACTCCAAAAAATCAGACAGGTCCAAGTGAAAATAAAATACTTGTCGGAGTATGTATATTAGCAAAGAAAATGCAGCTGGGTGACTTGGCTATACTAGTCAAGCATCCCCCCGGGATAGGTAGCTATACTGGCTACCGTCCATTCTTCTCTCTACCCCTCCTCTTGAGCTGGTCGCACTTGAACTTAGAAGGGAATACCCCGCTCCTCGAGGAAAGAGTGATTGGACCAGGTAACTAGAGTTACATTGTTAGAGGAGGTTGTTTCTGAGCCATTTCTGATGTGGAGAGTTACATTTCAGTTACACAGTACAAGTAAGAATCATAGTCATAAAAAATATGCGTATGAGGATTTGTTCTGACCTGACTATTGAGGAGTCTTGAATAGAAGACTTGTGGAACTTGAAGTCCGTTAGGTCTTAAGTTCAGGTCCCAATAAGGTTCCGCCACACAATTAATCCAAAGGTCTTGTCAAAACTCCATTTTCAACTTTTTTTCATGACATTGGTATGGAACCCAAAATCATTTCACTCTTGCATTTCATTTAGCTACTCAGGGACGAGCAAGGTTTAAGTATAGGGTGTTGATGAATCTGTTATTAATCACTTCTAAAGTTGAAAATAGAGACTTGTTCCCGAGTATTTAGCAGCATATTTCTCTTTATCTTGCATAAATATCAATCGTACATGCATCAAATATCTGCAATTTAGCATTCATATTTGCATTAAATAAGAAGACCAATTCACTTGTAAATATTCACCTGTATATTCACCATATTTTACCTATTTGTATATATTTTATACTAACTCTAAATCCAATAAAACTAACTCCATAGAATGTATATTACTAACACTAATTTACGAAAAATATCAAAAAAATACTAACTTGTAAAATTACCCAATAAAACCCCAAACCCAGTCGGAGACCTTAGACCTTAGAATGCACATATCTCTCTCATACAACCTCTGAATTAGGTCTACTCATTTTTAAAGTAATATACATTCAAATACCTTTTAAATGAGACCAATTTCATTCAAATCGGAGCTCGTATGCAAAACATGGGTTTTTGGGCCCCTTTGTGTACGATATGTATGCATATTTGTACGCTTGTATTTTTTATCTTATTTGACCTCATATCCATTTTTGGTCAACATGAAACTTGTAGATCTCATCGAGATCTACAACTATCATTTTTTGAGTTTTTCCAAATTCAACCTCTTCTCTCTCTAAATCCATTTTATTTTCCAGCCATTTAGAGCATGCCACGTGGCACTCTCTGATTGCGCCGAGGGGTCCGCTCCTTTGCGCGCCACGCACCTTCCATCTCCGTCGTCCGATCGCTCGCCCTCTCTCTTGATTTGTACCTTCCATTCTCGCAGCACTCCTCAGCCACTCGATCCAACCCAGATCAAATCTGGGCCATCTGAGAGTGACTCTCCCACAAGCCGCCACGTGTCCCTCCTCCTCTATCGTTCGATGGCCGCCTTTCCCTCTGAATCTCCATTGTTCATCATCCAGATCACCACCACCACACGATCAACCCACCAACTTCATCGCAGTCGTTCGCCAGCGCCGCACCCTCCTTGCGCCACGTGGCGACGTCTGTACCCTCCGATCCTTGCCAGAAGCCCTCCATCCTGGTCATTCATCTCGTGCAACATCGTGACCATTCAACTGAGGCGCGAAATCTTATCGCAACCAATCCTCTCCACCTTTACCTATGCCCTCCATGTGGCTCCATCACGACCCTTCGATCTCGGCCCTGTGATCTGATCACAGCCGCCCCATCACACCTTTCTCTTGACCGTTGGATCGCTTGATCCAACGGTAAAGACATCATCTCCTACCTCCCGTAAGGCCCGCGCCCCACGTCGCCCACCTTGCGCGCAAGCCATCCCTTTCCTATTTTGGGAACCACTTTGGCCACCCTCTCCACCTCCTGTCACGGCCCTATCATGCCCCACTCTTCCCTCATCCTCGCCGACCCCCTCGAACTCCATGAATAGCACCCACATCGCTCCACGACCTCCACCAACTCCACCACTTCGTCACCTATGCCGTCACCTTCCACCTTTAAAGACTTCATCACCTTCAACCTTCGACCCCATCCGCCATCACGGAGAGAGACCCCCAAGCTCTGACCTTCATCTTGGTAACAGCAATTCAAAATGACGTTGAACGATGAACGAGCTCCTTCTCCGGCAAGATCCACGACCATCCCATCGTATCGCATCCTTGCTTGGGAGCTGCACGAGCTCAGGACCTTCTACCGGCCTTCGAGCAACGACCAGGAGCACGAATCCGAGGTCCATTCCCCAGGTAGACCCCTCCATCGCCTCTCTGATCTTCTTCTTCTTTTTCTTGCTTTTTCTCAGAATTTATTTGCCGCCCACAATCAACTTTACCTCCGCCTGATCATCCTCCGTACTCTGCCCCGGAGCTGACACCTTCGCGCACCCATCCATCTTCTCATACTGCACACTTCTCCTCACGCCGACGAGAGCTCCGCCACCTTGGCAGGGCAACACCACTGGACCATCCTAACGCCACTCCAAGCCTCTCTTCCCACGCACACTCACCCCACACGCACGTTGCACACTTCAGCTATTCAATCTAACCCAGCAGGTGCTCTATCTTTGATTGGTCGAACGCCTCATCAGAGCTTCCTCAACCTTCATCGCCGCTGCTCTCCAGACCACCCCAGCCTCAGCTGAGACCCCCGAGAGCCCCGCCACACCTCCATGATCCTTCCCAGCTACTCAGAAGTCTTCCTCGACCTTCGCCAACGACTAAAGGAGGAGGCGGAGCTAGCGCTTCATCGCCGGAGCGTAGCCACCTCCGCCGCAGGAGCCGGCGGACCATTTGAGAAGGAAGTACAGTAGCCGTCAGATCCCCTTGATCGAACGGTTCTGAGGAAGCCATGTAGCCATCAGTGCACAACCGTCGGATCAGGAGGATCCCACACACTAGAGCACACTACATCACCATTCGCCCCAAGCATCATATGCCATTGAATTCATCTTGATCCAACGACCGTTGATTATCCACGCCTTCATCTCAGAAGCCATCCTCCATCGTTAGATCTTCACATGATCTAACAGATCTAGACTCGCCACGTCTCCATCTCTCTTCCACCATTAGTTCGTCACTCGATCTAGCAGTCCAACAAGCACCACGAAGCAACCACCAAGCTTCCTCCCCGACCATTAGGCTCGGAGCCCTCGAAGCTCCCCCGAGCCAAGTCCAATCCTGCAGAGCACCCGAGCCTCTGAAGTCACCCAAGCGTGGGACCTCACATGTCTTTCATGTGCATTCTGGGTATTTTGCACTGAGGCCCCTGAAGGTTTTACAAATTGCATTCCAGTCCCTACCAAGAGCACCACGTGAAGTGCACGTGTTTTGTGGGCATTTTGCATACATGTCCCACTCATTATAGGTAATTGCATTTTAGTCCCTGTCAGTATGTTTGATTTTTAGCAATTTTATTTTTTGTAATTGCTGTTAGGCCTCTGTCTTTGCACGCATTTTAGGCATTCATTCGACATCATTTTTCTAGTCTAAAAACTGCATTGTGTAGCTTAACTTATCCTCTTTCATATGTGACACGTGTCAGATTTTTTGATAGTAGTGGATTTTATTATTAATTAATTGGTGAAATTTTGTTCTATTTTACCCATTTATGCCTTTTAATATGTAGTAAATTCTCTGTTGCTCCGAAAAGCCTGTAAATTCACATTAGACTTAGGATAATTAAGTTTACATTGTGTTAAAAAATCTTTTCATTTTCACACATCCCGAGGCCTGAATAACTCATTTTGTGATTTCCTTAATTATTTTTTAATAGGTCCAATTCACATAGAAATTTAGGTTTATTAATTTTCTTGATTCGTCACACTTAGATCTACCTAGGATAACTTTTTATATCTGAAAATATTGTGTTTTGTTATTTATTAAAATTAATTTAGTCAAAATCACATTGCATTTATTTTTAATTCATAGTAAATACATACAGTGTCAAAAAAATCCAAAAACAATAGTGTAGCTAAATTTCATTGCATTCCACCATCTGGCAAAGTTTCATAATTTTTTGAATTAATTTGACCATATTTCTGATTTAACTTTAAACTGGCCCAATTTTGCATGTGTCTTTTCTTTATTGCATAAAAATTATCGAAAAAAACACCAAAAAGAATCTTCTGAAAATCTGACCTCTGAAATTTACTTAAAATCTACCTAAGGAGACAGCTGCTTCCTTGAGTTCGACCTTGGGCTTACCCAAGTAAAATAAATTTGCCGCTCAAAATTAATTGAACTTTAATTGAAAGTGGTTTTTGATTAGTCCGTAGTACCTGGCTACAACGAACGAAACGACATTAATTTTGATCATTAATTTGACTGAATTAACAAGGGTGGTACAAGCCTCTTCACCCTCATCAAGTACACTGGAATTATTTCCTATAAGCTAACTAATATCGGTGATTCCAAGTATTCATCCGAGGACAGACCGCTTGATCCTAAGAAGGAATGAATTTCGAGAAAACAACAGAAGAAACAAAAAGACAATAATATCTGGAGTGTGTCGACTTTTAAGTACTATTCCTCTGAGGATAGCTCTGATGATGGGTACCTTTCATCTGACTCATATGCTTCATCGGATATCCAACATGATTTCTCCAAGGATAACACCGATAATAATTGGGAATCATATGCTTCATCTCCTTCTCGTCATTACGATCTCCCACATCATGCTCACAAAAAGATCGATCGAAAATCGCCTTAATCATCGGCTATACACCCTCCCTCCCGACCACATCGGCCTCCTTGTACAGCTTCTTCCTCTACTTAGGCCAAGGCCTAAGTATGGGGGGGGGGGACCGAGGCCATCTGTACATACCATCCTTCCCATCCCACGATCACTCCATTTCCACCCTTCTTCTGTACTTAGGCTGACCAGAGCCTAAGCACAGGGGAAACCGATGCCCATCTGAATATACTCTCTTCATTCACATACCTCGACCGCCTCATTCTTTCGCTCTTCTTCCATACTTAGACAGTTCATAGTCTAAGTATAGGGTGGCAGACCATTGTATCTTGTTCTTTTTCACACTCTTATGCTTAGCCCGAGCTATGTCTTCTTTACGCTTCTTGTGCTATGAGGACACATCACTCTCTAAGTATAGGGGGGTCTGTATGTATACTGTGTATATATTTTACCCATATCTCGTACTTTCACGTAAGTGAATGTATTTACATGGTGCGTAATTAATTTGAAAAAAAAAGTTCTGCTACTAACACTGACTGCCTAAATTTTTTGAAAAAAAAACAAAAAAGACCCAAAATCCCTTGCATAAAAAAAGAGAAAAGCACAAAAAATGTGTCTGCATTTCACACACATGCACTTCATCCAGCACTTTATGCATTGCATCTGTGAAAAGTCTTTGGGTTCTAAACCGAGTTATGAGCAGAAACCGAGAGTGGTCTGGACTTGACCTTAATCCACTTAATTTTCAGAGGAACTTCACCGAGAAATAGGATTTTAGAAATTTCACGTCTTTGACTTAATTCTTTGAGTTTCACATGAAAATGAGCAGCATTTAATGCTTAGTGTCTAAGCTGGTCTCTTCATTCTGGGTACAACTCTGGAATAGGGACATAATGTGTACTCTCGTACTATGCACTTAGCTAAACTCAGACGAGATGTTGGAAGACTGTGTGAGTTTTTTTTCTGGTAGCGTGGAAATCTAAAGACCGGAGTACGGGTTGAAATAAAGCTTCGGAAAAGGGATGGACGGTTGGGCACAATTGTTTTCTAAGTTCCCAAAACATATACGGAAAAAAAGATTCTATATTAGTAGGGGCACAACAAGATCCAAGAAGAACCACCAAAAATCCAAATACAAAGATGCCACTACCAAATAAATATCTGACCAAAAAGGTCCAAGCTTCAAGAAAACATGCAGATCTTGGCGGAGACTTGGCTATACTGGCCAGCTTCACAAGGAGAGGTGACTACGCTGGCCACCCTCTAGTTCTTTTCTCCTTCTTCTAACTTCTCCCCCAATTCGATTGTGAACACATTGTGACAGACTTTGGAAGGAAATACATGACTCCCCAAGGACGAGTTACTCGAGAGGAGATTTGCATGGTTGTCCGGCATTCTGGATGGGAAGGGCTAAAACCTTTCACACACATGAGTCGATTGTTCAATGTTCATAGGGTATGCTTTGGGAAGAGGATTGATCTAAGATGACTTTTGAGCCGAAACTGTGACAATGATGTGTAGAATTTGAAGGATGTTGATTTTGAATTTCTAAGACTCATAGAAGTTCCGCCAAACTAATAATCCAAAGGTCGAGTTTAATTTCATTTTCACCTTCAGATCATGGTCTTGGTACGGAGCCCAATCTCATTTCACCTCGTGGCATTTTATTTTGATGCTCATGGATGAGCATGGTTTAAGTATAGGCAGATGATGAATCTCAAATTCATCACTCTAAATTTCATTAATTAAGCTCAAATCCAAGTCCTCACTAACTGTGTGTACAAAATTGGTCTTTTTCATATTTTATTTTATTTCTTCTTTTCTCAACTAACAAAAATCCAAAAAAATATATTAATGTGTAGATATTTATCTTTAATTTTACCATATTTTTTCCGGATTTTTATCTGGTTTAAAAATGATAAAAAAATTATAAAACCCAAAATTCAAGGTATTCTATGTACATGGGATACCCCAAAAATATCACTTTGTGCAACTGATTAATTTTGGTTTTGATTTGTTAATGAAAGTTGTAGATCTCACTGAGACGAGCAATTTTCGTGAAGAAAATTTTTCGTTCCGAGGATGTTTGCTATTTATTTTGGATTTTTTAAAGTATTGTTTTCTGATTTTTGTTGTGCTGACACGTGGTAGCTCCTGGAGCTGCCACTTGTCAGCCATTTTTAGAGTTTTTATTAATTCATTTTATTAAAAAAAATAAATAAAATCGATGCACGTGCGTCGTGCCTGCCTCCCAGGCACGCGCCACGCGTGTGCCCTGCTACCCCCTTCAATTCTCCTGTTGCCACATGCACCCATCGTGACCGTCCGATCTCGGTCGATCAGACGGTCACTGCTCATCTCCCTCAACCCGCCTCCTTTCCCAAATCGAATCGGCCACCACTACGATTTTCGTTGCCACAATCTCACGATTGATTGCCACCGTGCCCTCCAAATCCCAATCGAACGCCATCACGATCCTCATCTTCAATCACTGATCTTCGAATCCCATCAACGTCCTCGAATCTGAGTGCCATAACCTTCCTACTCCGGTGACAAACCCCAACCTATTTAAGAAGCCTCTGCCACTGATCACCATCATCCGCTGGTTGCATTATTTAGCCATGGAGCTCGGTGGTGACAGCCCGAGCTCCGCCTTCGTCCCGGCGAGGTTCGAGGGCCTCCTACCCCCTCGTCGCAGCGCCGCCACAAGCATGCTGCTCTGCTTCGGGCAACTCTGTTGAGACAACGACCGCAACTTCTCCCACCGAGCCTCCGATCGTCTTCGACATCGACAATCAACCGAACTTGATTCAACTTTCATCTTCCCCGACTACGATTTCAACTCCTTCATCAACGTCAACACCACCTCTCCGCCTGAAGTTCAAGTCATCTCAGTCGTGTCTTCGACTCCTCCGTCGCCATCACTCGCCGGCACTCTAACATCCTCCACGACGACACCTGGCACCTCTGCCTCGCTTGGGAGCTCTATAACTGCCATTGCACAGCCAGCCAGAAGTCCCGCCACCAACTCCATCCACGGCAGTTGTGCTCATAGGCCACCTCCCTTCCCTCGCCAGTCGGGCATTGAAAAATGAGAAAGCGGGAGCCGCTAAAAGTGGTCTGACAAATCAGACTCACTGTCGCTGATGCGACTACACAAGCCTTCCCGCTCGTCAACAATTAACCCACACAATCAATCAGGCAATCAATAGCAAGGATTAAAATTTATTATACCCTACTAAGAAATGTACAATGGCAAGCAAGTAGGGGTCGAACACAGGAAACAACGGTGCAGAGTATAGACAAGAGTCAAAACCTAGGTCTAATAAACCACTTAGCCAATCTAATTTTTTGTGGGTTTTTAATTTTTAATTTTTAAATTTTTATTTTTTTAATTTTTAATTTTGTATTTTGATTTTTAATTTTCTAATTTTTCTAATTTTATATTTTATATTATTTTTTTCCTTTTTTATATTGGAATATATAAGCTATATAGTAAAAGAGATGACAAAATATTTATAAAAATATGAAAAAATAGTCAAAAATTCAGAAATAAAATTTTTTGTTATTTTTATAACTTTTTACTGTTTTTGTGATTTTTAGGTATTTTTCAGATTGTTTTTGGTATTTTTAAATAGCAAAATAAAGGACAACAAGGAATTAGTTACTGTCTGGGGGTAAAATGGGAATTAAAAATATTAAAAAGCCACTAAAATTTTCCAAACTAATTTTAAAATAAAGATAATAAAAACAGGAAACTACAGCACTTGAGTTTACAATTTTTAAAGTTTTCTACAATTTTTTAGATTTTTTTGAAGTTTTTAGGTATTTTTGAATTTTTAAGGTTTTTCCTTTTGAGATTCTTGGTGATTTTTGGACTTATACTAAAATAGATCACAATACACGATAGGTGATTTTTTTGAATTTTTTAGAGGTATTTTAATATATTTTTGGTATTTTTGAAGCTAGACAGTACTGAAATAGCATGTTTTTGATTTTTAATAAATATAGAAATGCAATAAAATCAATAACTAAAAATATGGCGTGAAATTCTAAGCACACATGAGCTTAAGTTTAATTATTGAGAATTTTTCGATTTAAAATGATACTCCAAATAAATAGATCAAGCTCACAAAAACTTCACAGCCTGTCAGGGGTATAAGTGCAAATAATAAAACATCTAGGGGCTCAAGTGCAAATTTCACCAAAATCCACACACAGAGCACATGATCTATCATTCACAGGGTCATATTTGCAAATATTAAAAACTGGCAGGGTAAACATGCAGTTATCCCAGCAACATATTTAAATAACTACGCACAGGGGTATAACTGTAAATACCTGAAAGTTTAGGATGAAAAATGCAAAATACCAAAAAGGCACGCGCCTCAGTCACGTGAGGTGACGTGGCGCGGACTAAAGTGCAAATAAAGTAAGTTCAGGGGCCTATGTGCAATTATTACAAAAACTTTTAAACTGCATATGAAAGTTTTTGGGCTAAAACGTAAATATAAAAACATGTGGGTTTAAGATGCAAAATACCCACGGTGCTGATCGTGCGGCCGAGGGGGCTTCACTTGACACGTGGCGGCTCTGGGACGCGCGATGACGCTTCGACCGGGACAGCTAGGATTAGATCTTGGCGGTGCGATTGGACGGTGGTGAGAGGCCAAGATCCAACGGCGGTTGTGGCATCTGGAGGGGACTCTTGATCCGACGGCAGGGAGATGTTCATGAAGAACACTCCCCCGTCGAGCTTTGGCAGGCGATTGCGGCCGACACACGGTCTCTCCGGCCCTAGGATCAAGGGCAAAATGATCTTGGGGCCTCTCCGCGTCTGAAGGAGGTCTCAGGTGAGCCTGAGACGACTTGGCGTGGCCGGACGGTGGAGACGACCTGGGGAGCTGCTCCTGGGGGCTTCGAGGCTCGATGGAGCCTTCTCTTGGGCTCTGACCTGCAAGGGAGAAGCGCAAAAACCAGGCGAGGCGAACCAGGGGTTTCTCGGGTCGAATGGATGAGGCGAATGGCTCGGGCGTGGAGCTCCGGCGAGCAGCAGAGATGAGAGCTATGATGGCTCGATCTCGGCGAGATCGAGGTGAATGGAGGGGTGGAGCGTGATGACGGAGCGAAGGGGAAGAGGATGGAGGTGACAGGTGGTCGGGATGGTGCGTGAGACGATCGGAGATGGCGGGCGGAGCTCAGCTCCGCCGTTAGTTCGATTGGTGGAAACACGATGATTAACCAAATCAAAGGCGTAATTATTATAGACCTGACCTAACATACGCTAAAGCTACAAGAAAATGGAAAGAGAAGGGGGTGAGGCTCACCAGAGGCGTCGGGAAGAACTTCGCGGCGGAGCTCCGGCGAGGGGCTAGATCTACTTCAATTCGACGCCAGATGACTCAAACACAGGCTCGATTCGACTCCTGCTGTCACCAGGAACACGAAGGGCTAGGGGTTTTCGGGTGGATTTGGCGGAAGAAGGATCAAAATTCGATTCGATGTCGGGGGATGTCTTTTGAAGGGTTGACGGGGCGTGATGTTCAAGGAAGATGTCAGCTCGATGCGGTGCTCTACAGCCCAAGGAATCACTTGGGCGTGATTCACCAATGTTCGAGGAAGAGATTCCATGAAGAGGCCATCACCAAAGGGTGATCGAGGCGTCTTCAAAAAAAGGATGAAGTCGGGGTCAAAACCATCTTCTGACAAGGTTCAGACCTCGGTCAGAGAGTTGACCGAGGTCAACCAGTGGAGCTCTCTAGTTGGTCCACGTGGACCAACCAGAAAATTCCCTGGCAAAAAAACTCATAAAATCAATTTAAATAGCTAATGAATCAATTAAATTTTAATTATTAAATGAAAAGTATTTGTAATTTTATGAAGTATTTTATGGTGATTTTTATTTATTTTTATGATATATATTTTTACAAGTTGCTTTTTACACCCTATATAGGTATATTACCTATGTATTTTATTTTTTTTATTTTTTATTTTGTGTGTTTTAATTTTATTATTTTTATTTCTTATTTTATATAATTATAAAATACTTTTACACACATAAATATATTTTTATTTTATTTATATGATATGTTTTGTATATTAAATAAAATCTCAATAGGTATTGTATAGGTATGAATATAGGTAAGCTATCTATGTATTTTATTTACATGTATTTTTATTTGAGTTTTCTTTGCATTTTATTCTGGTTTTAATATACATATTTATTATAAGTAATATTTACAAAATTATAAAAATATAAAAAATACACAAATAATGAATAAAGAATAAATTGAATATTTTAATTAGTACAGGTATACGATAGGGGTCCAAAACTCAACTTTCAAACCGTAGCTCCGCCAAACACGAAACCATAGCCATTAAATAGCTTATTTTATTCTATATACAATTAAAGGTGAGTTTGCTGCATTTGGAGTTTTCATTTGTGAGATACAGGTCTGGGAACTTGGGATTCTGGATTTTTATTCAGACCATAACTTTTTATCTCTGTGTTATTGTTGAGTGAAATCAATTTTGTATTTTTCTTTATTTAATCATCAACAACTTTCATGAACAAAGTTTCTTTATTTGATGTATAAAAAGTGGAACTAAAAATAGGCCCCAAAATGAATAAAGAATGAATTAATAAATATAGGTAATTGGCCCTTATCTCCCCCTACTTTGTTCCTTGTCGACCTATTCATCAAGATGCCTAGGTCTCACGGGTTTGGGTCATAAAATATTTACAATATTTTATTCTTTTTCTTTTAAAAATTTATTTATTATATAATTTTGGCATTAAGAACAGTATTTTATACACTTTTTACACACATATGCATGGATGCTAAATTGCTCTATTTAATACTATTTTCAAGCATTTGCTAGGGTTTTTGAGGCCAAAATGATAGAATAAAGATGATGAAATGTGGATTCATTAGGCACAGAGCCCGAGGCCCCCTGCACGTGCTCCGCACGTGCATGGGGGAACGTAAGCCGACGCCAGCCTCAGGGGCCACATGCTGCGCACATGACCTGTTGGGTAATTTACAAAGCGCCCCTCGATTATTTCCCTGTTTGCAATAAAGTACAGCTCCAGAAGGTCACCTGCTCTTCACGTGACCTCTAGGAAATTTGCAGATTCCCCCCCAGTCTTATCAGTAATTAGACATATGCCCCCTTTTGCATTTTCATATTTATTTTAATTATTTATTTTGCAGAAATACCCTTGTATTCCCCCTCTATTTTGAACATTTACATTGAATCATTTTATTAATAAAAAATGAACATTTGGTTCCTCAATTAATTCTCTACATTATGGCATATGCTTGATATTTTTGTGATCAATGATTAATTAATATTTAATTGTCTTGTGGAAAGTTGCATATTTTGTCCATCTTGTGCTCTGAAATTTGTCATTGATTAACCATTTCTCTAAAAATTCCCGAAAAATCATTTATTGTAAAAAAAATAATTGCGATTAACATTGTGCCTAAAAGGAATTGCATTTGCGTGCATAGATTGCCTTGTAAAAAACATTTTGCATATTTCAGTGTTTAATTTTTAGTAGGTATTAAATCTAGTATTTTCAAGGTTTAGGATTTTTCTGAGATGAATCACCTAGGGATAGATCTTAGATAATTTTATCCCTTTAAAATAATTAGGTTTAGGATTTATTATAATGAAATATTGAAATTCACTTTGTGCGCATTTAAAAATTCATAAAAAATTCATCTTGCTTCGAAAAATGCCAAAAAACTTACAATGCATTCATTTCATCATAATTTTCATCTTAGCCAAGTTTCATATTTTTGGGACATCGTTTGCTCGACATTTACATTTTAGTCTGTAAAATAGGCCAAAAATTGCATTTTGCATTTTAATTGCATTAAAAATTAAAAAAAATACCGCCCCGAAAACCGCATACGAATTTTGATAGACATCATTCTAGATTGTTCCTTTGCCTTCTTGTGTTCGACCTTGGGACTTGTCCAAGTAAAATAAACATAAAACCATACGATTAAAAATTGAATAAACAATTGTGGTTATTTTCTTGATCGATTCCGATTGGCCCCTACAACGAAATGACACATATATTTTTAACACATGATAATTCACGACATATTTTTAACTAACACAATTGAGGACTCGTCAGTCTCACATACGAATTATGTAGTCATTGGGGTCGTTTCTTTGGAGACAGTCAAGTCTAGCATTCTGAATGAGGAGATGCGAAGAAAAATCTAAGGAAGCTCTTCACATTTAGAGGTTCTTATCAAAGAGAATAGGGGGAGGAGCCGGACCAAGATTGATAAAGGTAGAAATAATGTCAGAAGCAAGTCCAGATCTACTTATCAGAATATAGAGTGCCACTATTGCAAGAAGAAATAGTACATCAAGAAGTATTGCTTTTAGTTTAAGAAAGATAACAAGAATGGTGGCGACAAGCAAGAGAAAAAGAATGAACAAGTTGTTGCAGCTGCACATCATGAGCTCCTCATTGTCTATGATGAGGAGATGGTAAATGCCGTACATGATGGTACTTCTTGGCTTGTTGATAGCGGATCTACTCTAAATCTCACATCTCAGAGAGAGTTTTTCTCTTCATATAAAGCTGATGATTATGGTACATTGAAGATGGGAATGGTTCTTTGTCCCATATCGTTGGTATTGGTAATATTGCATTGAAGAATGCCAATGGAGTTGTGTTGATGCTCAAAGATGTGAGGCATCCACCAGACATGTACTTAAATCTCATTTCTTTAGACAAACTTGATAATGAAGGATACCTTAACACTTTTGGTGGCATTCAGTGGAAGCTTACTCGAGGATTCTTGGTTGTTTCTCATGGCAAAAATAATAGTAACAATCTTTACATCATGAATGCATCCATCTTCCATTATGTTGCACATGTGATTGGAGATGCAAAATCAATTGAGTTGTGGCATCGAAGAGTGGGGCACATGAGCAAGAAGGGGATGCACTGTTTGGTGGGGAAGAATATGCTAACATATGTCAAGAAAGAGAAGCTGGAGAGATGCACACACTGCTTGGCTGGGAAGCAGACGAGAGTCTTCTTCAAGAGCCATCCACCTTGTAGGAAGATGCAACCATTGGAGCCTTTTCACAAAGATGTTTGTGGTCTGTTGAAAGTAAGTTCTGTCGGTGGTGTACTTTATTTTGTTACATTCATTGATGATTTCTCCAGGAAAGTTTGGGTCTATGCCTTAAAGAGGAAGGAGCAAGTCTTTGGTGTTTTCAAAGATTTTCAGGCGCTAGTAGAGCGATAATCTAAAAAGAAGCTGAAGTGCATCCGCAGTGATAATGGTGGTAAGTATATTGGACCACTTGATGAGTATTGCAGGTCTCATGGTATTAGGAACCAGAAGACTCCACCAAAGATGTCGTAGTTAAATGGCATTGCAGAAGAATGA
The DNA here is from genome assembly GCA_037367405.1 of Ottelia alismoides. Classification (NCBI taxonomy): domain Eukaryota; kingdom Viridiplantae; phylum Streptophyta; class Magnoliopsida; order Alismatales; family Hydrocharitaceae; genus Ottelia; species Ottelia alismoides. The sequence goes on along the minus strand of JAZKJV010006707.1, from coordinate 72,356 downwards.
GCATGACCCTGATGGAGAGAGTCAGATGTCTCCTTTCTGAAGCTAAGTTGCCTAACTCTTTTTGGTGTGAAGCACTTTAAACTGTTGTTCATGTTATTAATCTATCTCCACATGTACCCTTGGATAGTGATGTTCCTGATAGGGTTTAGCATGGAAAGAACGTCTCATACCACCATTTGCGGCTCTTCGGATGCCGTGTATTTGTGTGTGTTCCCCGAGATGAAAGGTCCAAGTTGGACGCAAAGACAAAGCAATGCATCTTCTTGGGATACGGAGAGGATGAGCTTGGCTACAGGTTGTTTCATCCAGTTGATAAGAAGTTGCTGAGGAGCAGGGATGTGATCTTCTCCGAAGATCAAACCATTGAAGACATCAATAAGGCTACTAAAGACTCTCCTTCGAGCAGCTATCAACCAGATGATATAGAACCAGTCCCTTTGTAGAGGGCTCCACATGTGGTGTTAGATGATGCATATGAGCCTACCAGATGCAGGACATGAGGATGATGTACCACTATGCACCGCTCCTGAAGATGATGATGATGCAGATGACAGTAGTGATCACGGTGGGCAGGATGATGAGAGCTCTTCTTCTTCCGAGGTTCTCCCACCACAAAGACCCGCGAGCGAGAGGCGACCCTTCATTAGGTATTCTGCACATGAGTACATTTTATTGACAGACAGTGGCGAGCCTGAACACTATAAAGACGCCTTGCAAGATGCAAACAAAGAGAAATAGGTAGACGCTTTGAAAGAGGAAATGGAGTCCCTTCAAGACAATCATACCTTGAGCTTGTCAAGTTGCCCAAAGGCAAGCGGGAACTGAGAAACAAGTGGATTTATAGATTAAAATATGATGAATACTCTACAAATTCAAGGTACAAAACTAGGTTGATTGTGAAAGGTTTTAACCAAAGGAAGAGAGATGACGTTGAGGAGATATTCTCTCCTGTGGTGAAGATGTCTTCTATCAGGGTGGTGATGAATCTCCATTTCATCATCTTTATTCTATTATTTGGCCTTAAAAACCCTAGTAAATGCGTGTAATTACTGTTAATTTAGGAATTTTATCATCCATGCATTATTGTGTAAATTATGTATAAAATATTGTTTTTAAAGTCAAAATTATAGAATAAAGAAAAGAAAAGAAAATGTATAAAATATTGCAAATATTTTATGACCCGAAACTCCGAGACCTAGGTATCTCGATGACTAGGTCGAAAAGGAATAATGCAGGGGGAGATAAGGGCTAGGAACCAACAAAAACTCCTTTTATTTATTCAGTTATTCTTCATTTTTTGGACCTATTTTTGGTTCCACTTTTTATACTTCAAATAATGAAACTTTGAACATGAAAGTTGTAGATAATTAAATATAGAAAAATATAAAATTAATTTCACACAAAAATAATGTATAGATAAAAAGTTATGATCTGAAAAAGTTTATGGATTCCCAACTTCCCCGACCTGTATCTCCCAAATAAAAACTTGAAATGTATCAAAATTACTTTAATTGTATATAATTTTTAATAAGTTATTTAATGAAGGTGGTTTCATACTTTTTCTGAGTTACATTTTGAAAGTTAGGTTTTGGATCCCTATTGTATAGCTATACTGATTAAAATATTCATTTTATTTTTTATTCTTTATTTTTGTAATTTCATATTTTTATAATTTTGTAAATATTATTTATAATATAAGTATATATTAAAATATGAATAAAAACATAAAGAAAATACAAAAATAAAATAAATGTATAAAATATATAGGTATAATACCAATAAATATACCTATAAAGAATATACATCTATTTATTTAATTGTATATAATACATCCAAAAAATAAAATAAAAATATTTTTAATTTTATAAAAATAAGTTATAAATTTCTAAAATAATAAACCAAAATAAATATATTAAATATACAAAATAAAAATAAAACAATAAAATATTTAGAAGAATATACCTATATAGACCATAAATGGTAACTTGTAATTTTATTCCTCTAAAAAATAAATAAGAATCACTATAAAATACTTCATAAAATAACAAACATTTTTTATAACAAAAAATAAATTAAATCATTTATTATTTTTAATCAAATTAATAAGACTTTTTCCCAAGGAATTTTCTAGGTGGTCCACATGGACAAACTAGAATCCTCCATTGGTTGACCTCGATCAACCCTCTGATCGAGGTCTGGCTCCTGTCAAACTGTGGATTTTGGTCATTTCTCTGATTTTTTTAAAATGCATCTTTTAACTTTTCGTGTCGTTGTCTTCTGCAATGTTGTTCCTCGATAATCCAGCATACACGCCCATAGGTTTTTTTGATCTTCGGGTCGTTGAAGCACCCGTTGTCCCTCGATCTTTGGAGCTTGTCACCCATCCTGTACATAAACCACCCGAGCTTCCTTTGAAGCTTTGAACCCTTTTTGCCCCTGCCAAGAATCTCCTGCCTTCAGGCCCTCAATTGAGGAGGTGACAGGTCCTCTCCAGCCCCTTTGTGGAGGCATTTGGCTAAGTGAATCGTGGTATCCACCCACCTCCGATGAGCTTCGCTGTTGAGGTCTATTTCCTTTTTTTTGGCTAGTCGAGGTCCCAGGACCCGAAGGACCCCATCTGGGGTTGTTTTTGTTGATGCCCGAACCTCCTGGAGCCACCGTCCTTCGCCGACTTCGCGGTGGCGCTCTGCCTGCTCCTTGGCCATTTTGAAGCTGTCGTCCACTCGAGGGAGCTCCTAGCAAGCTTTTGTTACCATCGGAAGGGAATAGAGAGCTCCAAGCATCGAGATTTTGTCGCTCCAAAGTCATTCTGGTCGTGTTCTTCGGTCGTTCTTCATCCATGCTCCAGAGCCGCACGATCTCCTGTTGTTCTTGACGTGCTACAACCACCATCGGATTCAGCTCATTGCTGGTCGTCGGATCAATCAAAGACCTTCTAATCGCAACCGTCAGCAGGCGAAGGGGTGTCTGCGCACCGTATCGCGACGCGTGGCAAAGTGAACGATCATCTACCGTCGAATCGCACCTGCTGGGTATTTTGCATTTATTTATCCAGCCAATTTTGTATTTAAATAGTAAGACTTAAACTTTCATTTGTTGTTCTATATTCTTTGTAATAATTGAACTAAACCCCCTACATTTTAGGTAATTACTGTCGGGTCCTTGGACACGTCACCACAAGTGACATGTGTACGTGAGGTGCGACCATTTTGCAGAAGGTCCCTCAACCATTTCCACATTTATATTTAGTCCACAAACTCATTTATGCAGTTATAAACTTTTGGGAATTTTGCATATCAGCCCCCAGGATTTTGAAAAATTGTGTACGGGTCCTTGTTTATCACATGTCATGTGCACGTGAGTTTGGCGCTTTTACATAGGCACCCCTGTGGGTTTTGGATTTATTATTGGGTCCTTTAGCTTTTTAATTGCGTTACATTCTTGTGGAAAAATTACACACAAGAGCCTGGACCTTTGCCTATTTACAAATATACCCTTGGTAGTGTGCATTTTCTTTTTGTTTTATCTATTTATTCCATGCATCTATAAAATCCTAAAAATACCCAAAAAATACATTTAAGTTCATGTTTCATTTATCTATATGCCATATTTTTATTTTCCCTTTTTGTTGCATTTTATTATTTACAAAAATTCAAAAAGTTGCATTTCATCTTTGTTTGCATTAAAAATACATAAAAATATAAAAAATTCTTGAAAAATTCCAAAAAAAATCATATTTTGTTTTTTTGTGTTTTAACTTCAGACCAAAAATCAGTAAAAAAATATAAAAGAAAACTCTTAAAAATTACAAAACCCTTAAAAACTTCATAAAAGTATTAAAAATCCATAAAAAATCCTACAAATATAGTTTCTATTTCTGAATATTCTCTATTTTATTATCTTTATTTTAAAATTAATTTGGACAAAGTTTGTTACTGATTACTATTTTTATCTCCATTTTAATTTCATATTTTTATTTTATTCCTTATTTTGAGTATTTCTGATTTTAAAAATATCAAAAAAATAGCAAAAATATAGAAAAATCACAAAAACATTAAAAAATTATTAAAAGGACAAAAATGTTTTACTTCCTATATTTTGCTTATTTTTACTTATTTTTATTAATACCTTATCTCTTTTCTTATTTTGTATATATATTTTACTTTATAAATTAAAAGAAAAAAGAAAATATAAAAATATTCAATATAAAAAGAAAATATAAAATCAGAAAATCAAAAATTAGAATATAAAAATATAAAAATTTAAAAAAAGATAATAAAATAATAAAATTAAAAACCCACAAAAAATAACACAATTAGACAAGTGATACATTCATTTCTATGCATTATTGCCCTGATCTACCTACTTGCTCCATGTGTTTGACGTCTACATACTTCTATACACATCTTTTATGAAGAGTTATAATAAATTTTAACTCCACATCTTGCTTTTCATTATTTGATCGTTGTTGTGGGTTAATTGTTGTTTGAATCGGGATTTCTTGCGGGTTGCCACAGTGACTTTGTCTCCATCTTATGTGAGTTGTACTTTTAGACCCATGAAAAATCCTGTTCAACAAATGGCATCGTTGCTAGGGAGCAACAACGCTTAGATTGGGATTATCTTATTGTGATTATTTGCATTTTTTTGTGCTTCACTTATTTTCTTTATTTTTTGATATATCTTGTTGAGCTGTCCAACTTCCTCTTTTGGTTGACTTTGTGCGAGGTATAGCAGATCAAGGGAGGCGCTCTACTCTAGGCACCTACGCACCCACGTGAAGCCGACGACAGTCTGCTCACCTTGCACCGAAGGAGACTTAGAGATTTTTGAAGACTGAGCTCTATTTTTATTTGTATAATTTATTGTATAATTTGAAGTGGGAGAGAGACTATTTGAACTTGTAATAATTCAGGGCGCTCTCAGGACTCTACCATACTTCACGAGGTCCAGTGCCCAAGGGATTGTTCAATTGAGGGCCTCGTCGGTTTTTTTGCGGTTTTCATCGCCTTTTTTATTTTGATTCTCAGTTTTGGTTTTATTTATTTTGTGTGATTGAGCCCTTAGATTTAGGATCTGCTTATCGATAGTATTAGGTCCAAACAAACTAATTACCATTGCATGCTACTAGAGAACACGTTTGGACTTAGTCAACTTTCGAAAACTGTTCTTCAAGATAATATCAGCTTCTCACTGATTAATCTGTGATTCATCACTTCTAAAGTTGAAAATAGAGCCTTGTTCCCGAGTATTAACAACATATTTCCGTTAATCTTGCATAAATAGCATTCATGCATGCATCCACAATACATGAATTTTAGCATTCATAATTGCATTAAATAAGAAGCCAATTCATCTGTAAAACTCACCAATATTTACCTAGACATCTGTATTTCATACCCACTCCAAAGTTAATAAAACCTTCCTTATACTGTTTATATTACTAATTAATAATATAAGTAAAAATACCAAAAATTCCTAGCTTGTAAATCACCCAATAAAAACCCCAAATCCAGTTGGAGACCTCAGATCTTAGAATATCAATATCTACCTCATACAACCTCCGATCTAGATCTACTCAACTTTCGATTAATATATAGTCAGAGACCTTAAAAATGAGACCAATTTCATTTAAATCGGAGCTTGTGTGCAAAACTTGGGTTTTTGGGCCCCTTTGTGTACTATAGGTATGTATATTTGTACCCTTGTATTTTTATATCATATTTAACCTTATCTAAAATTTTGGACAACATAAAACTTGTAGATCTCATCGAGATCTACAACTTTAATGTTTTAAGTTTTTCCAAATTCGGCCTCCTTCTCTCTCTAATTTCATTTTCTCTTTCATCCATTAAGAGCAGGCCACGTGACGCCCTTTGATTGCGCCACGCGGCCCGCTCCTTTGCGCGCCACGCGCCTTCCATCTCTGTCATCCGATCACACTTTTTATCTCTTGATCTGGGCCAAGCCGCAATGCTTGTCAGCCCTTCGATGAAACCCTGGATCCAATCTAGACCGCTCGCTAGCGTCGCGCCCTCCTTGCGCCACGTGGCAACATCTACACCATCCGATCTTCGTCAGAAGCTTCCAATCCTGGCCATTCACCTCGCTTTAGATTTCTACCGTTCGATCAAAGCCAATCCATCATCCCGACCGCACGCTAACGCCTTAACCTACGCCCTCCACGTGGCTTCATCATGACCCTTCGATCTCGCCCCTCTGATCTAATCACGGCCGCCCCATCACTCCCTTCTCCTGACCATTTCAAGACATCATCTTCTACCTCCCGCAAGGTCCGCACCCCACGTATCCAACCTTGCGCATGAGCTGCCCCCTTCCTATTTTGGGAACCACTCCGGCCACCCTCTCCGCCTCCTGTCACCGCCATTTCGTACCCCACACTTCCCTCATCCTCGCCAACCTCCTCAATCGCCATGACCTCCACCCATGTCTCCCCATGACCTCCACCAACTCCATCACTTTGTTACCTACGTCATCACCTTCCATCTATAAATACTCCATCCCTGTCAACCTTCGACCCCATCCACCATCACAGAGAGAATCCCCTAGCTCCTACCTCCCTATTGGTGATAGCATTTTGGCAAGGAATCAAGCGAAGATCGAGCTTCATCTCTGGCGAGATCCACAGCCATCTCCGTCGTGCCGTAGCTTCCCTAGTGAGCTGCACGAGCTCTGGAACCACTACTGGCCTTCGAGCGACGACCTGGAGTTCAATCCTGAGCTCCATTTCCCTGCTAGACAACTCTATCTCCCCTCCGATCTTCATCTTCATTTTCTTCCTTCTTCTCATAATTTATTCACTGCCATTATCATCTTCACCTTTTTCTGATCATCCTCCGAGCTTTGCCTCGGAGCAGGCACCCTCGCATGTTATTCCATCCTCTCATACAACATACTACACCTCTCGCCGATGAGAGCTACGACACCTTGGTGGAGCAGCATCACCGGACCATACTCACACCACCTCAGGCCTCTCATCGCCCCCACGATCACCCCACGATCACTGTGCACGCTTCGGCTATTCAAGTAACCCCTTGCAGGTACTCTATCTCTCATTGGATGGACACCTCATCGGAGCTTCCTCGACCTTCATCGCTGCCGCTCTCCAGACTGCCCCAGCCTCATCTAGGACCTTCGGCAGCTACCTGATGCTTCCACGTTCCTTCCCATCTACTTGGGAGCCGCTGACGAGCATCATTGATGACCGGAGGAGGAGGAGATAGAGTAGCATCACCGGAACGCAGCCACCTCCGGTGCAAGAGGCGGTAGACCCTTTTGAGCACGAAGCCCAGTAGCTGTTTGATCCCCTTGATCGGACGGTTCCGAGCCAGACACATCTCCATATCCCCACAGCCGTCGGATCAGGAGGATCCATGCTCAGCAGTGTGCCACGTCGACTCTTCCTTGAGCTCCAGATGTCGTTGGATCCCTCATGATCTAATGGCCCTCGATCGTCCACGTAATCATCTTCATCGAGCTCCAGAGACCATTGGGTCGATCTTGATCCAACGGGTCACATCACGCCACGCGCCAGCCACCAGTAACCATGGGATCAATCATCGATCTAACGGTCCAGAACACGTCACGAAGCTGCCTCTCTTAGTTTGACATTGGGCTTGCCCAATTAAAAAAAATAAATTTGCTGCTCGAGATTAATTGAATATTGATTAAAAGTGGTTTTTGATTAGTCCGTATTACCTGGCTACAACGAACGATATGACATTAATTCTAATCATTAATTTAACGGAATTAACAAGTGTAGTACATGGCTCATCACTCACAATAGGGAGATTTCATCGACTTTCACACTACAAACTGGACGTCCTTTAGGAACGCTTATTGGGGACGGTCAAGGAGCAACCGTCTCCAATACCACTGTTGGGGACGGTTAGTAGTGGACCGTCCCATTTCTAATGTAATAGCGACGGTTAATATTGATCGTCGCCATTAAGTGACCTTTAGGGACGGTTCTATACCCGTTCTAACTAGGCTAGCCCCAGCTTGTTTCTTTGTCTACCCTGGTACTTTAGGAGATGGTTATAACCGTCCCCATTACTCCACTGTGCCCGTCGCCTATACAAAACTATAGGGGACTGTTACAACCATCCCCGACAGTTGGTTATAGGGGACGGTTGCAAAACCATCCCCTCTGCCCTACTCAAAGGGGACGGTTCACTTATAACTGTCCCCGATCATTCATATGGGGGATGGTTGTATGACCGTCCCGGATGGTCATATACCCCTCCGACGACTCTATTCCACATTCTTCACTCGACTCGTGTGTCCTCTCGCCCTCCACTCCTCGTCACCTCCTTCTCCTCCCTCTCGTCACCGCCCTCCTGCTCCTCCTCCTCCCTCTCACCGCCGCCCTCCTCCTCCTCCTCCTCCTCCCTCTCGCCACCTCCTCACTCCTCCTCCTCCCTCTCACCGCCGCCCTCCTCCTCCTCCTCCCTCTCGCCGCCGCCCTCCACCTCCTCCTCCTCCCTCTCACCGCCTCCTCACTCCTCCTCCTCCCTCTCGTCGCCGCCCTCCTCCTCCTCCCTCTCGCCACCGCCCTCCTCCTCCTCCTTCCTCTCGTCGCCACCCTCCTCCTCATCCTCAACTTGTGTCCGTCCGCCCGTCCGCTGCCTTGCCCGCCGCATTACTTGGTTGTAAGTTTTGTTATTATTTTTTATATATTCATCATGTTTATGATTGCATATTTTTTTAATATATTAGTGATAAATGCTTATTAAAAAATGTTTAAGATAGTAGATTAATCTTGATTATGATAAATGCTTTTAGTGATAGATGCTTATTAATTTAGTTAAATGCTTGTAAGTCTTGTTTTAAAACATAGTTAGATTAGAAGCATAGTAGTGAAACATAGTTATTAAGTTTGGATGTTACCTATAAGCAATGGACAAAAGTTGGATGAATAAAAGATCGATGATTATCGGACATATAACAAAGGGGTTATGGGATTCTTAGACTGGGCATTTCGATATGAGTCGCTCTATCATATTGTAGGTGGTGAAGGGGATAAGATACATTGTCCGTGCATATGATGCAAGAACACTTTGACACAAAATCAAACCATGGTTTACGAACATTTGATATTAAATGGTTTTTGGTTCCATTATACAAATTGGACGTATCATGGCGAAGAAATTGTTTTGGATGAAGATAATAATGAGCAAGTTGATAAAAAAAGAGATGTCTCTGAAATACATGACCGTGGTGCTATGTTTGAGTTGATAGATAACATTCGAGGACATGACACTGATGAACTGATGGATTCACCTCCGGATTCCTTACTTTAAAAAATAGAAGATGCAGAAAAGCCATTATGTGACGGAGTCAAAATGTCTCGGTTGCGTTTTCTTCTGGAAATGTTTAAGATAAAAGTGGAGAATCGGTGTACAACTGTTACGATGACAGATGTCTTACAGTTGATTAGGACCTTATTAAATAATCCAGAAAATTTTTCAAAGGATTGGAAGGACGCTAAATCAAGATTTCGGGCACTTGGATAAATCTACGAGAAAATTGATGCATGTTCGAGTGACTACATTTTATATTGGAAGGATTACTCAGATCTAGATACATATCCTGACTGCAAAAGTAGCAGATATAAAAATTTGGGCCATGATTCGAAAAGGAAAAAAACGGAGAAGATTTTACGATTCTTTCCTTTGATTCCCAGATTACAGCGATTATATTCATGTGAAAGAACAACTAAAATGATGATATGGCACAGTAATATCAAAAAGAAAGATTTAATTGGTGTTATGCGAGATCCGTCTGATTCAGAAGAGTGGAGGAAATTCGATGAAATGTATCCATCGTTATTTGAAGAAGTAAGAAACATACGTTTAGGTCTGGCTTCTGACGGTTTTAATCCATTCGGAAATATGAGTACGAGTTACTCGATTTGGCCTTTGATAATTGTTACATATAATTTGCCACCATGGATGTCAATGGCATCTTCTTTTATGATGATGACGTTATTGATACCTGATCCAAAGGGGCCAGGTAATGCGATTGATACATATATGCAACCGCTGATTGATGCGAAAGATAGTTTGCGAGCCAGACGTGATCTAACACACTTGAGTATCCGACCCGAACTACATCCAATAGAGTCAGAGAATTCTAGAATTATAATTCCAGAAATAGTGTATACTTTATCCAGTGCTGACAAAGATAAGATACTCAATTTTATTAAATCAATTAGAGTATCTGATGGATTCTCATCTCAAATAGGCAGATGTGTAAATCTGGTTGAAAGAAAGATATCGGTATTAAAAAGTCACGATTGTCATGTATTGATGCAAGTTCATTTCCCATTGGCTATTAGAGGAGTTGTACATCCTAATGTCTTACAACCATTAATTGAACTCAGTCAGTTTTTTAAAGTCTTGTGTTCGAAGAATTTAGATCCTGAAGTATTGTTCAGACTAGAGACAGATATTGTTATCACTTTATGTAAGCTGGAGCAGCTCTTTCCACCTACATTTTTCGATATAATAGTACATCTTATTATTCATCTTGCTAGCGAAGCTCGAATATGTGGTCTTGTACAGTATCAATGGATGTATCCAATTGAAAGATACTTACGGAAATTAAAGAATATGGTGTTTAACAAAGCCGCACCTGAAGGTTGCATTGCCGAGGGATATTTATGTGAAGAATGTATCACATTTTGTGACATGTATATGGAAGATGGCAAGAGTATTAGATTCGACCGGTTTGAATGAAATAACGATGGTGAATTGTGGACAGAAGATCCAAACAAACTTTGGATTTTTCAACTAAATGGACGAGCTATCTTAAAGAGTACTCGTCGTAGTATTTCAGACGATGAAAGAGACCTTATCCATTATTATATTTTGATGCAAGTAGACGAGGTTGATTCTTTCTTTGAAGAGTTTCAGTCAACAACCAGTAGCAAGTCAGACTTAAATGGTTCGGGGATAATATTGAAATATTAAAAGTTACCAAAGATGAACGGTGGAACACAAATCTCGATATAATCCATAAGAGTCCATACTCATTAGTAGTATCGTATTCCGGCTATATCGTGAATGGATTTAGATTTCGGAAAAAGTCAATTGATGAAAATAAAACATCACAGCTTTTTAGAGTAATAGTGAAGGCTGATCTTAGTAGTGAAATTGACGGATACTATGGCAAGATTATTGATATATTAGTAATCAGGTTTACACATGATGCAAGGTGTGTTCTATTTCATTGCATCTGGTTCAATGTGAGTCGTGTTGGATTAGGTTACAAGAAGGATAGAAATGGAGTTCTCTCTTTGAAGCAAATAGGTTGGTTGCAGACCAATGAGCCATATACGCTTGCTAGTCAGGTAGAACATGTCTTCTATGTTCAAGATAACTCATCTAGTGGATGGATTATACCCATTAGAATAACCCCGAGAGATTTCTTCGATGTTAACGAAGAGGAAGATTACGTAGACAATGATGTTGCATATCAAAGTAACTCAGCTGAATTTATTAATGAAGTATTAGACAACGACATTGGCACAAGCAACATGAGGTAATGATTTTTTTAGTTATTTTTTATTTCTCTTTAAATAGCTGAATTTATTCAGATATATGTAAATATTTTGTTTAAAATAACCACTTTTGAATTGCTGAGATGGCTCCTAGACCTAGACGTATTCGGGAGGTTCTTGAACTTCCTCAGCAGCCACAGGGAGGTTCTTCATATGCAGGTAGTGGAGGTACCCAGAGACGGCGTGGACCGTCTCAGTGTAGTTTCTTGGACTGTCTTGTACCCGAGCAGACTTTACATGTACGCATTGTTGGCGGAGATGCGGTAGGAGAGAACTCCACGGAGTTTCATAGCTACCTTGGCCAGGTTGCTCGTGCGTGCGTCCCCATCACTACCCACGACTTTCGATAGCTTCCTCATGCTGTCAAGGCTGCCATACTTTCTGATTTGCAGGTATTATAAAATTTAAAAACGGGTTTTTTTAAATTTTATTGAGCTAATCGTTATTATATTTGTTGTATCATGCCGCATTTAAATGGGAATGATATACCCATGTTGATTCCCAGATTCTCTCCCATGCCGCTGAGTTATTGCGTCGATACAAGGGACGCATAAAGGCAAAAGTAAAATGTTTATTATATTTTAATAACAAATATTTAAAGATTGATGATATTTATTTCTCCATTTTTAGTACTACAACCCCCAGATTTCATATGAGCAGCTTGTGCAGAATATCCCACCTGGTGTTACACTAGAGCAATGGAGGGAGCTGATTAATTTTTGGTCCAGTGAGGAGTTTGCGGTATGTATACTTTTTCTTAATTATTTGTTTATGTTTATACTAACTTTGTTAAATTTCAATCGATTTCTTCCAAGAATATGATGAATCGTTCCAAAGGCTTTAGGTCTACGCATAAAAAGGAAAGGAAGAACACCAACCAACTGAAGGATGACTTTGTAAGTATTTATAAAATGTTTAGAATGATTAAGTTTGAGTATTAAATTTATTTTAACAAGTTTTTATATTTTTTAAGTTGAGGGAGAATGAAAGAGAAATGACCCGCATAGAGGTATTTGCTGGGTCAAAGAGCCGAGACTTAGGAGGAGAAGTGCAGTGGGTTGATGACGCCTATGTACCAATTCATGTAAGTATAAATGCATTTTTTACTTATAGAATTACTTATAGTATTATATTGATATTATTTTATATTTTTTAAATGCAGGAAGAAATGATTAGACTCTCTACCACCTCCTCGCTGGATAGCACGGGGACGAGCACTCCCTCGTTGTCGGCTGATTGCACGAAAAATCCGAAGGCTAGGGTATAGGTGCTAAATCGGTCGTTGCGACCCAAGCGATCGGGATCGGTCGATCAAGAAAAAGTTAGAGACCACCAATCAAAGAGACAAAATCGAATCGAAAACAAGATAGCGGTCTTGCTATTAATTTAACCTGGTATAGCGACCAGGGTCGATCACAAGGAGCACGGGTTGGCCTTGCGGCCTACGAAGTAGTCAAAAAGAAATAAAAGAAAATAAAAGAAATGTTTTTGGTGGTTTTTAAATATTTTATATTTTTTTGGATTTTTAGTGAATTAAGAAAATAATAAAAGTAAGAAAACTATACACTTCAACAATTTATTAAATACACTAAAAATCAACCAAAAATTCAAACAAAAACATTTTTTTGTGTTTATAATTTTTGGTGTATTTGATAAATTTTTTAGATTTTTCTGATGTTTATTTAATTTTCTAAAAATCAAAAAGTGACTAAAACTGTAGGTACTGTCCAGCCGAGCTAAAAGAGCCTAGATAAAATATTTAGAAGCCCCAAATTAGCCTGGAGGTATGTTTTCTGTATAGAGAAGAAAACAAGGAAAAATTGGACACCTAATTTATTATTTTTGGATTTTGGTTTATTTATTAGAATTTTTATAAGATTTTAAGTGTTTTTCACTTTTTTGGTGTTTTAAGCAATGAAAAATAGCCAAATTTGGCTAGAAAATCAAACAAGCATAAACAAACAACAAGTAAATTTTTTGTAAAATTTAGATGAAATTTAGTATTTTTTTGTGATTTTTAAAGTTAGACAGTAACAAAATTAGATGTTTTTGAATTTTTAAAAATATCAAAATAAAACAAAAATGTCTCCAAAAATCCTCAAAAATTTTACACTATGGCAGGAGCCATGTGTCCAATTTTCGTTGGATGTGGAGGTGATTTGCTATTTTATTCAAAAATCAAAAGATGGTACTGTGCATAGGGACTTAAGTGCAAATACCCAAAGTTCTGGGAGGTCTGGAGCAAATAACACAGGTAAACACGTGCGTCGCACGCGCATGAGGCACTCAGGGACCCAAATGTAAGAAAAATAAGTTCCAAGGGCTATTTGGTAATAGGAACCAAAAGTTCAGGGACTTATCTGCAAAATACCCAAAAATATCCGCATATGCTCAATTATTCTACGCACAAGGGTATAAATGCAATATTTCAGAAACTTTCATTCAATTGATAACATCTAGAACTACAAGGGCAGAATATGCAAAACACCCAGATAATCACGTGTCGAAGCACGTGTCAGACCATACACAGGGGCATATCAGCAAATAAAAGCAAGCACGGGTCCTCTATGCAAATATCCCAAAAACTAAACAACTATCTAAGATATTTACAGAACTAAATGCGAAATAAAGTAAACCATGGGGCCTAAGGGTAATTTACCCTTTATTAACTCGGACCGCAGGATAGATGCCACGTGGAGTGATCAATGGTGAAGCACGGCGGGTGGTCCAGATCAATCCTCCTCAGATCAAACGGTGGCTGCTGCTCCTAAACGGACGGCCCAGGTGCAAACTGGAGCTGGAGGTCTGATCGGACGGTGAACGAAGGTCGAGGAAGAACAGTTCGCCGGCGAACTTCGCCGGCCCAAGGTGTGCGCCCCCGACCTCCTCTGCTGCGCCTGAAGATCGGAGAAGCTCCGCGATGATGTTCCGCAGCTGATGGTGAACCCCGATGACCCATCCGAGCTCTGGAGAGCCCCGGCGAGGTCGGTGGAGGAAGAGCTCCTGGCCCGAATGACCCAAGCCCTTAGATGGGCTTGGAAGCACCTGAAAAGTAGACCAAGAGACTCACGGGTCGAGGGCAAACTGCCTCGACCCGGTTAGGCGGACGGAGGTGGTCTATGGGGCGATACAGACGAGCTCCGGCGAGGGTGGGGACGGAGGAGCTCGAATCCCAGCTCCTGTGCGAGCTGGGTTGGATGGGTATGCGGAGAAGATGCGCGGGAAGAAGGCGGTGGCGTTGGCAAAGGTCGATGATCGAATGGGGGTCGGGCGTGGAATCGACGGGGGACGGCGGAGCAGCGATTTGGGGGAAACTACAAATTAAAGAAAAAGAAAGAACGACGGGGCTACCTGGGTGGACGGTGAGACTAGGGATGAGCTGGCGGTGCTCTGGGTCGTCACCTCGAGGAGCGTCTCCCTCCGAGGCTCGAGCTCCTGCACTGGACGGAGCAAGGCGGCGAAGCTCGCTGGATCAGTGGTCTCGCACCCTCTCCTCGCTTCGACACCACGGGGGACAAGCTGTCACTCTCGCCTACGCAATGGAGCTCACGGAAGGTGGAAATGAATGGCCAAAGATCCCGAATCGAGGTGGCGGAGCTGGGATTAAGTACGCTGGAGGGTCCGGGAAGAAGGGCGCGGGTAGGGCACTGGAGCGCGCGGATCCCGAGGTGGAGGCTCCGGCGAGGGTCTCGGATATGCCATGGACGAATCTGACCCGGGGTTTAGGTGGGAATGAATCGGTTTTAGGCGCTAAAAAAGAGGGAAATCGGGTCGGGCGCCTAAGCCCGTGGGAAGTGGTCTTGGGGGGGGGGGGCAGTTGACCGGGCGGTCAACAATCCCCAGGGCCAATGGGTAGCGGCCACGTGGCTGGATTTTGAAAGTGAAATTCAAGGTAGCTAATGGCTGATTTAGCAAAAAGTTAAAACATGAAATATTTTTATTTTATTTTTGTTTCTATTTTTTAGTGATTTTTAATTAATTTTTTGAAGCAAAAATAAGGTATGTACATAGTAGGCTCATATATAGGGATATATACAAGATATAGGTTTTTAATTTTGATTTTTTAATTGTTATTTTTATACAATTTTATTCCCATTTTATATTTTATTTATTTATATTATAAAATAAGGAATAAAGCGACATTTTTATTTTATTTTTATTATTTATATACATAGGTGAAATAAATACATATGTACATTTATATACATGGTATATTTACAATATAATTTTATTATTTTTATATTGTTTTTTTTGTTTTAATTGTTTTTATTTTATTTATGTACACTATATAATGTAGAATATTTACAAAAATTTTGGGAAATTAAATTTTATTTATTTATAAGGCTAAATAGATATAGATGAGTGGGTTATGTACCTGGTGGACATATACAAATGATGTTTTTGTTTTCTTTTTAATTTTTATATTTTTCTTTTGTTTTTATATTTATAAATATATACAAATATTGACAAGCATATTTTAAGCTATTTTTTTGGAGGAAAATATTTTATTTTATTTACATATATATATTTACACACATGAGCCCCTATCTCCCTCTACTTTGGCTTTTATGCGGTCAGGCCCAAGCTGAGCCCTTCCTTGGGTTAAGTTGCTCAATATTTATTCTAAATATCTCCCTCTTTTTCTTTTTAATCTTTATTCTTTTATTTTTGCACAAAAACATGCTAATTATAGATTCTTACACAATGCATGCTTTTGGTAATTATTTCTATTTACAACTATCTACATGCATTTGCAAAGGTTTTTGTAGCTAAAATATAAGAATAAAGAGTGATGAATGAGTATTCATCACCCCCCTATACTTAACTTTGCTAGTCCCTTAGCAAACACTTATTTGAAAAAGAAGTGAAAAAGAAAGAAAGAAAAAGAAAAAGAGGATGTACATGGATCAAGGTTGATTATTAAACTTGCCTTCATTAAATTAAGGTATGGAGCTCGATCAGATCTTTGGATTATTAATGTGTCGGAACCTTATTTGGACTTAAGTTCAAAACTCAACAGCCTCTAAGTTCCACTAATCTATAATCAAGACTCCTCAATGCTCCAGATCAGAACAAGTCATCAAACACAAACCCTGAAGACCATGAATATTTTCTTGTCCTGTGAATGTGAGGTCTAAGCTCTCCACCTCCGAAATGGCAACTTGACAACCCTCCCCAACAAGGTAACTCTATGACCTCAATCTGGACACTCTTTCCTCGAGGAGCGGGGTATTCCCTTCTAAGTTCAAGTTCAACCGGCTCAAGAAGAGGAGGAAGAAGAGAATGGGTTAAGGCCAGTGTAGCCGAGTACCCTTGGGAGCTTGACCAGTGTAGCCAAGTCTCCCTGCTGCAAGCTACATCAGGTGGATCATGAAACCAAGATTTGCTTATTGCACTCTATATATATACTCCGGTGGGATTATCATTTTCTATCAGACCCACCACTTTTTTGGAGTTATTCTCTTTTTGCACATTTTTTTTTCAAGTGCATCTGTACAACATATACATGTGCTGCATATATACAAGGAGTTTTCCTCTTGAGCCAGTAGACTATCCCTCTTTTGAAGCTTTATTGCAACCCACAACTCCCGTCGTTAGACCTCATGGCAACCAGACCAAGTTGAGACGCACTTCCTTCACTAAAAGAAGAAGAGAGGTTCCGCCTAGAAGTACTACCCTCATATGCTACCCCAAGTCAAGGAAGACTGCCTCCTCACCACCTCATCCATAGAGAGCTCGGTGCATAGTGCTGGTGTCCAAGTAACGCCATTGTCTATCTGAGTCATGTGTTGTTGTTAAATGCTCTACTTAGGCTCATTGAGATGACATGTGATCATAGCCAAGTGGACTCAATGAATTAAGTCACCATGGACCTGAAAAGCCTTAAACCTAATCCCTATAAGGTTCCTCTTAGAAGTTAGGTGGATTAAGATCATAATCAAGCTCCATTTCACAATTTGATTCCAGGCTAGTTTAAATGTCAACTATCATCCAAAAAAACTATATACATATGTACAAAAGATGCTATTTACACAAAGTTTACAATCATGTAAAATTTTTGAAAAATGTTTTGAAATCGTGAATGGATAATGCATGAAGTGCAAGTTTTACGAAAAGTTATTTACACACACAAACTTTTGATTTTCAAAACATTTTGGAAAAATTTTGTACTATATACATAATTTTGATAAGAAAATATTTACACAAGCTTTACACAAAAGATCTTTGAAATTATTTTTACAAAGATAATTTGTACACTAGCTATTTATGTGCAAATAAAAGAATGTTTATATACATGAAAAATTTTTAATTTTTGTGATTTTTAGGGTTTTTAGCCATTTTGTTTATTTACACACTCACACAAAGTACGAGTTATGGCTAAAGTATATATGAAATATATACACACCCCCCTAAACTTAGCTCGAACGATGTCCTCAGAGTCAAGAGCGATGAAGAAGACATAACTCGTGCTAGGTATAGGGAAGTGAAAAGGAAGGCTATATACAAAGACGAATGGATGAAATAGAAAAGTCAAAAGAAGCTCGGGTCTTCCCCCTATACATAGGATCAAATAATCCTAAGTGTAGCAGGTTGTACACTAAGGGAAAATCGAGTGGACAATGTACAGGGTCTACCCCCCCATACTTAGGGTGAAATATCCCTAAGTATAGGCAGTAAAAATAGGGGTAGAAAGAAACAAAAGAGATACCCGAAGGTCCAACATCCCCCCTATACTTAAGGTAAAGTGCACCCTAAGTATAGCATAATCCAAAGATGAAGAAAGGGATTTGGGACTAAAGAATGTAGTGATATAGACATCTGGATCTATACAAGGCGGAGGATCAGTGAAACTCAGGCATGAGATGCATTAGATGTGAGTCAAAGACCACATCTCACGCAAAATGAATAGGGGCAAGATCAGCGACCCGCAGCTCATGATCTAGAAATGGCTTGAGCCATTGACCGTTTACTCGAAAGGTACTCTCAGAAGACAACTCAGATATATCAATGCTACCGTTGTCGTGTACCTTTCTAACCAAGTAGGGTCCCTTCCATTTGCTCTGTAGCTTCCCCGGAAACAAACGAAGCCTCGCATCAAACAGCCATACTCTCTGTCCAATCTCAAAATGCTTGTGGCTAATATGAGAATCATGCCATTCCTTTACTTTCTCCTTATAATGTAGGCTGTTTGAGAAAGCGGTATCTCTATGCTCCTCCAGGGCTGCTAACTCTGCCCTCCTCTGGTCTCCCATACCATCTGTATCCATAAGAATATCTGTAACTGCCCAAAGTGACTTGTGCCTCAGCTCAACAGGTAAATGGCACGGCTTGCCATATACGAGGCTAAAGGGAGATGTGCCCAACGGTGCCTTGAAAGACGTCCTATATGCCCACAAGACCGAGTCCAAAAGCTGTGACCAGTCCTTTCGGTCAGGGCTGACGACTTTCTGCAATATAGTCTTGATCTCCCTATTCGACACCTCAGCTAGACCATTCGTCTGTGGATGGTAAGGTGTGGCAACACGATGGTCTATACTGAACTCACTAGTAAGGGCCTTCACCTGGTCGTTGATGAAATGAGACCCCCCATCAGAAATCAATACTCGTGGAACCCCGAACCGCGTGATGATGTGCTTCCTCAAAAATCTGCAAACTGTCCTCGCATCAGCGGCTCGGGCGGGGATAGCCTCAACCCAATGACTAACATAATCAATGGCCAACAGAATGTAGTCAAATCCCTGACTCTTAGGGAATGGACCCATGAAATCGATGCCCCATGCGTCAAAAACCTCACAGAAGTGAATGGGTTGCATCGGCATCATATCACGCTGTCCACAAGTGCCCATCCTCTGACAGTCAGTACACCTCTTCACGAACTCCTCAGAGTCCTTGAAGAGGGTAGGCCACCATAAGCCGGATTGGAGCACTTTCTGTGTCGTTCTCCTCCCAGAATGATGTCCTCCTGCCTCAAGCTTGTGGCAGTAGGTGAGGACGCTACGGTGTTCCTCCTGAGGAATACACCGACGCCAGACGCTATCCCCTCCTTCGTGGTAAAGGATGGGATCCTCCCAATGGTAGGACTTGGCCTTCGCAAGGAAGGTCTCAAGCCTCTGCCTGGGACAATCTTGTGGGACTTTCCCAGCAATGAGAAAGTTCACAATATCGGCATACCATGGGAGTGAGGCGATAGCCAGGATCGCCTCATCTGGGAAGGTATCTCGAATGGGATCAATCTGCTCAGACTCCTCATGCTGCTCTAAACGGGAGAGATGATCCGCCACCACATTCTTGACTCCAGGCTTATCCTTGATCTCAATGTCGAACTCCTGGAGTAGAAGGATCCATCTAGTAAGTCTGGCCTTGGCATCCTTCTTTGCCATGAGGTACCTGATGGCGGTGTGATCTGTGTACAAAGTCACTCTAGATCCAATGATATAAGATCGAAACTTATCTAGGGCGAATACTACGGCTAGCATCTCCTTCTCGGTGACCGTGTAATTCCGCTGGGCGGAATCCAATGTGCGGCTAGCGTAGTTAATAGTAAATGGAACTCCATCCCTCCTCTGTCCCAGCACTTCCCCTACGGCAAAATCGGAGGCGTCCGTCATGATCTCGAATGGGAGAGACCAATCAGGCATCATGATCTCTTAGGCAGCCTCTGGCTGCACCACTTTCGGGCACGTCTACCCGATCATCTAGGTTGGCCCGCGAGAGCCGAGACCAGCTCTCCGAGCCCGAGTACGATTCCACCCTGTTCCCCCTTGACCCCCTTTCTTTTGGTTCTGAGAGACATGAGCCCGAGGAGAGATTAGCAGATTTGACAGCACATGAGTTGGGCTCATTTGATTTTGCAGACGTTATGGCCGGTAGTTCAGAGGATCGCTCCAGAGCAGAGCACATCGTGTTGGACCAGAGAGCGATCAACTCCACCCTGATCGCCTCGTTAGAGACAGTGTAGCAGCAGCTTACGGATCAGGGAGCTTTCATGATTGAGATGAGGAGAGAGTTGGAGCGACTCAGAGCAGAGAGAGATCAGTGCGAGCCTGAGGACGGACCAGATGCAGAGGCACGAGCCGCAGCAACCGCAATAGCAACAGCAGCCGCCGCCGCCGCAGCGGCAGCCGCCGCGGCAGGAGGACCACCGAGACCGATGCGGGAGTTGCATAACCCCGGCAACGGCGCCATTCTGATTGCACAAAAAATCCGAAGGCTAGGGTATAGGTGCTAAATCGGTCGTTGCGACCCAAGCGATCGGGATCGGTCGATCAAGAAAAAGTAAGAGACCACCAATCAAAGAGACAAAATCGAATCGAAAACAAGATAGCGGTCTTGCTATTAATTTAACCTGGTATAGCGACCAGGGTCGATCACAAGGAGCACGGGTTGGCCTTGCGGCCTACGAAGTAGTCAAAAAGAAATAAAAGAAAATAAAAGAAATGTTTTTGGTGGTTTTTAAATATTTTATATTTTTTTTGGATTTTTAGTGAATTAAGAAAATAATAAAAGTAAGAAAACTATACACTTCAACAATTTATTAAATACACTAAAAATCAACCAAAAATTCAAACAAAAATATTTTTTTGTGTTTTATAATTTTTGGTGTTTTTGGTGAATTTTTGAGATTTTTCTGATGTTTATTTAATTTTCTAAAAATCAAAAAGTGACTAAAACTGTAGGTACTGTCCAGCCGAGCTAAAAGAGCCTAGATAAAATATCTAGAAGCCCCAAATTAGCCTGGAGGTATTTTTCCTGTATAGAGAAGAAAACAAGGAAAAATTGGGCACCTAATTTATTATTTTTGGATTTTTGGTTTATTTATAAGAATTTTTATAAATTTTAAGTGTTTTTCAATTTTTAGGTGTTTTAAGCAATGAAAAATAGCCAAATTTGGCTAGAAAATCAAGCAAGCATAAAAAAACAGCAAGTAAATTTTTTGTAAATTTTAGATGAAATTTAATATTTTTTTGTGATTTTTAAAGTTAGACAGTGACAAAATTAGATGTTTTTGAATTTTTAAAAATATAAAAATAAAACAAAAATGTCTCCAAAAATCCTAAAAACATTTACACTATGGCAGGAGCCATGTGTCCAATTTTCGTTGGATTTGGAGGTGATTTGCTATTTTATTCAAAAATCAAAATATGGTACTGTATACAGGGACTTAAGTGCAAATACCCAAAGTTATGGGGGGTCTGGTGCAAATAACCTAGGTAAACACGTGCGTCGCACGCGCCTGAGGCACTCAGGGACCCAAATGTAAGAAAAATAAGTTCCAAGGGCTATTTGGTAACAGGTACCAAAAGTCCAGGGACTTATCTGCAAAATACCCAAAAATATCCGCACATGCTCAATTATTCTACGCACAGGGGTATAAATGCAATATTTCAAAAACTTTCATTCACTTGATAACATCCAGAACTACAAGGGCCGAATATGCAAAACACCCAGATAATCACGTGTCGAAGCACGTGTCAGACCATGCACAGGGGCATATCAGCAAATAAAAGCAAGCACGGGGTCCTGATGAATCCACATTTCATCATCTTTATTCTACATTTTGGCACCAAAAACCCAAGCAAATACCTGTAAAAAGCATTAAAATCATCATCTTAGCATCCATGCAGTGCATCATATTAGGGTATAAAATGCTGTAATTAAGGCCAAAATTATAGAATAAATAAAGAAAAGAAAAAGAATAAAATATTGTAAATATTTTATGACCCGAAACCCCGAGACCTAGACATCTTGATGAGTAGGTCGACAAGGAATCAGGTAGGGGGAGATAAGGGCCGAAATATAGATAAAATACCTATATCATTATATTCATTCTATATTCATTTTGGGACCTATTTTTGGCTCCACTTTTTATACATCAAATAAAGAAACTTTGTACATGAAATTGTAGATAATTTAATAAAGAAAAATACAAAATTGATTTCACAGAAAAATAATGTACAGATAAAAAGTTATGGTCTGAACAAGATTCCAAAATCCCAACTTCCCAGACCCGTATCTCACAAACGACAACTCCAAATGCAGCATACTCACCTTCAATTGTATATAGAATAAAATAATCTAATTAATGGTCGTGGTTTCGCATTTGGCGGAGCTATGGTTTGAAAGTTGAGTTTTGGACCCTATTGTACACCTTTACTGAATAAAATATTCAATTTATTCTTTATTCATTATTTGTTCATTTTTATATTTTTATATTTTTGTAAATATTACTTATAATAATTGTGAATATTAAAATCAGAAGAAAAATGTAAATAAAACTCAAAATAAAATAGATACATATTTGATACATAGGTATTACACCTGTACTTATACCTATATTAAATATACTTCTATTTTATTAAATACACAAAACATATCAGAAAAATAAAATAAAAATATATTTGTGTATATAAAAGTATGTTGTAATTTTAGAAAATAATAAATAAAAATAATAGAATTAAAATACACAAAAGAAAAATAAAGTAATAAAGTATATGGGTATTATACCTATAAAGGGGTAAAAAGTGAACTTAAGCCTCATAAAAATAAATAAAATTCATAATAAAATACTTCATAAATTAATAAACAAGTTTTATTTTTTAACCAAATTGAAATTCATCCATTTACTATTTTATTTCGATTTTTTGAAATAATTTCTTGAAGATTTTTCCTGGTTGGTCCACTTGGACCAACCAGGTTGGTCTAACAGTTGACCTCGGTCAATTGTCTGACCTCCTCTTCCAGACTTGTCAGATAGGTTTTTGTCCCATTTTCTTGCCATTTTCTAGGTCCAACCTTGCACCAAATCGTGTCGACGTCTTCTGCATTTTTGCGCCTCGATCTATGGTGAATCACGCCCAGGTGATTCCTTGGGCCGAGGACCATCGATCGAGGCGCTGGACCCTCGTCTTCCACGCCGTTCGTCAACTCTACAAAAGAGGACCCCCAACTTCAATTCGAATTTTAATCCTTCTTACGCCATTTTTACCCTCAAACCCCTAGCCCTTCGTGTTCCTGGTGACAGCAGGCGTCAAATCGAGCCTGGGTTTGAAGCGTTTGGCGTTGAATCGAAGAGATTCGACCCTCGCCGGAGCTCCGTCGTGCCTCATCGCCTGTCGTCTCTGGTGAGTCCCCTCCTCTTTTCTCTTCGTTTTCTTGTAGCTGTAGCGTAGGTTAGCTTAGGTCTATAGCAGTTTTGAGTTTCGTTCATCCAATCGCTGAGAATCCTCGATCGAAGCCACGGCGGAGCTGAGCTCTGCCCGACGTTTCCGGCCACTCCAGTGATCCATCACCGTCCAAATCACCTCCATCCTTCTCCCCTTCACTCCGTCACTCCGCTCCACCCATCATCTCCCCTCGATCTCGCTCAGATCGAGCCGACCGAGCTCCCTTCTCCGCCGCTCGCCGGAGCTCTTCGCCCGCACCATTAATCGCCTCATCTGAACCATCAAGCACCACCATTTTGTTCGTCTGGTTTTTGCGCACTCACCCTGCAGGTCTGAGCCCCAGAGAAGGCTCCATCGACCTTCATCGAGCCCAGACGTCTCCGCCCAGGTCGCCTTCGCCGTCCGAGCACCTCGCGCCGTCCCTGCCTTGCCTGAGACCACCTGCTGACGCGGAAGGGCCCCGATATCATTTTACCTCTGATCCTAGGGCCGGAGCGGCCGTGTGTCGGCCGCTATCGCCGCTCGAAGTTCGTCGAGGAGGTGTTCTTCGTGAACCCCTCCCTGCCGTTGGATCGACCACCTCCGCCAGACACGACGCCAGCCGTTCGATCGCCTGCGCCTCCAGCCGTCCGATCGAGCCTTGAAAATCTAATCTCAGCCGTCCGCGACGAAGGGGTACGCACCGTCAGATGCGCGCCACGTGGACAAGTGGGACGCCATCGGCCGCAAGATCAAACCCCGTGGATATTTTGCATTTTTAACCCACGAATTTTTTTATTTACTCTTTAGTCCAAAAACTTTCATTTGAGTTTAAATAGTTTTGTAATATTTGCACTCAGGCCCTCACAGTTCGCTATTTGCACTTTAGTCCACGCCACGTCACCTCACGTGACTGGGGCGCGTGACTTTTGGGTATTTTGCATGTTAGGCCCAGAACTTTTAACTATTTGCAATTACATCCCTGTGCGTAGTCAATTAAATATCTTTTTGGATAAATTGCATGTATGCCCTGCCGACTTTTAATAATTGCAATTATGCCCTTGCGAATGGTGTTTCACGTGAGATGTGCGTGTCTCTTTGGTGAAATTTGCATCTGAGCCCCTGGATGTTTTGATAATTACATTTATACCCCTGCTAGGCTCAGAATTTTTGTGTGCTTAGTCTAATTATTTCACGCCTCATTTGATTGCGAAAAATTCTCAAAAAATAGGTGTAAGCTCATGTATGCTTCTATTTTCACGCTATATTTTTAGTTTTTAATTTTATAATATTTTTATATTTATTAAAAATCGAAAATATGCTTTTTATTCACTATCTAACTTAGAAAACACCAAAAAAATATTAAAATACCTCCAAAAATTCCAAAAAAATTCCCTAGTGTCTATTTTATCATATTTTAGTGTCAGTCCAAAAATCATTAAAAATCTCAAAAGAAAAACACTAAAAATTTAAAAAGACTATAAAACTTCAAAAAAATATATAAAATCAAAGAAAACTCCAAAAAATACAAACTTAGTTCCTGTTTGTTATTTACTTTGTTCTCTTTATAAGAAAAATAGTGTGAAAGATTTTGATTGCTGTTTGCTAATTTTTAATTCTCATTTTGCTCACAGCCAACACATTTTCCACTGATTTCTTCTATTTCAGCCTTTAAAAATATCAAAAACACTTTGAAAAATCACCAAAAATCACAAAAAACAGTAAAAAATCCTAAAAATATTAAAAACAATTAAATTCTGAATTTTTGGTTATTTTTGTGCATTTTTATAAATAGTTACCTTGTCTTTTATTCCATTGTTTTTATTTTCCAACATTAAAAAGAAGAAATAAAAAAATATAAAATATAAAATTATAAAAATCAGAAAATTAAAAATCAAAAATACAAAATTAAAATTAAAAATTAAATAAAAAAATTAAATAAAAAAATTAAAAATTAAAAACCCACAAAAAGAAATTAGATTGGCTAAGTGATTCATCAGATCTAGGGATTGGATTTTTATCTACACTCTACACCGTTGTTTCCTATGTTCGACCCCTACTCGCTTGCCATTATACATTGTTAGTAGGGTATAATAAATTTTAATCCTTGCTCTTGATTGCTTTATTGATTGTGTGGGTTAATTGTTGAAGATCGAGGAGGCTTGAGTAGTCGCATCAGCGACAATGAGTCTGATTTGTCAGACCACTATTTAGCGGCTCTCGCAATCTCGCTTTTCAAATGGTGCCGTTGCCGGGGAGCATCGGCTTGTAGAGTACCTTTCGGGTCTTTTTAGTTACTTAGCCATTTTTGATTACTTGTCTCTTATGTATCATCTGTTTTGAACTGTCTGACATCTCTTTTGTTTTCTTGCGAGGGACCGCCGACCGAGGAGGATCGCCTAGGGGATCCTGAGCAGCCTTGAGAGGAGGAGCCGGCTATTCTACCCTAGCCGGTAGGAGAGAGCAGGAGAACTAGAGAGAGAGAGTTGCTTTTATTTTCGTGAGAGAGAGTATTTGATTAATTTGTAATAATACAGGACTTGGACACTTGAACACTTCGGGCCTAATTTCCGGGTGTTTGTTCACCCGGGGGCTCACCGCGGCTTTTTCGTGTTTTATCGACTGTCATTTGCCGGTTTTGTTTTCTTTTTTATTTCTTTTGTGGATTGAGCTCTTAGATTTAGGTCCTGCTTGATTCGATAAGCCTAGGTCCAAACACCCTAATAACTCTTGCATGCTCCTATAGTTCGTATTTGGACTTAGATTAATTAAGTAGTTTATCATTGGCTCTCGATCCGCGCGCTGTGAGCTCACTCCACACAAGCGCTTTCTCCTAACTCAAATGTGTTGAGTAGAGGAGGAGTGAGCTTAGACCGGACACTAGGATTAAGAGTTAGTGGTTAACTCGTGGTTCTTCACGCTAGCAGTTGCCTGTTTTAGGACGATTTCCGCATTGCATGACCGGCATATAGATTAGGTTTATAAATTTCTGCTTTGCATCCCGCATGGAGAGAGCTGGGATTCACTGTAAGTCTTCTCACTTTGCATTCATCATTTAGGCACAAAGGTGAGATTTCCATCTTGGTGCCGACTTGCATTGTCTTTTCCCGACTCTTTTCTCCCTCTGATTTTTGGACAAAGTAGGATAAAGAAAATACAAAATCGTTAGGCGCTTGTTTGAATCTACTCAAAAGAAGCGATAACACAAAAATATTAAAAAAGGGACTGCTAAGAAAACTTTGACCTAAATAAAATTGGTAATTGGACTCATTGATTGGGGAGAGTAACACCCTCACTTGTTTTCAGGTTGCATGGGAAGGTCTCCTTCCAAGTGAGGTGAGTGTTTCGTAAGGATTAGAGCCAAAAATCCAACTTGTGGTTGCCTTGTGTATCGCCTGGATTTCCGAAGTATTGGCGCTACTATCGTACGTAGTCGAGTAGGGCTTGGTCGCCATTGGTGACTCACTATTGTGTGAGCATCGACCTTGTCCGAAGTACCGAGCATAGGCCACGCCTTCACGGGGGTGTCTGTCTCACCGGCTGCGTCCGAGTAGGATCTTGCACGCCCACGGGTGATTCCGTTGCGAGCGAGATCCGAAGTATCGGTTTCGCCTATCGGCTTCCTCCCTCTATTTCTTTGGCTTAGTAGGGATCCAGGAAGGGTTACAAGGACCTTAAAAAGCGCAAGTTACAGGTTACACAGGAGGAGGACAAGTACGGGAATACTTTTCCGGCAGTACTCTCGCTCCTATAGGTGTAGCGCTCTAAGGACTCGTTGAAAGATAAATTCCTAAAAACAAGATAAAAATTACAAAGATAAAAGCCGAACCTTCACGGCTTCACGCGTTGAGTTGGTGAACTCCCTTCTCTTGTGTTTGATTGCTAATCACATTTAGGTCAAGATCAAAAATATCGCGCCGTTGCGCAATTTTGTTTCCCCTCCAGTTGACCCTCGCTCATTGTGAGCCTTCTACTGTTTTACATTCCATTTGTTTCTTGTTGACCCCCGTATCTTTCATCCACATCGATCTTCCTCTTGATCTTCGAGATGGCGACGGATGGACAGTTTAGTCGAGGCTCTGTCGGCACCCACATCAGTTCTATTCGCTCGCCCTCTCCAATAATTCAGGGCGATTCCCGAGACACCGGTTCAAACCCTATGAACCGACCTCCAGACTCCCTGCCTTCTTCAATAAACCGGGATCACTCTCATCCCGAACTCTGTCCGTTTTGGATGGCCATTGATTTTACTCCTTACACATCGCCATCCTTAACGAAGTTCTGTGTTGACCTTGACACAGACCGCATCTCTCTATCTGGTGCTGCAATTCAGACTGATCGGGGCATTCTACCATGTGCAGACTTAGAGCCCGAGCCAGCCAACCAAGCAGAGTCAGAAATGGCAGGAGGAAGGGGAAAAGGACCACAGCCCCAGCAGGAGCCTGAAGACAATGCAGCGGAAGGACAATACACTACGCAGGGCGAGGTCAACAGTCAACTGCTGGCTTCCAATCAAGCCATTCAGCAGCAGTTGACTAATCAGGCCTTGGCCCAGACAACCTTCCAGGACATGCTAAACGATCTGAGGAGGAGGGCCGATGCGAGAGACGGCCGACGGGAGGATGATCCGAACTACGATCCCAATTTCCATGAAGTCAGAGATGAGTTTTCAGTGGGACCTGAATATGAAGCAGCAGAAGAAGATCCACCGCAGCCCAAGCCCACACTCAAGGAGACATACAACCCGGGAGCAGGGCGCATCACTGAGTGGATCCAAATTCCACGTATGCACGCCCACTTCGAGATGAAGCCGCAATTTCTGTCACTGCTTCCCACTTTTCATGGGAACACCACTGAAGAACCATATATTTTTCTCAAGAAGTTTGGCCGCATCTGTTCCACTGCTCACTACCCAGGAGTCCCCCTAGATGTGGTCAAGATGTTCGTGTTCCCTTTTAGCCTCCAAAACAAGGCCCTTTACTGGGTCGACCATCTCGGGAAGGTCGTTACCACCTAGGAGGAATTGAAATCTGCTTTCCTCCATAAATTCTATCCTCTTGGGAGATTAAACCAGATGCGCGCCCGGATCTCCAGTTTCTGCCAGCAGCCCCACGAGACGATCCATGAAGTGTGGGAGAGATTCAAAGATCTCCAGAAAAAGTGTCCCCACCATGAAATACCAAAGATCAGTCTCGTACAACACTTCTTTGGAGGGCTATCATTTGAGAGCTAAAAGCTCGTGGATGCAGCTTGTGGCAGATCGCATTTCAACAAGGACGAGGATGTCGTATGGAATGTTTTTGAAGAAATGGCTGAGGGAGAAGCAGCCCAATCCTCGTCTAGAATTTACATGAAGCCACCGACCGCCATCAGCAAGCCAGTTAACATGGCTTCTCACACTAAGGACAAAGATGAAAGATCCAACCTGAGTATCATCGGGATCCACTTGTCCAAAGTGGACATCATTGAGAAGAGGTCACAGGACCTCGAAAAGCTGGCGGTTATAGAGAAGAGGACCCAAGGTCTGGAGAAGCTCGACCAGATCTACCAGCAGCTGGAGCAGCTCGTCAGAGCAATGAATGCAAACATGTGCAACTTTGTGTCTACCACTGCAGAGCCGAATACTGAGAAGAAGGAGCCTACAATGCAGCAAAACCCTCAGCCGACTCCACCGCAGCCCCAGCCTGTCCAGCACGTGTACTACGTGCAGGTTCCGGAGCAGCCACCGCAGCCTCAGACGCAGATGGTTGTATACCAACCAGAGCACCAGCCCACATACTCCGAGCAGTTCTCTCCACCCCCGCCACTGATCCAGGAGATCAATGGCGTCTGGAACAATGAAGCACAGCTGACCCGTCCTCATGGACAATCTCAGGGTCAGAACATGGGCAGCCGGCCCTATCATCATCAGCAACAGGGTGGGAGACCATTCCAGCGGCCGTACCAGTACCAGCCTCCCTCACAAGGGAATACTTGGAGGCAGAATTACCAACATGGTCCTCAGCAGTCCGGATATCGTGGACATGGATATCACCAACAGTCGTCTGCTCAATACAATCAGCACAACTCTCAGTACTCCTCTAACCCCCCTCCTCAGCACCAATTTGCACAACGATACCAGTCGCAATCTCAACCGCCATACCAGCATTCTAGACCCCAGCAAGGGGAATCCTCTGAGATTGTACCGGTGAATCTGACCCTGGCTTGTTTAGAGCAGTTAATGAAGAACATGGCTGAGATGAACCAGAAGATCGACGACCTGACGGCAGCCAAAACCGTCATACCATCCCAGGTCAAAGCTAACCCTAACAATTTCCGACGCAAGGAGCACGTAGCCGGCAGTGTCCAACCCGAATCAGGTAAAATTAATTATTTTTTATCTAACGCTGTTACTCTCAGGAGCGGTAGGACACTCCAGCCATCGGCGACGACGAAGGGAAAGCACATTGCATCTGATGGGGAATCGTCAGTCCAGCCAACACCAGGGCCAGCCAGCATTTTGGGAGCAGTACCAGCATCCAGAAAACCATAAAAAAATGAAGAAAACAGAAAAATACAAAAAGATAGCAGTAACCTCGGTGGAGAACAACCAGCATTGGAGACACTTGCACCCGCACCACAGCCAGCTCCTAGCAGGGGGAGCACAGCACCTGCAGTGAGTCCAACACCAGCACCTGAAGCCGAGCCAGTCATTTTTGGTCCGCAATTTGTAGATGAATCTATTCCTTTTTGTCATCTACCTGTAAACAACAATACGGACACTATTTTGAATGATATTGGTGAAGAGTTTGTAAATATTCCTTTTCCTGAAGCAATGAAAAAACACAAAAAAATGAAAAATTTGAAAAGTGCTTTATCTGACCCTGCTATCATAGAAATCATTCAAAATTTGGTGTTAAATATGCCATTGATGAAAGCCCTTGAGTACATGCCAGCCGTGAAAAAAGGACTTAAAGAGCATGTACAACCAAGCGCAGGCCAACCCCCCACAATTCCAGAAGCAAAGGTGGTAAATCCCGAGAAGCACATCCTCACTATGGCCACCGTCAACGCCATCAGCAACCTCCCGGATAAAAAGCCATATATGGGAGCACCTCTTGTACATTGCCAGATGTTCGATCAAGAGTTCGAACGAACACTTCTCGACAGCGGGTCATCTGTCAATCTGATGCCAGCCTCACTACTCACGGAGTTCAAGTTAGGACCGCTCAAGCCTACAAAGATGATTCTGCAGTTTGCAGACAAGTCAGTCAAGCGGCCTAGGGGCCTGTTGGAGGACGTGATCGTCACGGTTTAGGGAAAGTCATTCCCGGCCGATTTTGTGGTCTTAGATATGGACGTCCCCGCTCCGTTGCTCCTTACCCCGATCAAACTCGGAAGGCCATTTCTGCGGACGTCAAACACAGTGGTGAATTATGGGACGGGAGAAATCACTTTTGGAGCTGGCAATGAAATTATCCGAGTAGAAACCCTGTCTGAGGGAACGCCAACTGAACCGACATCTGCGTCGTGTGCAAGGGTGGTCGAGCACAATGAAGACTGCGATTTTCTAGCAGAAATTCAAGATACCAACCTATTTCCTAGATGATAATGAGATCCATGGACTCCTCCGTCCCGAGGAGGAAGTGGAGACCGCAGTCGAATTTCCTTGTATCGATCAAGATGAGGAACTTGCTGATGCGCTACAAGATACTACCATGGGGGTGATGTGCCTTCAAAACCAAGAGCCGAAATTTGAAACAGTTTTTGATGAAGATGACATTATCAGAGAATTTTGTCAGGATTTGAGAGAGGAAACAGATCAGAACATGGTGGACACTGAACCATTGAACGAATCACCACCAGCACTGATAGCTGAGGTCACCACCGAAGCAGCTCAGACCCCGCCAGAGCTAAAACCCTTGCCCTCCAATATGAAGTATGCCTTCCTTGCGAGAGAACCGAACATGTACCCGGTCATCATTAATGCACATCTGACCGAAGATCAAGAATCTCGTCTGATGGAGGTTCTTGAACGCAACCGCAAGGCGATAGGCTGGCGAACGTCTGATCTCCATGGGATCAATCCGTCACTCTGCTCGCACCGCATCTTTCTGGAAGAGACTGCAGACCCTCTCGCGAACTGCAAAGAAGATTAAATCCGAACCAGCGAGAGGTGGTTATGAAAGAAATCTAGAAATGGTGTGATGCGGGATTCATTTATCCCATCTCCGACAGCAAATGGGTGAGCCCTCTGCATGTTGTGCCCAAGAAATCAGGGATCACCATTGTGAAAAATGACAAAGGAGAGGAGATCGCAACCAGAGTACCGACTTCTTGGCGAGTGTGCATAGACTACAGAAGACTCAATCTCGCCACCAAGAAGGATCATTTTCCGCTACCCTTCATCGACCAGATCTTGGAGAGATTGGCCGTGAAGGAATACTTCTGTTTCTTGGACGGCTACTCTGGGTATAATCAAGTTGCTATTGCTCCTGAAGATCAAGAGAAGACCACGTTCACCTGTCCTTTTGGCACATATGCCTTTAGACGGATGCCGTTCGGGCTTTGCAACGCCCCAGCCACATTTCAGAGGTGTATGCTTGCAGTTTTTGCCGATATGGTGGGTAGCTTTCTCGAGGTCTTTATGGACGATTTTTCGGTCTATGGGGATTCATTTGATCAATGTCTGGACTATCTAGACCGAGTCTTACGGAGGTGCTGCGAAGTGAATCTTGTGCTCTCCTGGGAGAAGAGCAATTTCATGGTGACCGAAGGAATCGTGCTGGGTCACGTTGTTTCTAAACATGGCATGGAGGTTGACCCAGCCAAGGTGGATGTAATTTCTAAGCTGGAGCCACCTAAAAATATCAAGCAAGTCCGGTCATTCTTGGGCCATGTCGGTTTTTACCAACGATTTATTAAGGATTTCAACAAACTGGCCAGACCGCTGACTGAATTGCTCGGCAAGGACAATGAATTCATTGTAGACGACCGTGTGCTCCTTGCCTTTAATCTGTTGAAAGAGCTCATCACGCTGGCCCCTGTCCTACAGCCACCGATTTGGACTCAGCCTTTCGAGATTATGACCGACGCGTCAGATTATGCCATCGGAGCAGTACTGGGACAGAGGAAAGATAATGTACCATTTGCGATTCACTACGCTATTCGAACGCTCGATGAAGCCCAGAGAAACTACACTGTCACTGAAAAGGAGATGCTAGCGGTAGTCTTTGCTTTGGAAAAGTTCAGATCTTACCTTCTTGGGTCTAAAGTTATCATTTACACTGATCATTCGGCCATTCGGTATTTACAGCAGAAGAAGGACGCCAAACCACGTCTCATTCGGTGGATCCTTCTCCTCCAGGAGTTTGATTTGGAAATCAGAGATAAACCTGGAGTCAAGAATGTAGTGGTCGATCATCTGTCAAGACTTCCTGAACCAGAGTCTCTGAGCTGAACCTGCAGCCTATTACAGAGACCTTTCCAGATGAATCGATTCTGTCTGTCGCCTCACTTCCTTGGTATGCGGACATTGTGAATTATCTAGTTGCCAAGAAAATCCCGCAGGACTGGCCTAAGTTGAAAATACACAGATTTTTGTCTAAAATCCATTTTTACCAGTGGGAAGACCCATATCTGTTTTGTGAGGGAGCAGATTGCATCTGGTGAAGGTGTATTCCTCAGGAGGAAGTTCCAAGTGTCCTCGCTCTATGTCATGATCAAGATTCAGGAGGACACCATTCAGGCAAACGAACGGCAGCAAAAGTTCTTCAAAGTGGCCTCTGGTGGCCTTCATTATTCAAAGATGCAGATGAGTATGTCAAATGTTGCACTGATTGTCAGAAGATGGGTGGAACCATAGGAATGAGAGACACAATGCCTCTGAAATACATTCAGATCTCAGACGTCTTTGACGCATGGGGCATCGACTTTATGGGCCCATTTCCTAACAGTCAGGGTTATGAGTATATTCTGCTTGCTGTCGATTATGTCAGTCGATGGGTGGAGGCCATCCCCACCCGAGCCACCGATAGTAGGACTGTCTGTCGATTCTTACGAGATCACATCATAGCACGGTTCGGGATTTCCAAAATTCTCATATCTGACGGGGGTAGTCATTTCATAAATAGAGAGGTGAAGAAGCTGACTCAAGAATTCTGCATCGAGCATCGTGTTGCTTCACCCTACCACCCGCAGTCTAATGGCTTAGCTGAATGTTCCAACAGGGAGATCAAGACGATTCTACAGAAACTTGTGCGTCCGGATCGCAAGAACTGGTCTCAGCTGCTTGATTCCGTTCTTTGGGCTTACAGAACAGCGTACAAGTCACCCTTGGGAATGTCTCCCTACCGCCTGGTGTATGGCAAGCCATGTCATTTGCCCGTGGAACTTATTCACAAATCTTTATGGGCTATTAATATCTATAATTTGGACTCCAAGCAAGCAGGAAAGAACAGAAAATTAGATCTGAACAGATTACTGGAATTCAGAGATTATGCATATGACAACAGCCTGATGTACAAGGAGAAGGTCAAAACATGGCATGACAAGCACATCCGCCATAAGTCCTTTGATCCAGGTCAGAAGGTATGGTTGTTCCATGCGAAATTAAAGATCTTTCCAGGCAAATTGAAGAGCAAATAGACTGGGTCATTTTTGGTTAGGCAGGTGCGTGACAACGGAAGTGTATTGATATCCAATCTGTCAGCTGACGCACAACCTTTTGTAGTCAATGGACAGCTTCTGAAACCATACCTTGAACATGACACATTCATGGCCGTCGTTGACTCAATTCAAGTAATCTATGAGGATGAGCTGAATATCTCGAAAGAGGCAGAGGAAGGCAAAGCACATCAAAACATTTTTGAATGATTTCCCTTTTCGTCTTTTCTTCTTTTCTTCTTTTCAATTTCTTTTATCTTGTTCTACCGAATTGATGCCATCCCTTTCATCACTGCTACACTTAGGATGTACTTTATCCTAAGTAGAGGAGGGATGCGCATCCCGAGTTGTTCATATCCAATCTCATATCTTTTCTTCTTTTCTTCTTTTCCTTTTCTATCTTCTTTATCTATCAAAAAGGTGCCGCCTTTGTAGACAGTTTTCCATACTTAGGACGTACTTTGTCCTAAGTATGGGGGGGTGTGCACCCCGAGTTATCTATTCTTTTCGATCCTCTCCATTGTCTCCTCTTCTTGTCTATACCTAGGGATATCTTACCCTAAGTATAGGGGGAGACAATCTGATTATTTGATCCTAAGTATAGGGGGGACGGTCAACTTCTCATTCATTGATTCATTCATTCTTTAGCCTTGCCTATACTTAGTACGAGTTATGTCTTCTCTTTTCTATCCGATCAATGAGGACATAGCTCAAGCTAAGTATAGGGGGGTCGTATATACTACGTATATACTTTAGCCATAACTCGTACTTTCGTATTTTCATAATAATAAGGCTAATAACTCTTTAAAACTCATTAAAATTCTTAATAAAAAGATGTGGTCATTCATCAAATTCTTTTTGTATTTACTGATTAATAAATCAGGTGAAAATGTTTTTTTTTCAAAATGTTTGAAAAATAGTTTGAAAATCTTTGTGAACATTTATTGAAAACTATTTTGAAAATATTTTGTTACATGTTTTCAACATTTGTAAAAATGTGTGGTTTGTAAAATTTCTTTTCTTTGTGTGAAATAAAATGTTTGAAAAATGATTTGCAAATGGTTTGAAAAATGGTTGCAAAAATGATTTGAAAAACCTATATATACTGTTTTGAAAAGCCTTTGCAAAATGATTTTCAAATGTGTGTGCATGTTTGCAAAGATGTTTGTAAAAATTATTTTGGACTATAGTTTTCAAAAAATTGTGTGAAAAGCTTGTGTCAAATAAGTTTGAGGAATATACACATCACACCAAAATCTAGCTTATGTACATATGTATAAAATCGACCACTTACCCTTGTAAATTCTTAAAATCCACTTCGTGTAAAAAATAAGAAGCACTCCCGTGTACATATTTTAACCTAGCTTTCAGCCAAAACTTTTTATTTTCAAAAAAAAAAACCAAAAACATTTGCAAAATTAAAATCCAAAAACATTTGAAAAATCTTTTTGAAAAAATACAAAAAATGCATATGCATCATCATCATATTTTCAAAAATTCATAAAAAGTTCAAAAATCTTTGAAAATTGCATCACAAAAATATTTTCTGCATTGCATTGCATAGCATTCGCATTTTTCGGATTGAGTTTTGATAGTTGAACAAGTCTAAGTAAAATCCGGAGATTGGAGCTTGATTGGACCTTATAATCTACCTAATAACAGGAACCTTATAGGAATTGGGTTTGAGGTACTTCAGGTCTAGTTGACTTAATTCTTTAAGGATCACAGGACTTGGTTCAATGGATGCTTGACTGCCTAAGTAGAGTATTTCGGAGCACACGCACGACTCTTGTTGATAATGACCTAACTTGGACACCTGCACCTTTCACATGGCTCGACTCAGTTGGAGTGGTGAGGGGATTGGATTTGCCGGTATGAGACGCACACAAGTGGAAACACTTGTCCTCCTCTAGGGAGGGAAGTGCATCCCAACCCATCCAGTGATTAGGAAGTCTAAAGACAGGAGGTTGTGGGTTGCGATAAAGCTTCAAAAGAGGGATAGTCTACTAGCTCAAGAGGAAAAACTCCTTATGTAAATGCTGCTGTATTTAGTATTCAAAAAAAAAAAGAAAAAAAATGTCCAGGCATGTACAAAAAAGAAAGAGCCTGCAAGTATGTACAAAGTCAATAAGCAAGCTTGAGTTCCAAAGTCAAATATGTGAGCCTGCAGCAGGATGACTTGACTACACTGGTCTTGCATCCCGGGATAGGTAGCTACACTGGCTACCGTCCATTCTTCTCTTCACCCCCTCCTCTTGAGCTGGTTGCCACTTGAACTTAGAAGGGAATACCCCGCTCCTCGAGGATGGAGTTGCTGGATTGGGGAATCATTGGGTTGTTGTACTGGAGAAGTCAGTTTCTTTGTCATTCTAGTGGGGGAGAGCCACCATCACTTACACTGTGCAAGTCAGATTCATAGTCGTAAGAGTTTGCGTATGAGTTGAAGTATTTTTGACCTAGCTATTGAGGAGACTTGAACAGAGTTTTGGGATTCTCAGGGACTGTTGGATTTCAAACACGGTTCTCACCAAGGTTCCGCCCGCACTAAATTTTCAAAGGTCCGACTTAAGCTCCAAACTTTGATTTTGCAAGGACAAGTTTGATAATCAGATAAATTCCAAGTTCTTCTTTTTCTTTTCTTTTCTTTTTCTTTTTGCACTTATTGCATAAGTGTTTGCTAGGGACTAGCAAAGGTAAAGTATAGGGGGATGATGAATCCACATTTCATGATCTTTATTCTATCATTTTGGCACCAAAAACCCTAGCAAATACCTGTAAAAAGCATTAAAATCATCATCTTAGCATCCATGCATGTGCATCATATTAGGGTATAAAATGCTGTAATTAAGGCCAAAATTATAGAATAAATAAAGAAAAGAAAAAGAATAAAATATTGTAAATATTTTATGACCCGAAACCCCGAGACCTAGACATCTTGATGAGTAGGTCGACAAGGAATCAGGTAGGGGGAGATAAGGGTCGAAATATAGATAAAATACCTATATCATTCTATTCATTCTATATTCATTTTGGGACCTATTTTTGGCTCCACTTTTTATACATCAAATAAAGAAACTTTGTACATGAAAGTTGTAGATAATTTAATAAAGAAAAATACAAAATTGATTTCACAGAAAAATAATGTACAGATAAAAAGTTATGGTCTGAACAAGATTCCAAAATCCCAACTTCCCAGACCCGTATCTCACAAACGACAACTCCAAATGCAGCATACTCACCTTTAATTGTATATAGAATAAAATAATCTAATTAATGGTGGTGGTTTCGCATTTGGCGGAGCTACAGTTTGAAAGTAGAGTTTTGGACCCTATTGTACACCTATACTGAATAAAATATTCAATTTATTCTTTATTCATTATTTGTTCATTTTTATATTTTTATATTTTTGTAAATATTACTTATAATAATTGTGAATATTAAAATCAGAAGAAAAATGTAAATAAAATTCAAAATAAAATAGATACATATTTGATACATAGGTATTACACCTGTACTTATACCTATATTAAATATACTTCTATTTTATTAAATACACAAAACATATCAGAAAAATAAAATAAAAATATATTTGTGTATATAAAAGTATGTTGTAATTTTAGAAAATAACAAATAAAAATAATAGAATTAAAATACACAAAAGAAAAATAAAGTAATAAAGTATATAGGTATTATACCTATAAAGGGGTAAAAAGTGAACTTAAGCCTCATAAAAATAAATAAAATTCATAATAAAATACTTCATAAATTAATAAACAAGTTTTATTTTTTAACCAAATTGAAATTCATCCATTTACTATTTTATTTCGATTTTTTGAAATAATTTCTTGAAGATTTTTCCTGGTTGGTCCACGTGGACCAACCAGGTTGGTCTGACAGTTGACCTCGGTCAACTGTCTGACCTCCTCTTCCAGACTTGTCAGATAGGTTTTTGTCCCATTTTCTCGCCATTTTCTAGGTCCAACCTTGCACCAAATCGTGTCGACGTCTTCTGCATTTTTGCGCCTCGATCTATGGTGAATCACGCCCAGGTGATTCCTTGGGCCGAGGACCATCGATCGAGGCGCTGGACCCTCGTCTTCCACGCCGTTCGTCAACTCTACAAAAGAGGACCCCCGACTTCAATTCGAATTTTAATCCTTCTTCCGCCATTTTTACCCTCAAACCCCTAGCCCTTCGTGTTCCTGGTGACAGCAGGCGTCGAATCGAGCCTGGGTTTGAAGCGTTTGGCCTTGAATCGAAGAGATTCGACCCTCGCCGGAGCTCCGCCGTGCCTCATCGCCCGTCGTCTCTGGTGAGTCCCCTTCTCTTTTCTCTTTGTTTTCTTGTAGCTGTAGCGTAGGTTAGCTTAGGTCTATAGCAGTTTTGAGTTTCGTTCATCCAATCGCCGATAATCCTCGATCGAAGCCACGGCGGAGCTGAGCTCCGCCCGACGTTTCCGGCCACTCCAGTGATCCATCGCCGTCTAAATCACCTCCATCCTTCTCCCCTCACTCCGTCACTCCGCTCCACCCATCATCTCCCCTCGATCTCGCTCAGATCGAGCCGACCGAGCTCCCTTCTCCGCCGCTCGCCGGAGCTCTTCGCCCGCACCATTAATCGCCTCATCTGAACCATCAAGCACCACCATTTTGTTCGTCTGGTTTTTGCGCATTCACCCTTGCAGGTCTGAGCCCCAGAGAAGGCTCCATCGACCTTCATCGAGCCCAGACGTCTCCACCCAGGTCGCCTCCGCCGTCCGAGCACCTCGCGCCGTCCCTGCCTCGCCTGAGACCACCTGCTGACGCGGAAGGGCCCCGGGAACATTTTGCCTCTAATCCTAGGGCTGGAGCGGCCGTGTGTCGGCCGCTATCGCCGCTCGAAGTTCGCCGGGGAGGTGTTCTTCGTGAACCCCTCCCTGCCGTTGGATCGACCACCTCCGCCAGACACGACGCCAGCCGTCCGATCGCCTGCGCCTCCAGCCGTCCAATCGAGCCTTGAAGATCTAATCTCAGCCGTCTGCGACGAAGGGGTACGCACCGTCAGATGCGCGCCACGTGGATAAGTGGGACGCCATCGGCCGCAAGATCGAACCCCGTGGGTATTTTGCATTTTTAACCCACGACTTTTTGTATTTACTCTTTAGTCCAAAAACTTTCGTTTGAAGTTTAAATAGTTTTGTAATATTTGCACTCAGGCCCTCACAGTTTCGCTATTTGCACTTTAGTCCATGCCACGTCACCTCACGTGACTAGGGCGCGTGACTTTTGGGTATTTTGCATGTTAGGCCCATAACTTTTAACTATTTGCAATTACATCCCTGTGCGTAGTCAATTAAATATCTTTTTGGATAAATTGCATGTATGCCCTGCCGGCTTTTAATAATTGCAATTATGCCCCTGTGAATGGTGTTTCACGTGAGCTGTGCGTGTCTCTTTGGTGAAATTTGCATCTGAGCCCCTGGATGTTTTGATAATTACATTTATACCCCTGCTAGGCTCAGAAATTTTGTGTGCTTAGTCTAATTATTTCACGCCTCATTTGATTGCGAAAAATTCTCAAAAAATAGGTGTAAGCTCCTGTATGCTTCTATTTTCTCGCTATATTTTTAGTTTTTAATTTATAATATTTTTATATTTATTAAAAATCAAAAATATGCTTTTTATTCACTGTCTAACTTAGAAAACACCAAAAATAATAAAATACCTTAAAAAATTCCAAAAAATTCCCTAGTGTCTATTTATCATATTTTAGTGTTAGTCCAAAAATCATTAAAAATATCAAAAGAAAAACACTAAAAATTTAAAAAGACTCTAAAACTTCAAAAAATATATATAAAATCAAAGAAAACTCCAAAAAATACAAACTCAGTTCCTGTTTGTTCTTTACTTTGTTCTCTTTATTAAAAAAATAGTGTGAAAGATTTTGATTGTTGTTTGCTAATTTTTAATTCTCATTTTGCTCACAGCCAGCACATTTTCCACTGATTTCTCTTATTTCAGCCTTTAAAAATATCAAAAACACTTTGAAAAATCCCTAAAAATCACAAAAAAAATAGTAAAAAATCCTAAAAATATTAAAAACAATTAAATTCTGAATTTTTGGTTATTTTTGTGCATTTTTATAAATAGTTACCTTGTCTTTTATTCCATTGTTTTTATTTTCCAACATTAAAAAAAAGAAATAAAAAAATATAAAATATAAAATTATAAAAATCAGAAAATTAAAAATCAAAAATACAAAATTAAAAATTAAAAATTAAATAAAAAAATTAAAAATTAAAAACCCACAAAAAGAAATTAGATTGGCTAAGTGATTCATCAGATCTAGGGATTGGATTTTTATCTACACTCTACACCGTTGTTTCCTATGTTCGACCCCTACTCGCTTGCCATTATACATTGTTAGTAGGGTATAATAAATTTTAATCCTTGCTCTTGATTTCTTTATTGATTGTGTGGGTTAATTGTTGAAGATCGAGGAGGCTTGAGTAGTCGCATCAGCGACAGTGAGTCTGATTTGTCAGACCACTATTTAGCGGCTCTCGCAATCTCGCTTTTCAGGTCCTCTATGCAAATATCACAAAAACTAAACAACTATCTAAGATATTTACAGAACTAAATGTGAAATAAAGTAAACCAGGGGGCCTAAGGGTAATTTACCCTTTATTAACTCGGACCGCAGGATGGATGCCACGTGGAGTGATCAACGGTGAAGCACGCCGGGTGGTCCAGATCAATCCTCCTCAGATCAAACGGTGGCTGTTGCTCCTAAACGGACGGCCCAGATGCAAACTGGAGCTGGAGGTCTGATCGGACGGTAAACGAAGGTCGAGGAAGAACAGTTCGTCGGCGAACTTTGCTGGACCAAGGTGCGCGCTCCCGACCTCCTCTGTTGCGCCTGAAGATCGGAGAAGCTCCGCGATGACGTTCCGCAGCTGTTGGTGAACCCTGATGACCCAGCCGAGCTCTGGAGAGCCCTGGCGAGGTCGGCGGAGGAAGAGCTCCTGGCCAGAATGACCCAAGCCCTCAGACGGGCTTGGAAGCACCTGCAAAGTAGACCAAGAGACTCACGGGTCGAGGGCAAACTGCCTCGACCCGGTTAGGCGGACGGAGGTGGTCTATGGGGCGATACAGACGAGCTCCGATGAGGGTGGGGACGGAGGAGCTCGAATCCCAGCTCCTGTACGAGCTGGGTTGGATGGGTATGCGGAGAAGATGCGCGGGAAGAAGGCAGTGGCGATGGCGAAGGTCGATGATCGAATGGGGGTCGGGCGTGGACGGAATCGACGGGGGACGACGGAGCAGCGATTTGGGGGAAACTACAAATTAAAGAAAAAGAAAGAACGACGGGGCTACCTGGGTGGACGGTGAGACTAGGGATGAGCTGGCGGTGCTCTGGGTCGTCGCCTCGAGGAGCGTCTCCCTCCGAGGCTCGAGCTCCTGCACTGGGCGGAGCAAGGCGGCGAAGCTCGCCGGATCAGTGGTCTCGCACCCTCTCCTCGCTTCGACACCACGGGGGACAAGCTGTCACTCTCGCCTACGCATTGGAGCTCACGGGAGGTGGAAACGACTAGCCAATGATCCCGAATCGAGGTGGTGGAGCTGGGATTAAGTACGCTGGAGGGTCCGGGAAGAAGGGTGCGGGTAGGGCACTGGAGCGCGCGGATCCCGAGGTGGAGGCTCCGGCGAGGGTCTCGGATATGCCATGGACGGATCTGACCCGGGGTTTAGGTGGGAATGAATCGGGTTTAGGCGCTAAAAAGGAGGGAAATCGGGTCGGGCGCCTAAGCCCGTGGGAAGTGGTCCGGGGGGGGGGGGCAGTTGACTGGGCGGTCAACAATCCCCAGGGCCAATGGGTAGCGGCCACGTGGCTGGATTTTGAAAGTGAAATTCAAGGTAGCTAATGGCCGAATTAGCAAAAGGTTAAAACATGACATATTTTTATTTTATTTTATTTCTATTTTTTAGTGATTTTTAATTAATTTTTCGAAGCAAAAATAAGGTATGTACATAGTAGGTTCATATATAGGTATATATACAAGATATAGGTTTTTAATTTTGATTTTTTTAATTATTATTTTTATAAAATTGTATTCCTATTTTATATTTTATTTATTTATATTATAAAATAAGGAATAAAGAGACATTTTGATTTTATTTTTATTATTTATATACATAGGTGAAATAAATACATATGTACATTTATATACATGGTATATTTACAATATATTTGTATGTTTTTAATTGTATTATTTTTATTTTGTTTTTTTTTGTTTTAATTGTTTTTATTTTATTTATGTACACTATATAATGTAGAATATTTACAAAAATTTTGGGAAATTAAATTTTATTTATTTTGTAAGGCTAAATAGATATAAATGAGTGGGTTATGTACCTGGTGGACATATACAAATGATGTTTTTGTTTTCTTTTTAATTTTTATATTTTTCTTTTGTTTTATATTTATAAATATATACAAATATTGACAAGCATATTTTAAGCTATTTTTTTGGAGGAAAATATTTTATTTTATTTACATATATATATTTACACACATGAGCCCCTATCTCCCTCTACTTTGGCTTTTATGCGGTCAGGCCCATGCTGAGCCCTCCCTTGGGTTAAGTTGCTCAATATTTATTCTAAATATCTCCCTCTTTTTCTTTTTAATCTTTATTCTTCTATTTTTGCACAAAAATATGCTAATTATAGATTCTTACACAATGCATGCTTTTGGTAATTATTTCTATTTACAACTATCTACATGCATTTGCAAAG
Source organism: Ottelia alismoides (assembly GCA_037367405.1). Taxonomy (NCBI): domain Eukaryota; kingdom Viridiplantae; phylum Streptophyta; class Magnoliopsida; order Alismatales; family Hydrocharitaceae; genus Ottelia; species Ottelia alismoides. Next base: position 29,208 of record JAZKJV010006707.1, on the reverse strand, counting down.
GTTTTTGTAGCTAAAATATAAGAATAAAGAGTGATGAATGAGTATTCATCATCGGCCGATAATACCTTTCGTCAAGCCACTGGTCCAGAACACAGTGGACGCATCTATTGCGGAGGACGCGACGAAACGATCCGTACATGGTACGGAATGGGTGGTGCAGGTGGGTCACAGTCTTCCTCGCAAGGAAGCCATAGAGAAAGAGAGATGGAGAGGGAGCTGCGCGAAGTAAAGGCAAAGATGACTGCAGAAGATGCAGAGATGGCCAAGATGTGTATGGACATGGCTAATGTCATGTCCTATATAATCCGTCTTCAAAGCCAAACCACGACCCCTGTACAACCTGCACAACTCGGCGACGATGAGGAGAGTGAGAAGGAGAGCGATGAGAGTGACGAGAGTGACGGGAGTGGTGCATCTGAGTAGATAGCATCTATGTAGTACATCTTAGTTTCTTTTTTATCTTTTTATTGTAATGTTTTTTATTAATGCCTGACATTATGTAGACTTCATAATAGTTCTTCATAAGTATGTTATATGTTATTATGATATTGATTGTTGAGAAGAATGATCTTGAATGTTTAGTTGTTTGGTTCTTGAATGTTATGTTTATTGGTTTTGCAGAGGGAGCAGAGAAGACACCATGAATCTAGGAATTTTTTTCCAGTCAGGGAGTATTGGGGACGGTTGTAACCGTCCCCTAAAGAGCTACAGAAACGTCCCGCCTGCCCAAACAGTCCACGGGAGACTATTGGGGACGGTTCGAACCGTCCCCTATACGCTTCTGTTGGCGTCGCGAATAAAGCACTGAAGGGACGGTTTTAACCGTCCCTTATACGCTTCTGTTTGCGTCACTATAGACTTATAGTAGAGGGGACGGTTACAACCGTCCCTAATACTCTTCTTTTGGCATCGATATAGACTCTTCCAAGCTTATGTTGGCATCGCAAAAGGTCTGCAAAGTAGAAGGGACGGTCACAACTGTCCTTAATCCTTAACGTAGGCGACAGTTTTAACCGTCCCATAACGTTTTTTGTGGCCGTCTCAAAATGGTTGTTGACCATTGGGGGTGGTTGTTAATCGTCCCGAATACAATAGGTACTAGGGACAGTCGTAACCGTCCCTAATAGTTATCGTGTAAGGGACGGTTACAACCGTCCCCAATGGTTTATTAATTGATACGGTTGCCAGAAACGTCCCATTTATTCAAATGAGACGGTGTCAGATGGGACAGTTAGTAAACCGTCCCCTCTGCTAAGAGGGACGGTTTTAACTGCAAAGCGGACGGTCTTTTACCGTCCCCTTTAACCCACCCATCTGTAGTGGCATTTTCCTATTAATCAGTTTTCAATTCTACTGAGCATCCATGCATGTAGAGTGCTGGAGGCAAGGTGAGCATTTACGCTTTAGCATTCATCATTGTTTGTCGTTTGCCTTACTTTTCTGCCTCTCCCTCTGATTTTTGCCAACATAGGTGCTTAAAGGAATTGACTCCCTAACATGATCATGCATTTCTTATTAAAAAAATCTAAACAAGTGATAACAAATAAAATTGAGACTGTTAATCTTACTTGACCCTAAAAAAGACCAAAAAGAAAAACATTGTCTTGGGATGAGTATTCCCCTCATTGTCTTTGCTTTTACTTGCCCACGTACATACTAAGGACTAGTGCTCAAATCCTATTCAAGCCTCTTAAGTATTTGCAAAACTTTTGGACTTCACACCTAACTCTAAAACAGATAAGAAAAAGATCGCATTTGCAATCTTCACCGAGTTGAGTAGGTGAATTGAGGGGTTTGTCTCGTTTTTAATTTTGGTTTGTGATTGTTTTGTGCACTTATGCCTTTTTCTCACTTCTCTTGACTTGACCTTCGTGCTCTCCCGATCATTCCCTTTTGTTTTCGAGATGGACCCCTGGAGCGTATTTTATCCGGACCTTACTGATCCCTCGTTCACTCCAGTCAGTCCACCTCCCTTTTATCAGGAGGATTCTCCTCCTATTTTTTTTGATTTTTGTACATATCCGCTCCAGCCACAGTATCAGACCTTGAACATTCACCCATACCCACCGCCACCTCCGTATCTTCCACCTTCACATCCAACCGAGACTGATATGTTGGAGTCACCTCTTATGATTTCCACTCTTGAGACTATGATCCAGTTCATGGAGCAAATGAATTCGAGGATTGACAACATCACTTGTCTTACTAAGAGCCATATCGATGCTTCACGATCTGATGATTTGGAATTGACTGAGGATTTTCATGAGAGCTTGCAATCGTCCAAAATATAAAAAAATGAGAATTTTAAAAATCCAAAAAGAATTCGGGAGACACTTGGTCGATCCAGACTATGAGGAGAAGGCCCACCTGTCAGTTTCCTTGACCACACAGCCATTCACACCTTGTCCCACCTTTGACCCCGAGGATGCCGCTGTACAGACTGCTCTTTGGCATGCCTCATGTACATGATGATTCTGACCTCCTCCCTTGTATGGAGGAGGTCTAAAAATTAAAAAAATTACTGACTGAACCCAATGTGGTGACTACCATACATGAGATCATCCGTACCCCACTTCAGCAAGCCATGACTGATGTATTTGCTCCTCTTTCCAAGAAAAGAAAGCAAAGGAGCATATCTGAGCATCATATTTTGAGCATGGCTACTGTCCACGCCATTACACATCATCCCATTCCTTGGAAGAGGAACACTACTACACCTTTCATCAGCTGCACCATCTCTAACTTCACATGTGATCACACTCTCCTTGACGGCGGTACTTCGATTAGCATATTATCCTTCTCGCGGATACAGTCTCTTCACTTAGGGCCTCTAAAGAAGACCACGACGATTGTATAGTTTGTTGATGGATCAATAAAGAGGCCGAAGAGTATCCTTGAAAACGTCGCCATTTCAATTCAGGGCACACGCTACTATGTAGATTTTGTCATATTGCCCATGGAGACCTCCACAGGGGAGCACTCTCCAATTATCTTGAGACGACCATTCACCGCCTCTACGCGGGTCATTACTGACTAAGGATCCGGAGAGATTCGTTGTCGTTCTGATGTCGGGAGCGAAGTGTTGATCACCGCACCTATAGTTGACCAGAGACCTGCACCTGATGTGACCACACCTATCTTGGCTGACCCTAAGGACCATGACCTTGATGAGACCTCGTAGGACGACACCGATTACACTTCTTCCGATGATAACTTCATCCATTTTCACGATAACATTAGTGAGACTCCCAAGGCCGGACCTAGTCGTACTTCTTCCACTCACACATATATGCCTCTTCACTCTAAGAGCACTGAGGATCTCCACCCTGTCTACCATGACCGGCTTCCATCCACTCTGGACCCTGATGTCGACCTGTACCATATCATATCTATTCCTCAGCGGTCTCGCAAGAAGGTTCGCTTTCTACCTTCTTGATCCTGTGTACATCCATCTCTGTTGTATATTCGTTTGTGTCCATCTCCCGTATTACTCATCCACCCATTCTCGTGTTTGCCTTGCTTAGGACGTACTTTGTCCTAAGTATTGGGGGTAGATGAGTCAAGTGTTCTTTCGTCGTTCCGTTTCATTACTCCTGTTGTTGCCTATACTTAGGGCTTCTTTTACCCTAAGTATAGGGGGAGTGATGTGTACATCCTCATCTATCCATCCATCTTTTGATATCTTTTCTTATTTTCTTATTTTTCTTCTTTTCTTTTTCTATTTTCTTTTTCTACCAAAAAGGTACCGCTCCTTGTTGTCAGTCTATTATACTTAGGACGTACTTTGTCCTAAGTATATGGGGGTGTGCACCTTGAGTTTCTATTCTTGATCCTCTCCATTGTCTCCTCTTCTTGTCTATACTTAGGGATATCTTACTCTAAGTATAGGGGGAGACAGTCTGAGTACGATCTGTTCATTCACATCCTTGACCCTCCCAGCTTTGTGTAAAGTCTGCTATACTTAGGATTATTTGATCTTAAGTATCGGGGGGGGGGGGGGGTCAACTTCTCATTCATTCCTATCTTTATTCATTCGTTGCTATATCCTTCGATTTAGAAATACAATAAGGATTATCTTTCGTTGCTAAATTATCTTTTGTTGCTATAATTAGCAATGAATACCATATTAGTTATTAAATGATCATGTAACAACGACTTTTTGTTTACAATTATATTAGTCATTGCTTAATCTAACAACGATTGTAAAAAAGCCCATTGTTTAATCATTATTATATGATTCATCGCGAAAATATAGCAAAGAATATAATTTCGTTATGAATTTAAAGAAGCAAGCAACTAATAATATTTTTTGGTATATATTTAACGATAGAAGATATGCCAACAAATATTGAATTATTTATTGCTTTATGTCAAGTTTGTTGTAGTGGCTGTCCATATTAGATTGTAAACTTTGGTCACATAAGGTTTATCACATTTGTATGAGCTCTTTTTCCTTTCTAAGTAAGAATTTTGATCAATTATTCATTTTTTTCTTACGTTATTTACAAGAGACTATACAATCATTTTTAGTAATTGTTTGGTCAGATTGGTCAGACCTTTGGACCGTGAATTGACCTTGAGTCGGTCGGTTTCATTTAAGTATTTTTAAATAATAATAGTAATTTTAAGGATTGAAAGACATCTTAAGTCACCTGGGAATCAGGTATCAATCTGAACAAATGATATGGTTTTTACTTTATTTTATCATTTGTTTTTGAGCATATAAATTATTTAGATGCTGGACTTTAAGTAATTTACTTTACAAATTTCGGATTTTTTTATAAACCAAATCAAGAAAGAACAACTTTTAAGAATTGTCCATTACGATGTGTTGGGGGATTATATATTAAAACAAGATGATATACTCCAAAATACTCGTCGTACACGCACACACATGCACACATATACTATGCAACAATTGCTCATCTCTCTATCTAACATTGCATGCACTTGACCACTACAACAAACCGCCCAAGCACTTTTTTCTTGCACACGTGCTCAGTGGCTCTTTTCACTGTATTGATCTTTTGTTTTGTTGAGGTTTACTTGATGGCTCCATCCAGTGGAACAAAGGTCTAGATATAGTTATGTTGCAATGACCTTGAAGAGTACGGAATACTCAAGAAAGTTAATGGGAAGTTTAAAGTTTATGTAAAACTTTAATTTTCGTAAGAAAAGTCTAGAGAATGGAAATTTTTTCTTCTCGAGAATATTCTAAAAACATAGAATCGTCACTTACTCAAAAAATTCTAAAAATAAAGAAGCAGGTGGCTTTGTTCCTTTTTTTCTTTTAACATGTATTTATTTTATATTAGTTTAAATACGAATTGAATAAGTTGCATTCTTAAACGTAACAATTCTTCACTTGATAAATACGGGAAATATAAAAGTTATATATATAATCAAAATACATAGTACGTTAAAGTGATTATTTTTCCTTTTAAGTATGGAAGTATACTCAATGAATTTGATTAAGTAAAATATCATTTACCCCTAAAGTAAATATTTGTTAAACAAGCAGTACGTTTCACCATTTCCTACAAATTTGTTACAGTCAGTCTTGTTGTACCTGATGGATGCGTTGGTACCCAAAGCGATTCTAGTGGGCTTGTACAAGGCGTAGCTGGAGTTGACACCCGAGTACATGCGTGGATCCAAGAAGCTCACCATGATGACCGATATGAAGGGATCCTGATCGTCGTACAACCTCCCGAGGCAGATGTTGGTGTTGTTGCTCGTCGTCACATAGATCGCGCGGTAGTGCACACCGTTATTCCAATCGGCCATTTTCACCGTCGCCCAATCTTTTGAGTCCAGCAACAGCTCAAAGGTTGGGGGAGTGGACTTGCCGTCATAGTTGCCGTAGTGGAAGCCGACGTAGACCTCAATCTTTCTATTTTTCCCCACGGGGATGGTGTAGCAGTTCTTCTTGTTCTTCGCAAATGCTCTCAGTGTTTTCCATGTTCCGTTATACTTGCCGTCCTTAATCTCATAACTATCCCCCGATCGGACGATGTCCATCTCCCAACCACGTCATGTTGTTCACACTGGTAAAGCCCTCACTGTTTCCGCAGTCTATATACCAGAATTCTGCATCATTGGAATGGGAATTAAAGTTACTTTTTCGAATTCAAATTCCATATAAACCACAATAATAAGATATTTCTGTATTTAAAATTGTTGTCTACAAACATCAGAATTGGAGTTAAAGTTACTTTTTTTTTCTCCGGCTACTTAGTCCTTCTAGCTCATAAATTTCATAGCAATAAAAATAGCTAGACGTTGGATGGAGGAGGGGATCATGGATTAGATAACAATTATATGCAAATAAGAGGGAAATCCAACTATACAGATGATACTTGTTCCCGTTTGAATTCAGTAACTTCTCTCTAGGAGAGCGTTTGTGAACACCATTCATGATCGAGATTGCCTATTCACGATGTGATGGTTTGGAGGCAGCATCGAGGAAGCCGAGATTTAAGATACGAGGGCTAAAGTGTGATTGTGATTCTTGTTATACAAATGTTTATATTCTAATAGTGGATTTTTGAACCTTGATTATATATAGTATTTCAAAAGAATAAGATATGAATATTCTTCTTGTAATGTTATTGAAAGTTTTCTCTATATTTAAAATTATGATTAAATTTAGTAAATTAAAAAATTCATATATTAAAGTTTAAATAGAAAATATAAATTTGATTATGAAAATGTTCAAATCAATAAGCTTCTTTAATCATTTTGCATTACCTTGTAAAAAGTCAATTGCATTTATAGAACTTACAATGTGAAATTATTTAGTAATATATAAAGTATTTCACTTGCTTATGTATATATATAAGACATAGTAAATTATAGTACTACGACAAAATTGACCTAAAATAATGAACACTTTGAATATTCGCTATCATATCATTAATTATTGAATACATAGAAATATATTTTTTTCTCTGCAAAATTTTATTTTTCTTGTAATTGGCAACAAATGGCTACATATTAATGCACCAACTATTGTCTGTTGAAATTTTTGTTAAAATTTATCATAATTGTTTCTAAGTTCAGCATAGAGTTTTTTTTGAAGAAAAAGAGGGAGAGCTCCCAAGTTGGGAGTCACTGCGTAATGTTTGTATTAAAAGAAGTGATACGTCATATTTTATCTTGAATCACATAAACTCAAGAGAGCTTTACAATGAGAAACAGTATTTTCTGGATAAAACATCTGATTTTTAAAAATGGATTCATTTCTCGCCTGCCAATAGCCCATAGCGCCACAAAAGTTCAGCATAGAGTTAGAAGAAGAGTCAACAGATAATCATTATTATATGACGTGCTCGCAATATAATAACAAATACGATATTTTTTTGATTAAAAAAAATAATGAATGGTTATAATGAATATTAAATTATTTGTTGTCATAGATCCAATTTATTGTAGTATATAGATAAGAGCAAATTACAATAAATTCCATGATCTATTGATTTCAATGTCATAACTGAAATTTAAAAGTTAACAATGTGGTACCCGAATTATAAGATTTATCTTAACGTGATCCTTGACTATTGAAATTTAAAGTTGGAAAGATGAAATGATCAATTAAATTTAAATAGTTAGGGAACAAATCGAGACAATTATTAAAATTTGGCTACCACATTGTACCTTTTAAAGTTCAGGTATGACTTCGAAATCAGGTGTATAGTTCAGAAACCTTTTTGGAATTTACTTTATAAATAATAAGAGCAACTAATTAAATATACATTATATATTTCTATTAAGCTGAAATTCCATATTGTTGATAACTCTCTAGATTAATCTGATTGGTTTACTAAAATATTTATCCTAAACTATAGATTAATGGAATATTTACATTATCACATTCCAGAGATTAAGGGGGAAATAATATCTATCCTACACTATCATTGTCAATTTGATAGAGTTCTCTCAATATATGTGATATATTAAATTGCACAATAATATAAAATTCATACGTATTGGAAGAATATTAGTACTAAATTATAAATTAGAGAGAAAATGAGAAGTAGAGTTAGAAAGGGATATTAAAAAATAATCTTGTACGTACCCAAATTATAGATCCTTTTTTGGAGAGGGTGGAGAGGCCAAAAATGTAAAACATATATAATTGTTACTGTAACACGGACACACACCCTGGGTTGGGGTGGGTGAATAGTAATCTGTGAGGAGGAAGTACCCTTGTGAATAGTAACCAGGGTTGGACCAACCCAGTCCAACCCAGCAACCAAACAGGCCCTTAGAAACATCCTTCTTGATTTTTTTGGAAACCTTGCATCTATAATGTTTCATTTCTGTAGCTAGCCATTAATGCTTTATTATATGGTTATCTTGTGATTGACGGAGACATTGATATTTTCAAAACTGAATGGTTCTATGATAGATAATAAAAAAGAACGGAATCCCGTGGACAGAAACCTGTGTTACATGGATTTGTTACGTGGATAGCGATATTGCACCTCATGTAACCCCATACATGTCAGAATCGAAAGGTCCCTTGTTGCAAATAGATATATCATGAATATCATATTTGTAGTAGTGCATTTGAGATATTACAATCATCTAAAGATCTCGGGACATGGGGAATACCTCAATGAATGACGACCCACAAAGAAAAGGGTGCGAGGAGGCAGTGCATTCTCAATTGTTCCTCGGCCCTTCTCACAAGCTCCTTCAGCAAAACTGCACCACCACATCCCATGGCAGCACCCAATCCCCGATAGTTGAAGCTCAACATTGCAACATAACACACAATCATATCCACAATTGTGAGGTCCCCAACTCGCACCATGGTGTTCTAGTAGCCAATGGCAAGCTCCTTTGCATGGGTCCATAGGTCGCATTCTCGGTGGACTGCCATGATCTTTATTAAGAGCCTGAGGCCTCAACATTTGGAATGGTTTTCGGAAGACAAAAGGCAATGACAGTGAGAATGCGACCATCATGGACATGGAGCATCTGTGGATAGAAGAAGAGGAAGAAGTCACCATAGGCCATAAGCCACGTTTCGTATCAATAGAAGAAGGAAGTGTCTTTAGGCGAGCTATTGAAGCCCCTAAAGGTGAAGATGTTAAATTTTTCTCTTAAGATTATATTTAATCCCTAAATGCAAGGAACTTTTGGGTTTAACCTTCAAGCGGCAATATACCCCCTCTAGGATGACATGGGGGTTTAATACATGTTGTTGCTATGGAGAGGTTCTCTACATGTTGTTGTTGTTGTTGGGGGACCCCTGATGTACATTATGTGGAGCAGGAAGACCATGATTTGGGGGATCTCTATAGGTTTTATTGATTGCATGTATACGCGATGGTTTCTAGATCACATTAACGAGAGGTCTGATCTTATTAGCAAGAGGTCATAGCTATACCCTGTCTTGCTTTCAACCAATAGCATAAAAACTTTACATGACAAATTTGAGTTGCCAACAATAACTAATATCTTGTTAAATAATGTCCTTTGTAGGGCTGAAGGGATCGTCCTAGGTCCGTGTCTACTTCGAACTACGAAATTGGCTTAAAGTTGGTAGAGCTTCAAGAAAAAATGGAGGTCGGGAATGATGAAAGAAGGGAAGAAATTCGTTGAATAATTCGTGAAGAACTTCACTGAGAACTTTGTCAAGAACTCTGCCAAGAACATCACGATGAAATTGAGAATGAGATAGCCCAAAAAATAAAGGATTTTGAGGAGAAAAGAAAAGAAGAAATCCATGATCAAGTGATTGCCGAAGTATTGGCATAGTTTAAGAATTATCTGTTATTTAAAGGAATACCATCGTTGCCATCTCAACCAACATTTTATGGTATTCAACTATCAAATATCTTTATATTTACTTTTTGACTTTCTTCTAAATTCTGATATATATCTCTATCTTCTTTTGCTTCGCAAATATATATGCTTCTTAGGCGCAGTAAAGATTTCTGTGGCGGGATGGAAGCGTTGATCGTCATGCAGAAAAAGAAGAGGATTCTTGAACACCACCACTCTCTCTCCAAGAGCTTTCTTAATTTTTTTTGAAAGTGTCGATGTATATTTTACCTTCACTACAAGAAAATTGACCTAAGGTAACGAATAATTTAATATTCGTTGCTATATCTTCCGTAGTTAAATATATAACAACGAATATTATTCGTTACTTGCTTCTTTAAATTCACAACGAATAATGGTATTCGTTGATATATTTCTTGCAACGAATCATACAACAACAATTATTCCTTGAATTTTTCTTCTAATTGTTGTTAAATTTGGCAACGATTAGTGTGAATTTTAACGAATAAGTCAACGAAAAAATCGTTGTTATATGGACCTTTAACAATGAATATGACTTTCGTTTTAGTTGCAAGTATAAAATATGATTTGGCAACGAATAATATTCGTTGTTAAATATTTAATATCGAAAGATATGGCAAAGAATATTCAAATTATTCATTGCCTTAGGTCCAATTTCTTGTAGTGCTTCTAGTACTGCATATAACATTGTACCTTTAAACTTTCAAGTAATGTTAAAACTTTGTAAAATGTTGTTCAGAATGATACAGAGTGCTTCTCACTTAAGCAATATATTATTTTATGATTGTGAATGCTTATAGAGATTGGGAATATATGTCGGTAAAAAATCGATATTTTGATGCATACAACATTTTGTTGAAGACAAATGTTGGCAGATTACATACTGCATTACTGGTAAAAAGTATTGTCCGATTTATAATTATTTCAATGTTATCAAACTACGGTTGATTTATGTAAAAAAATGTCATCTAAGTGTTGCCAATGTTGACATTAATAAATTTCAGGCAATGTGCATAAAACATGTTGTTCAAGTGTTACTTATGTCGATGTTTGCGAACGTTGGGCTATGTTTCCCTTTGGGGACATTTGTTACAAACGTCAATATAGAACTCGGCCGAAGAGGTTAGGCCAACGTAAGTTGTGGACGTTTATTAATGTCGGCTATATTTTTTATCGACGTTTAAATTGTCCTAAATGGACGTTTGCAAACGTCAACCACACCTTTAATTGAAGTAGTTGGTATTGGAGACAAGTTTATTATATCAATCTAATTGACGTCGAAAGGTTCTTAGGTGTGAGTTGGGAAAGGAGTAGGAAAAGAGACTGATCATGTGAATGATTGATATTTCACGTGGAGCTTAGGAATCTTCATTTATCTTTTTTCCTAAAGGTTAATATGAATGATCATATAAAAACTCATATTCTTATTTGTATTTATTAATGTGTAACCCCTCTCAATAATTGGGTCTTCGTAATCCTAAGTATAGTTACAACGAAGTCGAAATCGATCAACTATATCAGAAGTGTGGACAATGGTGTCGGATATTTTAAAGGCGAAGATTTTCTTGATGTAAAAATATTTTTCTATACCTCTTGCTTAATTAGTTTGTGACTAAATGATTACACTTTAAGATCATGTGAAGACCTGTTGTTGAGTTAATATTAGGATATACGGAGAAATTTTTATGAGAATAATTACATCTAGAGATGCAGTTGATTTCATGATACAACTATAGGAGATTACATGGAAAAATAAAAGAAGAGAAAAAGAAATGATATTTTGGGATGTTGCTCCTTACTGGTCAGGGTAAATTCTTCAGATCGAAACTCATTGTATAGCACTTTGATAAAGTGATTGATAGGATATTAGTCTACGATAAAAATGATGGGCCTAGAAAATCAATGAGAAAGAAGAAACTCCCGGAATAGTATCTTGAGAACTGATGACTTCTCACCCCGTCCAACTAATGGGTATGTGCTTTACATTCGAAGGATAGCGAGTCAAAGTACTGCTAGTTAGTTAGGATACCTTGTAGCTACGGGGAATCTTAATCACTAGGGGATTTCTAAGAGGAGTTACGAAATAATAAATACATATAAGAATATAAGAATACGAGGTTTTAGTTTTTTTACAATTACAGGTATAGATTAGCATATCATCATTATTATTTTAAGGATATGTACAGGAACGTGATTGTTTTTTGCATATGTGTATTATTGAATCAATGTATAGGCATATATCAGTTCGTGTAGGTAGAAAATATGTTAAAATATGTTACATGTTACAAATATTTTGTTAAATGTTTGAGTCATTTTGAAAAGCAGGTAGAAAATAGACTTTTATATGATTTAATTATTTTCTATATAAGCTGCTTAATTTAGGACTTTTTTCCTTTTTTTGTTCTGAGTTCTGATATACATAGTTCTAATTTATGTAATTTTGATTTAATCAACCATTACTTTCAACATTACGAAAATCTCTTTTGTTGTAAGTGCTAGAAGGCATTTAATGTATGCATGAAAATCCATGTCCGTTCTTTAAATATCTATATCAAAATAATGATCATTTGTTTTAATATATATATTCATTTTTAAGGATATCATCTGCAATTTTTGATATCTGCATGCTCATCCTCGTTTAAGTCCATTTTTTTAAAATTAGATAAAGATATAATAATACTAAAATCAATATAGGTTCATTTGTATATGTACGCTACTGAAAAGTGCCTCGCTATACTACAATAAATGCATAGCATTCTTGCTTTGACGATCAAGTACGATTTTCATAAAATATTTTTACTTTTATTTATACTCCTAAATTAATGTGTACAGTTATAACAAGCAAAAGATGATAATCTAAAGGAGTCACAATTTAAAATCTAGGGTGGAGTTATTTGGGTTTTATGGCCTTTTGGATTTATTTATTTATTGCATTAAGTATTTTAATTATGTTATTTTATGATTTTATGGCTTTTTGGGTCGAGAAGATAACATAGTTGTTAGGATCGAGCAAATAATTTACAAAGATTCTTGGGTTCATAGGGTAAAATCTTTTTTATTTTCTTTTACAATTTTGGTTTTCTTCTGTTATTATTTTTATTTGATTTTTATATATGATTATTATGTAATAGTATCTAGATAATATGATTTTTTGAATATACCTGAATTTTATTAATTTGAAGTTAAAAAACAATTTTCTTTTCTTATAAAAATATTAAAATAAAAAAATGTTTTAATTTTAAAAAATGATTTAGTATGGTTTACGGTACATTAGTATGTATCTAGAAGTATTTTTATTTTATGTTTATTAGTGGTATTTATTTATTATATAATTTTTTATATGTTTTTAAGATTCCCTAACAAGGAGGAAGACATAATTATCGGAAACTATTTTGCGCTTGAGTAAAATAAAGAATACTGGGGTGTCACGCAAAAAGTTCTGCGACCGGCCATATGCGGAATATTAATAGGTTGAAGGGTTTCTACTTAAGATCACTAGGGGTTCGTTTGGTTGCAGGATTGGGCAGGATTGGGTTGGGTTGGCGTACCCTGTGAATAGTAAACTGTGAGGAGGATTTGGAGGGTTGGAAGGTGGGGTATATGGGAGTACCCCAACCCAACCATGCCCAACCCTGCAACCAAACGAAATTAACGTGATTAGACACGTGATTCTCTTGCTATTTTAGGACGACCGTACTCTCTTGTAATATAATAAACATTCGGGGGGGGGCAATTATGCAAATGTATTGATACACGTGCCACTTGCTCGTTCTTGAGTAGCAAGATGAAACGACAACATTGGTGGTGGTGTTGGATTGGGTTTCGATCCAATGACTTGTGTATGGAATGGAAGAATTTTCTTCCACAAATTTTCAAAGTATCCTCTCTAGGCAGTTATTCTTCCAATGAAGTGGTCTGAATCTTACATATTGGATCATGGGTCTTTATCTGATCGATCATATGAGCATTAAGCAATCACTGTCATATATTAATCGATCATTCTAGATTCAAAAGTTACTATATTTAGCTCCCGACAATTCGCGGTCGTGTCACTATAAAAGGAGACACATACCTCCTCATTTTGACACAACTCATTCAACTAGTATTGTCTCTCTCTTTCTCCCTCATTCTTGAGTGTTCATCTTTTTTTTTTAGAAAGAGGTTTTCTAAGCCAAAGAGAGAGGTTTTCTAAGCTATACCTAGTACAATTATGTGGCAAGCCCCTCAAGCTCTCTAGTAATCATAAATTCTCTTAAAGTTACTCAAAAAAATTCAGTGATAATTTTCAATTATATAGCTTTCACTTATTCTAGAGATATATCTGTTATAATCAAGTATTTATGTAACTTGTTAATATATTTCTCTCTAATGATATGATTATTGTGAACAGATTGTTTTATTCAACCATTAAAGATATTTGTTTTATCTTGTTCATCTAACATTGTTTTGTAGATACTCTTGAAGTTCACTCTACAGGAAGGTCGAAGTAAAGACTCAAGCGATGTTGCAAGTAGCTTAGTTGTAGTGGAGACTTCGACGCTTGATCCAAAGTTATTACTTTGGTATGTGATCCAATATGTAAGCTCTATGCATGGAATCGGTTGAGATTTCTATCTAAATATCTCAATATATAGTGGAAAAGTTGGTTGGCTCATTGATGAATCTCCATTTCATCACCTTTATTCTATCATTTTGGCCTTAAAAACCCTAGCAAATGCATGTAAATACCCTCAATTCGCATAAATTACATTCATGCTTGATTGTGTAAGATATTGTATAAAATACTATTTTTAATGCTAAATTTATAAAATAAAGAAAAGAAAAAGAATAAAATATCAAATATATTTTATTACCCTAAACCCTGAGACCAAGACATATCGATGATTAGGTCGACATGAAACAAAGTAGGGGAGATAATGGCCATTGATACAATAAAAATCCCTTTCAATTTTTCATGCTTTATTCATTTTTAGGACCTATATTCTTTTCCACTTTTTAAACCTCAAATAAAGAAGCTTTGTATATAAAAGTTGTAGATACCAAAATATAAAAAAATATAAAATTAATTTCATACAAAAATAATATAAAGAGTAAAAGATACATTATAAATAAGATCCCAAAATCCCAACTTCCTAGACCCATATCTCTCAAATAAACTCAAAATATATAAAATCATCTTTAATTGTATATTAATTTTAATAAGTTATTTAATGAAGGTGGGTTCATATTTTTTGGAGTTAAGGTGCGAAAGTTAGGTTTTGGACCTCTATTGTATAATTTACCTGATAAAAAAATCATTTTATTTATTATTTATTATTTTTATAATTTTATATTTTTATAATTTTGTAAATATTATTTACAATATATGTACATATTAAAACTACATTAAAATAATAAAGAAAATACTAAAAATAAAATATTCATATAAAAATACATAGATGAATATACAATAAGAATTCCTATATTAATAATACACCTATTTATTTAAGTGTATATATTACATCAAAAAATATAATAAAAATATATTTAAGTTTCTAAAATAAGTTATAAATATATAAAATAAGAGAATAAAATAATAGATTAAAATATACAATATAAAAATAAATTAGTCAAAACATAGATGAATATACCTATAAATAAACCCCTAATAATTAAGTATTAATAAATAACCTCTAGAAATAAATAAAAATCATAATAAAATACTTTAAAAAATAATAAACATTTTTATTTTATAACTTTGTTTAATTAAATCATTTATTATTTTTTAAATTTAATTTCTTTTTTTCTTGGTTTTATCTTTTTGCGGGTGACGTGGTCCAACCACGCCCCCTAACCTATGTTCAACTCTGACCCCAGGTCTAGCCTTGCCTTCTCGATTTTCTATCCATTGATCCATTGCTCGAGAAGGATTAGACCCTTCAATAGATTTGGTCTCTGTAGCTCCATGATCCACGCCAAGCCCTTGCATTGGGTTGATCACCTACGATAGGCCCGTGTTCCGTCCTTGAACTTTGCTCCTCAACATCGTGTACATAAACGCCCCCTACGGCTTCTTCCATTTTTTGAGTCTCTTTTGGCCATCAAGGATGGTGACAGCATCCACATGATGCTTTGAGGAGGATCGAGGGAGGCGGACTTGAGTGGTCTCCAGCACCTCCAGTGAGCTAGCTGTGAGGTCCATCTCGTTGGCTTCCCGGCGAACTGGAGGTCCTTTTTCTTCGTGCTTTTTATAACCTTATCCTTTAAGATAATTTTTGTGTCTATATTTTTCCTTTAGATCATTGTTTGTAGTGTATATTTTGATCATATGCCTTCGTTGGAGCTTTTGACCTCCGACACCATCCACTCCACAACACGACTCTTAACCGCCAATAATAGCTAGATTTCTATCCCCTTATGCTTCCACGTCTTCCATTTCATTTGCAGGATCTGAAGGAGCATCTGAGCCTCGGCTTTTGGACAAAGAATCCGTTCTAGGTCCATTGGAGCACCCAAGGCCTCCAGGGACCTTCCAAGGCCCCCCGGAGCTATTCGAAGTGCTTGGGAGTCATGAAGGAGCTGCCAGATCGAATAGAGATTGTCGGGGGAGTCTTAGGTGCACGGAGGCTCAAGACCTGGTCAATTCAATCTCACCGAGCTCGAGTTCTTTGAGTATTCTTCTAGATCAATGGAGTGCCATCGGATCTGACCCTGATCTTCTAGAGAAGTATGTCATCGGATCTGCCATTTTCCAACCGTAGGATCCTTGTTGGGGTTCTAATCTTGGTCGTCTGACGTGAACCGACATCGCAGTATAAGAGCATGACACGTGGCTTAAGTAGCCAGATCTAGCCGTTGGCCCGCGCGCTTGTTGGCTATTTTGCGACTTCCACCCATCAACTTTTTTTGTCTTTAATATCCGTATATAATATTTCCTCTACTGTTGTAAATTATTTTGTAATATTTGCATGAAGGACCTTGTAGTTATTTTCTTTGCACTTTAGCCCTTGTCCACGTTGGCCGACAAAATGTGTGTTATTTTCAACTCGTAGGTTTAGTCATTAATAATTGGTTGAATATTTTGCATATCTAGTTATAAATCTTTGTGAAACTTGCATATTGACCCCTGGACTTCATTTCATTTACATAAATGCCCCTACTAGTAATGTAGTTTTTTTTGTTTTTAATATTTCTACAATGCTCGAAAAAATCCACAAAAACTACTGTTCACTCCTGTTTGCATACACTTTCATGCCCTTATTTTATTTGGTAATTTTCAGATTTTTATTATTTTATTAAAATCAAAAAGAGACCTAAAAATCCTAGTCTACATTAGAAAGTTCATAAAAAATATAAAAATTTTCAAAAAATTCCAAACAATAGTTTTATTATTTATTTATTTTATAACTCCAGATCAAAAATCTATAAAAATGTGAAAAGAAAATTCCTAATATTTAAAAAACACCAAAAAAATATAAAAATAAACAAAATTCCTAGAAATTCAAAAAAATATATATTTTCCATTTTACAATTATATTTATATCATTTTTTCTAAATTAAAATTGATTTGGAAATTTTTAGACTTGATTTTATGTTTTTAATTTCCATTTCAATTTCATCTATTTAATTAAAATTCTTAAAAATCACAAAAAATAGTAAAAAAAGTTTAAAAACCCAAAAAATTTTTTATTTTCTTTATTTTGAATGTTTTTATTAATATTTATATCTACATTAGTCTATATTGTATATATACTCTACATATAGCTATATTATATTTTAAAAAGAAAAAGAAATAAAAAATCTAAAAATATAAAAAGAAAATATAAAAAAAGAAAATTAAAAACACAATACATAAAATAATAATAATAATATTAAAATTAAAACCAACAAAAAGAAATTTAGATAAAGAAGCTCACAGTCATTTTTGTGCATTAAATGGCCCGATCTATCCAGTTTGCTTCCTGTGATCAACCTCTACATGCTTTCACACTATACACATCCATTATAGAGTTATAATAAATTTTATCTCCATATTTGTATTTTCATTGCTTTATACCTATTGTGGGTTAATTGTTGTCTGAAGTTGGATTTCTTGTGGGTCGCCAAATCGATTGTGTCTCTACCTTGTGTGAGACATATTTTAGACTAGCAACTGCGCATAGATTTATTGGAGCTTGATTGTGATTATTTGTCTAAACATTTATTTTATTTATTTTTCTGATTTATTTCATATCATTGATAGCCTATCTAATAACATTTTCTTTGTTGACTTTGTTGTGAGGGACTGCATACTAAGGAGGATCGCCTAGGTGGTTCTACACAGTCTTGGGAAGTGGAGTCCGCTATTCTACCCTAGCTAGAAGAAGAGAGCATCAAAGGACACTTAGAATATTTTTGGAGACAGCTTCCACTTGCATTTTTATTTATTTATTTTTGTATTCAAGTGAGAGAGAGACTATTATTTGTAATAAACAAGACTCTCCATGACACTTCACATCTCACGAGGTCCAGTACACGAGGGATTGTTCCCTTAGGGGCCTCGTCGGCTTTTTCGTGTTTTCATCACATTTGTTATTTTGTTTTATTTTCATTGTGTGATTGAGCCCTAGTTGTAGGAATTGTTTGTTGATAGATTAAGGCCATACACTTAATATATTTGCATGCCCCTATAGTTTACGTTTGGACTTAGTCAAATTCTTAATTGCTCATCACTTAGTCTTAGAACTATGCACCGTGAGAGTCCTCCATACAACGCTTGCAGGACCCACTGCGACGGGCACTGAGGAGACTCCAAATCGGACCCTTAGTTCTATTCTAAGTGTCTAGCATACATCTCTTCATGTTAATAGAAACTTCCCATCTAGGGTGATTTCATCGGTTGCATTGCATATAGATAGGTTTCAATTCTGTTTAGTATCCTTGCATGTAGAGAGCCAGATGCAAGGTGAGCATTTACGCTTTAGCATTCATCATCGATTTGCTGCTTGCATTGTTTTTCCGACTCTCTGCCTCTGATTTTGTCCACAATGGTGCTAAAAAGAGTTGATTCCCCGATAAGACTCGTGCATTCTTATTAAAAATAAAAAAAGTGATAACAATAATATTTGGACTTTTAATATTACTTGACCCCTAAAAAAGATAAAAGAGAAAAAATCTTATCTTGGTACGAGTAATCTCTTGATTGTCTTTATTTTAAATTGTTCGCGTACATACTAAGGTTATACCCAAACCCCATCAAGACTACCTAAGTGTTTGTACAATTTTTGAATTTTCACCTAACTCTAGAACATAGAAGATAAAATACCGAACTTTTATGATCTTCACCAAGTTGAGTAGGTGAATTGAGGGGTTTCTTTTATGTGAGTTTGTTTGTGATTGTTTGTGTGTATCCTCGATCGCCTCTGTGCATTTGATCCTTTTTCTGCACTCTCTTGACTTGACCATCATGCTCTCCCCATCATTTTCCATTTCTTTGAAGATGGACAACTGGAGCGCTTTTTATCCGGACATTACGGATCCCTCTTACCCTCCAGTCGATTCACCTCCCTTTTCTTGGTGGACTTTGCTCCTGATTTTTGTAAATATTCGCCTCAGCCACAATATCATCCCTCGAATTTTTATCTACCTCCGCCTTCACATTTTCCACCTTCACATCCATCCGAGACTGATCTGTTGGAGTCACCTCTCATGGAATCCACACTTGAAACCTTCTCCTAGTTCATGGAGCATATGAAATCGAGGATTAACAACCTCACTTGCCTCAATAAGAGCCATATTGATGCTTCATGATAAAATGATATGGATTCTCTTGAGGATTCTTATGAAAGCTTGCATTCGCCTAAAATACAAAAATTGTGAAATTTTAATAATACAAAAAGTAATCGGGAGGCAAATGGCCGATTCATTTTGTGAGGAGAGGGCCCCAATGCAAGATCATTCACCTACACACTCACTCGCTTCATGTCCCATCCTTGACCTCGTGGATGACACTACACAGACTGTTCTTAGTCGTCTTTGTGTAGATGTTGATTTTGATCTCCTCCCTTGTATGGAGGAGGTCCAAAAATTTTAAAAATTATTGATCGAACCATAAGTGGCGGCCACCATTCATGAGATCATTCAAGCCCTACTTCAATAGGCCATGACCCATTTATCTGCTCCTCATCCAAAGAAGAGAAAACAGAGTAGCAGATCTGAGCATCATATCTTGACTATGTCCACTGCCCATGCCATCACACATTGACTTATCTTTAGGAAAAGGAACACTGCTACACCTTTCATCCAATGCACCATCTCTGACCATACATGTAATCACACTCTCCTCGATGACTATGCTTCAATTAGCATCATACCCTTCTGAGTGGTAAAGTCTCTTTACTAAGGCCTCTTAAGAAAACCAGGATGATCGTTCAGTTTGCTGACGGATCAATAAAGAGGTCGAAGGCTATTCTAGAAAATATCATCATTTCAATTCAGGGCATGAGCTACAGTGTTGATTTCATCGTATTGCCCATGGAGACCTCCACTGGGGAGCACTCTCCAATAATCCTGGGATAACCCTTTCTCACCTCCGTGAGAGATTGTTATTGACTATGGATCACGAGAGATTGCATCCGTCATTTTGATGAGAATGAGTTAGTCATCACTGCACCCACTGCCAATCAGAGACCTGCACCTGATGTGACTATTCCTATCTTAGCCGACCCCGAGGACCATGACCTTGATGAGACAATCAGAGATTTTTGCTATATGTCAGTTTCAACTGAGACCCGAGAATTCCTCTCCAAGGAGGAATACTTGGAAAGCATGGACCACGAGTTCCTTCTTCTGGCACTTGGAGATGTATTGATGACATCCGCGGGATTTACATGATTGACACTGTTGAGAGGAGGGCATATATTGATGAGACTAAGGATGAATTTGATCTTGTTGCATTTGTTCAGGAATTCAGGCCTTTTGATGAGAATGATGATCCGGTTGAAGTTGTAGAGGATGAACATGACTCGACTACTTCCACTGATGAGTTCGCGTTTTGGTTTTGACCTAGGAGAGACCTCGTAAGACGACCTTGACCTTACTTCTGCTGATGATGAGTTCGTCCCTTTTCACTTTGACATTTGCGAGATACCCATAGCCAGACCTAGCCACACTACTTCGACTAATCTATCTATGCCTTCTCACCCTAGGACCACTGAGGATATTCACAAGGTCGATCATGATCGGCTCCCCCCTTTTATGGACCCCGATATCGACCTCCACCTTATCAGATCCATTCCTTAGCGATCCCGCAAGAAGGTTCTCTTTTGACCTTCTTGATCCCTTGTACACCCATATATGTTGTATATTCGTTTCATTTCCCTCTGTCCATCTCTTGTATCGTTCATCCACCCCACTTTCATGTGTGCCTTTCTTAGGATGTACTTTTTCCTAAGTATAAGGTGGGGGTGGACGGGCCAAGTGTTCTACCTTCGTTATGTTTCATCACTCTTGTTGTTGCCTATACTTAGGGCCTCTTTTACCCTAAGTATAGGGGGAGTGATGTGTACATTCTCTGCTATCGTCTTCCATCTTCATCTGACTTTTTTTTTTCTTCTTTTCTTCTTTCCTTTTTCATTTTTCTTTTTCTACCAAAAAAGTGACATTTTTTTTAGTCTTCTATACTTAGGATGTGCTTTGTCCTAAGTATAGGAGGTGTGCACGCCGAGTTCTTTCATTCTTTGATCCTCTCCACTGTCTTCTCTCTTACCTATACTTAGGAATATCTTACCCTTAGAATAGGGGATACAGTCTGAGTACGATATGTTTATTCTCACCCTTGACCCTCCATGCTTTATATACAGTCTGCTATACTTAGGATTATTTGATCCTAAATATAGGGGGATGGTCGACTTCTTATTCGTTCATTCATTTCTTTATTCATTTATTCTTTAGGCTTTTCTATACTCAGTACGAGTTATATCTCTTTTTCTCTCTGATCGACGAGATCATAGCTCAAGCTAAGTATAGGGGGTGGTATATACTACGTATATACTCTAGCCGTAACTCGTACTTTCATATCTTTAAATAATAAATATGGATAAAATTATGTAAACACTAATAAATTCATTAAAAACACTTAATAAAAAGAAGTCTATTATTCCTCAAATTCTTTTTGTATTTACTAATTAATAAATCAGGTCAAAATATTTTTTTTCAAAATATTTGAAAAATAGTTTGAAAATATTTTTGAAAAATCTCTTAAAAGCTATTTATAAAATGTTTTGTTACATATTTTCAAATTGTGAAAAAATTTATTTATAAAATTTCTTCTCTTTGTGTGAAATAAAATTGTTTGAAAATTCATTTACAAAAGGTTTGAAAAATGGTTGCAAAATTTTTTAAAAATCTATATATACTGTTTGAAAAACCTTTGCAAAATGATTTTCAAATGTTTGTAAATGTTTATAAAAATTATTTATAAAAATTATTTTGGACTATAGTTTTCCAAAATTGTTTTTAAAATCATTTTCAAATAAGTTTGAGGAATATATACATAACACCAAAAATTCTTTATGAATTGCATATATATACCTATAAAAATGATCACTTACTCCTTGTAAATTCTTAAAAATCCAACTCTTGTAAATAATAAGATGTATCCACGTGTCAATATTTGTACCTATTTTTTATCCAAAATCATTTATTTAAAAAAAATCAGGAAAAATTACAAAACTAAAAAAACCAAAAATATTTGCACAATAATTTTGAAAAATACAAAAAATGCATTTACATCATTGATAAATCTCCATTTCATCACATTTATTCTATCATTTTGGCCTTAAAAATCCTAGTAAATGCATGTAAATACCCTTAATTTAGGCAAACTAACATTAATGCATTATTGCACAAAGTTTGTATAAAATACTACTTTAATGCCAAAATTATAGAATAAAGAAAATAAAACGAATAAAATATCAAAGATATTTTATGACCCTAAACCCCGAGACCTAGGTATCTCGATGACTAGGTCGATAAAGAATAAAGCAGGGGAGATAAGGTCCAAAAATACTAATAGAATCCACTCTCTGTACTTCATATAAAGAAACTTTGAACATAAAAGTTGTAGATAATAAAATATAGAAAGATACAAAATTCATTTCATCAAAAAAACATATAGAATAAAATATACACTCTAAATAAGTTTCTAAAATCCCAACTTCCTAGACCATATCTCCCAATTAAAACTTAAAATATATCAAAATCACCTTTAATTGTATATAACTTTTAATAAGCTATTTTAATGAAGGTGGTTTCATATTTTTTGGAGTTAAGGTGTGAAAGTTAGGTTTTGGACTCCTATTGTATAGTTTACCTGATTAAAATAATCTGTTTATTTATTTCTTATTATTTTTGTAATTTTAAATTTTTATAATTTTCTAAATATTATTATGTGTACATATTAAAACATGAATGAAACAATAAAGATACTAAAATAAAATATGTACATAAAATGCATAATATACTTATACATATTATTTAATATACTTATTTATTTAAATATATATATATTATATCATAAAAATATAACAAAATTATATTTAAGTATATAAAAATAAGTTATAATTTTATTAAATAATTAAATATACTAATAAAATCAAATAAAAAACAAAATAAAAATAAAATACTTTAAAATAAAGATGAAAATACCCATATCTGTACCCTAAAATGTAATTTGTAATTAATAAGCTCTAAAAAATAAATAAAAATCATAATAAAATACTTTGAAAATAATAAACATTTTTTATTTTTAAAACCTAAAATTAATAAAAATCATTTATTATTTTATATCATTTTTATTAATATTTTTTAGGTCTGATTTTTCTAGTTGGGCCACGTGGACCAACCAGCTTCCGCTCCTTTTTGACCTTAGTCAACTCTCTGACAGAGGTCCTAGGGGTGTTAGACCTGTGTTTTTGACTCGATTCTCAATTTTTTAGGGCTCGATTCTTTTATCTTCTCGCATCACTTTTCCTACTCGGGCATTGGTGATTCACGCCCAGATCTTTTATTGGGTTGTGAATTACTTAGGCTCCTGATTCACCTCGTTCTTCTTGCCAATTCATCACGTTGTACAAAAGCCTACCCCTGATTCCCTTCTCCATTTGAACCTCTTTGAACCCGTTTGCCCCCCCTTCTTTGAGCTCTGGATTGAGTGAGTTGACAGGCAGCTCTCCAGCTCCTTACAGGCGCGACTAGGCGAGTCGAAGGGCATCTCCACCCATCTCCGGCCACCCTTGTCCGTGAGGTCCTATCTCATGACACTGTTCCGTTTGAGGTCACTTTTACTGCGTTTTCATTTCATCTAAATTACTGCATCTGATTTCTAGCCTTCGATTAGCACTTAACCCCTTGCATTAGCGTTAATAACCACCCCCATAATTCACCGGAGGCTAGCTCCAACGAACTCCTCCACTTGTGCTCCGCCTGCCTGACCGACCCATTACTATCTCCAAACTCCTCCCCAACGCCCCTCTTTCATCCAGGAATTTGCATTCCCCCAGATCCATCGTGGACCTGGAGATTAGGTCACCCACTCTGCCACCTCACCTGTAACCTCCGCCACGCTCCACATGTCGCTCTCCGTCACCAATAAGAGCCCCTGAGACTTTGTTTTTTCTGGATTGAGATTTACTTGCAAGATTAGGAGCCAAAGGACCCTCCAAGGGGTTGATTTCTTGCCCTCACGGTGGTGCACAGGAGATTTCTTGGCCATTTTGGAATCATCGTTCGGTCGAGGACCACCCAGGTGCATTTAGGCCATTTTTGGAGCAACCAGGAACGACGGAGGATGCATCTATAGCCGGAGGAAGCTCGTTGTGAAGGATCTTCTTCCCGTTCCTCCGCTAACCTTCGTTGTCATAGGATCAAGATCGTACCCAGTCATAGCAGCCGCCATTGGATCAAGGCGCATGTCAGCCATCGATTTCCCTTGGGAGATCTAATCACAACCGTCTGAAGCGAACCATCATCTCGACGTAGGAGCACGCTACGTGGCAAGTTATTGAAGATCAGCCATTGGATCGTGCAAGCCTTTGGGAATTTTGCATATTTCACGGAAGCAATTTTTGGATTTTAATATAACGACTACAACATTCCTCTACCTTCTTTTATTTTTGTAAATTTTGCAAGTAGGCACCTGAACTTCTGATAATTGCAAGTAGGTCCACACCATGTCACCTCACGTGATGCCCCACGTGAGGAGGCATTTTGCAGGCGTGTCCCTAAAATGTTTTGTATTGTTATTTATTCCAAGAACTTTTTGTGCATGCTATATATTTTTAGTAAAATTGTAGATTGCACCCTAGACTTTATTTTATTTAGAAAAATGCCCCTACCACTTATGTAGTTTCTCTTTGTTTCTTATATTTATTTTAAATCTCTATATTGCTCGAAAAAGTACACAAAAATAGGTTGAGGTTCCTTTTGTATTGTGCTTTCACGCCATCAATTCTATTTTGAATTTCAAGACTTTTTACTATTTATTAAAAATAAAAAAATCCTATTTTGACCCTGTCTACATTAGAAAATACATAAAAAAATATAAAAGCTTTTTAAAAAATTATAAAAAATATATTTTGTCGTTATTTAGTTGTTTTACAACTGCAGACAAAAACTCTCTAAAAACTATAAAAGAAAATGTTTAAAAATTAAAAAAACCCCTAAAACCTTTATAAAAACATAAAAAAATCTCTAAAAATCCCTAAATATATTTTCTATCTCCAAATTTTTATTATTATCATCTTTATATTAAAATTGATTTGGAAAATTTTGAACTTCATTTTTTATTTATAATTTCCATTACAATTTCGGTTATTTAATTAAACCTGATTTAGGGTATTTTTTACTTTAAAAGTGTATAAAATCTAGCAAAGATTCCTAAAAAATCCCAAAAGTAGTAAAAAATATTTAAAAACTAAAAGGTTTTTATTTTCTTCATTTTGATTATTTTTATTAGTATTTATATCTATATTAGCATATATTATATATATATATCTTATATATAGTTATGTTTATATATTTTAAAAGAAAAAGAAAACATAAAAAGATAAAAAGATAAAAAAGAAAATGTAAAAACCGAAAATTAAAAATTGAAATATAAAAATATAAAAAAATAAAATAAAATAAAATAATTAAAAATTAATAACTCACAAAAAGAACTTATAGAAAAATATTCCACAATCACTTTTGTGCATTAATTTGCCTCATATACCCTTTTTGCTCCCTGTGTTCGACAGTCTACACGTACTTGCACACTATATACATCTTTTTGTATAGTTAATTAAAATAAATTTTAGCTCCACACCTTTTTCATTTCTTGATTATTTGTATGGGTTAATTGTTAATTAATTGAGATTTCATGAGCGGTGTCTTCAGCGACACTGTAGTTCTCGCCTTGTGTAGACTACTTTAGACCTTCGTAAAATCTCGATTAACAAATGGCATCGTTGCTTGGGAGCAACTGCGTATAGATTGGCATTGATTGATTGTAATTTTATTTGTCTATACTTTCGCTTCATTTATTTTCTTTATTTTTGATATTAATTTTTGAATTGTCTAACCACTCTCCTTGTTTAGATTTGTGCGAGGAATGCTGATCGAGGGAGGAGCTCTTGTAGGAGCTCCTGCGCACCCATGAGAGGCGGCTTGGACTGAGCATCAAAGAAGGACTTGGAGTTTTTGAAGACAAGGATTTTTAGCATTTATTTTATTGTATTTATTTTTGTAACTTAAGTGAGAGAGAGATCATATAAATTGTAATAATACAGGACTCTGCCACACTTCACTTCATGAGGTCTAGTAACCGAGGGATTATTCCCTTGGGGGCTTCGTTGGTTTTTCGTAGTTTTCTCGCATTTCTTTTCATTTGTTTTATGATTTTGGTTTTATTTCTTTTTGTGTTATTGAGCCCTAATATTAGGATTGCTTGACGATAGATTAAAGTCAAACACATAATAACCATTACATGCTCCTAGTTTACATTTGGACTTAATCAAATCTTAACTGCTTCTCACTTAGTCTTGGAACCACGCACCACGCGAGTCCTCCATGCATCGCTTGTAGGACCCACTGTGATGGGCATGGAGGAGACTCCAAGACCGGATCCTTAGGTTCCATTCTAAGTCATTAGCACTGGTTCTTCACGATAATAACAATTCTTGTATCTAGGATGATTTCATCGGCTTGCTATGCATATAAATTGATTTCAATTCTGTTGAGCATCTTTGCACGTAGAGTACTAGTGGTAAGTTGAGCATTTCTTTTTAGCATACATCCTTGATTTGCTACTTGCATTGCTTTTCGAACTCTCCCTCTATTTTTGATCACCTAGGTGATAAGTAAAATTGACTCCTCGTTAGGCACGTGCATTTCTTATTAAAAATTCCAAAAAAGTGATAATCAATAAATATGGGACTGCTAATATTACTTGACCCTAAAACAAGATCAAAAAGAAAAATATTTGTCTTTGTGCGAGTAGTCCCGTCATTGTCTTTGCTTTTATTTGCACGCGTACGCACTAAGGTTACAACCGAAATTCCATTAAGCGATCCTTAATATTTGTACAATTTTGACTTCTCACCTAACTCTAAAACTGACAAGATAAAAATATCGAACTTTCATGGTCTTCATTGAGTTGAGTTGGTGAATTGAGGGGTTTGTTTTCTGTGAGTTTGTTTGTGTCATTCTAGACCGATTCTGCACATTGTGCCTTTTTCACACTTCTCTTGATTTGCTTATCACATTCTCCCGATATTTTCCTTTTATTTTGAGATGACCGACTAGAGTGTTTTCAATCTGGACATTGCGGATCTTTTATACTCTCCAGCCAATCCACCTCTCTTTTTCTAGGAGGACTTTTCTCCTGATTTTTGTACATATCTGACCAATCCACTATTTCAGGACCCGGACTTTGATTTTCACCAATCATTTCCTCCACCATCACCTTCACATTTCAACAACCCACTTTTCCTTGAGTATCTTGATCCGTAATGTGATTTTTATCCACATCCATCACCCTCATCACATTCACCCGACCTTGAGATTTTGGAGTCACCTCTGATGATTTCCATAATTGAGACCTTGAATAAGATGATGGAGCAAATGAACTTGAGGATGAATGATATATTTAGCATAAATAGGGGCTAGAATAATGCTCCATTCTTTGAGGATAGGGATTCACTTGAGGATTTTTATGAGAGCTTGCAATCGCCAAAAATACAAAAAAATGAGAAAAATTCAAAAATACAAAAAGATTTTGGGAGACATATGGTCTATTCATTTTGTGAGGAGAGGGCCCCAATGCCAGATCATTCATCCACACACTCATTAACTTCATGTCCCATCCTTGACCCCGAGGATGCCACTATACAAACTGATTTTAGTCGTCCTTGTGTATACGTTGATTCCGATCTCCTCCCTTGTACGGAAGAGGTCCAAAAATTTAAAAAATTATTGACTAAACCCAAAGTGGTGGCCACTATTCATGAGATCATTAAAGCCCCACTTCACTAGGCCATGGCCCATTTATATGCTCCTCTTCCCAAGAAGAGAAAGCGGGAGCAGATCTGAGCATCATATTTTTGACCATGGCTACTGCCCATGCCATCACCCACCATCTTTATTCTAGGAAAAGGAACACAATCACTCCATTCATTAGTTGCACCATCTCTGACCATACCTGTGATCACACTCTCCTTGTCGCCGGTGCTTCAATTAGCATCTTACCCTTCTCGCTGGTACAATCTCTTCTCTTATGTCCTCTAAAGAAAACTAGCATGATAGTACAATTTGTTGATGGATCAATAAAGAGGCCGAAGGGTATACTAGAGAACGCCGTCATCTTGATTGAGTGCATGAGCTATATCATTGATTTTGTCGTATTGCCCATGGAGACCTCCATTGGGGAGCACTCTCCAATCATCCTGGGACGTCCATTTCTCACCTCTATGAGGGTCATTATTGACTATGGATCAGGAGAGATTCGCTTCCGTCCTATTGACGAAAGTGAGGTGATTATCAACGCACCCACTACCGATTAGAGACCTGCATCTGATGCGATTCCACCTATCTTATCAGACCTGAGGACTATGACTTAGATGAGACCATCATAGATTTTTTTGTATGTTGGATTCCACTGAGACTCGAAAATTCCTCATCACGGAGGAAGACTCAAAAAGCATGGGCCTTAGAGTTCCTTATTCTGGTTTTTGGTGATGTGTTGATGACATCCCCGGGATTTACACAATTGAAACCATTGAGCAGAGGGCAGATATTAATGAGACTAAGGCCGAATTTAATTTGGTTGCTTTTATTCAGGAATTTGGCCCTTTTGATGAAAATGATGATCCGGATTGAGACTCTTGAGGATGAACTAGA